>OZ010718.1:26090197-26148131 GCA_963932345.1 Ophion ventricosus | reverse complement strand
GAAGAATAATTTTGTCATGTCTTTGCTCGTATTGCGGCCGTTTTTTTTCGTAATGCACGGCTCAAACGAATCAGTTGTAGTCTATACCGATCGCCCGTAATGGAATCGCCAGGTTGTAGCAGCTCATTGGCTCATTTGGCTGTCCAGGGCGAGGCTTTTCTTCAACGCTGAAATCACCGTTCTTAAAGCTTCGAAACCATTCCCTACATGATTTATCAGTTGGAGCATCATCACCATAAACTTCAACAAGCATTCAATGCGCTTCAGCTGCACTTTTCTTCCAATTAAAGCAGAAAAGTAAAACTTCCCGCAAATGCTGCTTAGTTAACACAAAATTTGACATATTCAACACAGTAAAAAACAAGGTTTTTAATGGAACTCAAAGCGATGTAAACTGAATGTTATTGACAGATGTCTAACCTTTCTGAAACCACCGAAATCAGCTGTCACTATGAAACATTCATAACAGCCAGAGCCATCTCTTGAAAACGGACCGAATTAATTTGTACTCCCAATAGTTGTCTCGCCAGTCACGCGAAAAAGGTTATTCTCCGCTCAATCGATGAAAAGCTTCGAAATATTGCGAAATATCCTTATAATGTAGGCTGTACATCTTATCGGGATGTAAAAACTTCTAAAGTAATGATGAAAACGCCTAATATAATGTTGACCTAACGCCTCACTTTTGTATCAGATTATCCATTCCGGCTACTAATACGTAGATACTCTGCGTATACGGATATGCACACATACTGTAATTTAGCTCTACTCTGCTCGAGTCGCTTCGTGGCGCTAGCGTCGCTAGACATTGCTCAATTTAAATCGCTATATCTCTGAAACTAGACGGTCAAAATTCATGATTTTTTTTACCCATTTCGTCATATGTTCCTCTGTAATTGACAATTGAAAAAAAAAAATCTGTAGAAAAGTTTCGAAGTTATTGCGTGAAATGTGAAATTTTCCACTGCTCACCATAAAAAACACGTGTAAAGCCATGAAATCTTTGATTGCCAATATCTCGAAAACAGAACGGTGAAACCTTTTGAAATTTTGCAGGTAATCATTTAATAGTGTCCTGAATGAGACTTCAAAATAAAAAAAAAATAAAAAATCTATAGACAAACACCTTGGCGAGAGTACTCCCTTAACGTGATTGGTGAAAATTTTACGGTCACGGATACGTTACGGAGCGTGTGCGTACCCGGCTTTACAGCCCTTGTTCGTGGCGAGCGGCGAAAGAGAGATAGAATGGCAGGGCGCGAGCGCGGCTGTAGTGAGCCACCGGTGGGGAGGTACTCTCGTGAGCTACGCTTCATCGCGATACCCGGTCTGTGATACCTACATAGTACTACTACCCCACTCGTGTACAGTTGTCGATTCAATGTATGCACACAGCCATATATATATATATATATGTGCCATTTGGCTGTTTTGAGGACGGTTCTTATTATTTTTTTCAATGATACTTTCGGGCACTGGACGATCCTTGAAAAGATCTTTATTTCACTCGGTACGATAATGGGCGTTTTACGCACGCTTGGTGCGCGTAAAAACCTTCACGGAGAGAATTAAAAAGTAATTTTTGTCGTGAATTTCACGGTAAAAATTACCGTGATATATTTCAATGTGGTGACAAGTGAGAAAAGCATAATAATTCGTATGCGACAAGTTTTTTTTTTAACTCACGTTACAGAAAATTTCAAATACGTAGCTAAAATTTTACTATACAAGAAGGTTAGCGCGCACGATAATTTTTACCGAGAGCACAATACATTTTCCTATAACACTCATTAAATTTTATAATAAATCTTAAAATAACTGTTATAAAGACGATACTTTTTTATAGAGATTTTTGAAAGGCATAAAATAATAATATGCACAGTAAAATTTCGCTGATATTATATATTTTTTAAATTTAAGTTTTGCGTATTTTGTTACACATGAAAATTTACTAGAAAATCTGGTAAAATTTTCTATCTGAAGAAGAAATTTTATTTTATTTTCGTGAAAATCTGTGTGTTTACTCAGTAAATAATAAGCGAAGTTTCAGGGTTGTCATCTGGTTACCGTTACTGCACGGTAATTTTTAACATTTGATTCTCTCCGTGTTGTTTTCACACCCCGTAAAACAACATTTCGTACAATACTCGACGTTGAAAATTTGTTCTAATCTCGTGTGATAGGAACACTCGCTTTCGGATCGTGCTCCAAACTCACACACGCTAGAAATTTTTTTTTTTTTTTCGTACTCGTATCATAATGTGATATATAAATATGCTTACGTTTGTCGCAAAGTTATTTTGAAGACATTCGTTTTAATATAGAGTTGAGTATGGACACCATAAGCTACTGTGAGGACGGTCCTCATATAAGCTCACATTTATGTCCTTTTTTTATATACACTACCGGCGAAATGTTTGCGGACAAAAATTCAAAAAGTTCCGGAACGATGCCATTTTTTTATGCCATTGCTTTTTTTTATGCCATTCCGCCAATAGTTGACATAAATGAATTTAATAGACGGCATTTTGAAGGGGAGAAATTCACCTGCATTCCATTTTTTTGAAAATTTTATACTATTTTTTTTTACGACTAGTACCCTTTTTCGGAATTTTTCGCCTCTTTTTTTGTTCCTTTTCTGTTGGACCCCGTTTACAGACAAACATTTTTTCATGCATTTCTTTGACTGGACTCATAAAGGGGGGAGCTCAAGCTTCAATTTTTTTTTTTTTTTAAAGCTTCGTACGACTTTTTTTCGAAATTCTAAATTTCTAAAATTCTAACATTTTTCGATATTCTCAACGGTTTAAGGCATTTTTTCATGCATTTCTTTGACTGGACTCATAAAGGGGGGAGCTCAAGCTTCAATTTTTTTTTTTTAAAGCTTCGTACGATTTTTTTTCGAAATTCTAAATTTCTAAAATTCTAAAATTTTTCGAAATTCTAAACGGTTTAAGGCATTTTTTCATGCATTTCTTTGACTGGACTCATAAAGGGGGAGGTCAAGCTTCAATTTTTTTTTCTAAAGCTTCGTACGATTTTTTTTCGAAATTCTAAATTTCTAAAATTCTAAAATTTTTCGAAATTCTGAACGGTTTAAGGCATTTTTTCATGCATTTCTTTGACTGGACTCATAAAGGGGGGAGCTCAAGCTTCAATTTTTTTTTTTCTAAAGCTTCGTACGATTTTTTTTTGAAATTCTAAATTTCTAAAATTCTAAAATTTTTCGAAATTCTAAACGGTTTAAGGCCTTATATACGCGATTTCGCCGATTTTCGAAGATACTTTTCTAGACGCGGTTAAAAAAAAATGACGCATATATTGACAACATTTTTTTTACAGATCATTTATGCACATGGTTAAGTATATGTAAAAAAAAAAAATCAGAAATATTAACGAATGGCGGAGATATAACATAATAAAGCAATGTATTTTTTTTTGCGCGCGCGTTGATGGTGAAAGTTCTCGGCATCGATGTGGGTGTCTGAAAAAAAAAATGAACATATTTATAATTGCATAATGAATGTATCTTCAGTGTGAACCAACAATATTATTTTTAAAAAATTATTATAATAAAAATTCGAAACTTAAAATTTTTTTACTCAATTTTCTGTCGGTACTTTATTTTTTATATTTTTTTGTGTCATTGAAATTTTTGTTTCCGTGGTTCACACGATAGGTGATGATACTAAGAGTATGTTGTAAAAATTTCAAAGCGATCTGAACCTTCGTTCAAGAGTTAGAACTTTCACAAGGTTCAAAAAAGTGAATCGTGGAAAAACGGCTTTGAAGTTGGCGGTCGGGCGCGCCGCGCGGTATCTATTATAAATCTTACCTTATTACCTCCAATTTTTGGAATTTTTCAATTCTGTAAGCCTTAAAATATTCCTAACCGTTCAGGCTAATGGAATCAAAAATAAAAAAATGAAAAATTTGGAAATTTTCCGCGTATATAAGGCCTTAAACGTCCTTTCTCCCTCTCTCTTTCCGTCTGTCTCTCTCTATCTCTCTCTCTCTCTCTGTGTGTATGTATAGCAAAACACTAACGTCACCCTATACGGTATATATCTATATATATATATATATATGTGAGCGTACCTTTGGTGTTGAGATCAATAAGCACTGCCGTGACGATTGAACCGGGGCACCCCCGGGATTCGTCCGTTCGCGATATCTTTCTTTCTTTGCCTTCTTCTTTTTTTCTTTTTCTTTTATTCTCGCCTCTTCGCGTTATTCTTCCCCCTTCTTATACTCGTCGTCTGCCTGTCTGTCTCCTCCTCGTTTTCATCCTTGACACTACTACAGTCGCACGTGCTCGTACCCTCCCGCGAGACTCCACGCGGCTCACCTTTATACCTCGCTCTGGATCGTCCCAGTGTATCCGGGATGAAAGAAGTGAGGAATGGCGCAAAGCTGTGCGTAGGAGACTGGCAGTGGGTTGAGCGGGATATACACGTCTCTTTGTGATAATAACGAGCCGGGCAGAGGGAAAGGTTGGAGATTTCATGGTGCGAATTTGTTTTTTTTTTTTTTCTTTTTAAGGTATTACTGGTATTACTCAACGAAATGCTACCATTTGATTCAAATTTATACAGTATATTCTCTGTCATATCTGAATGTACCCTTCAAATTTTAAATCGATCGTCCACACCGTTTCTATAAAATTGACGATGGAAGAAACACTTTTTAACATAGAGCATTTAACATTATGACACTGATGACGATTTTGTCATAATGTACTGAGTGATTTGACAATTTTTCATAACATTTAATAAAAATCTTCACACTATTTCGTGCGTCAAACTTCCATTCAGCCATGAGTGTAGGCAGTTTAAATATCTCCTTATGTTAAAAAGGGTTTTTTTTTATTGTAAATTTTATAGGTATGGTGTAGACGATCGATTTAAAATTTGGAAGATGCATTCAGTTTATGAGAAAGAATTTACTGTATAAATTTCAATCAAATGGTAACACTTCACCAATTGTTCCGAAACTCCCTAAGGAATTTCGGGACACTCAACGAAATGCTACCATTTGATTCAAATTTATACAGTAAATTCTTTGTCATATACTGAATGTACCCTTCAAATTTTAAATCGATCGTCTACACCGTTTCTATAAAATTGACAATGGAAGAAACACTTTTTAACATAGAGCATTTAACATTATGACACTGATGACGATTTTGTCATAATGTACTGAGTGATTTGACAATTTTTCATAACATTTAATAAAAATCTTCACACTATTTCGTGCGTCAAACTTCCATTCAGCCATGAGTGTAGGCAGTTTAAATATCTCCTTATGTTAAAAAGGGTTTTTTTTTATTGTAAATTTTATAGGTATGGTGTAGACGATCGATTTAAAATTTGGAAGATGCATTCAGTTTATGAGAAAGAATTTACTGTATAAATTTCAATCAAATGGTAACACTTCACCAATTGTTCCGAAACTCCCTAAGGAATTTCGGGACACTCAACGAAATGCTACCATTTGATTCAAATTTATACAGTAAATTCTTTGTCATATACTGAATGTACCCTTCAAATTTTAAATCGATCGTCTACACCGTTTCTATAAAATTGACGATGGAAGAAACACTTTTTAACATAGAGCATTTAACATTATGACACTGATGACGATTTTGTCATAATGTACTGAGTGATTTGACAATTTTTCATAACATTTAATAAAAATCTTCACACTATTTCGTGCGTCAAACTTCCATTCAGCCATGAGTGTAGGCAGTTTAAATATCTCCTTATGTTAAAAAGGGTTTTTTTTTATTGTAAATTTTATAGGTATGGTGTAGACGATCGATTTAAAATTTGGAAGATGCATTCAGTTTATGAGAAAGAATTTACTGTATAAATTTCAATCAAATGGTAACACTTCACCAATTGTTCCGAAACTCCCTAAGGAATTTCGGGACACTCAACGAAATGCTACCATTTGATTCAAATTTATACAGTAAATTCTTTGTCATATACTGAATGTACCCTTCAAATTTTAAATCGATCGTCTACACCGTTTCTATAAAATTGACAATGGAAGAAACACTTTTTAACATAGAGCATTTAACATTATGACACTGATGACGATTTTGTCATAATGTACTGAGTGATTTGACAATTTTTCATAACATTTAATAAAAATCTTCACACTATTTCGTGCGTCAAACTTCCATTCAGCCATGAGTATAGGCAGTTTAAATGTCTCCTTATGTTAAAAAGGGTTTTTTTAATTGTAAATTTTATAGGGATGGTGTAGACGATCGATTTAAAATTTGGAAGATGCATTCAGTTTATGAGAAAGAATTTACTGTATAAATTTCAATCAAATGGTAACACTTCACCACTTGTCCCGAAACTCCTTAAATCATTCTAGAAGGGAAAATATTTTAAGAAAACAAGAATAATAACTTCATTGTAATTGCTTTATTACATTTGATAACAATCAGACTTATTAAGTATCTATATAAGTGAAATGTCTATATTTCCAGATTGGTCTGAAAATATGGACAGGCACGTGATCCATATTAACAGTATGAAATCAAAATAATCAAATGTTCTTATTAATATTCTCATTCTATTCTTAGGCATTAATTAAGTTATTGCTTCATTATCTTCTTCGTTAATTTAAATCAAATATCTTTCTGTTCATCTTAATTATATTCTTTGGAGTCAAGTTGCCCATGGATCGAGTAGGGAAGGTAGTGTCGGAGCACTACCCTACCCTGGCCTATTTTTTTTAAAACTAAATAACACTAAATTAAAGCCATTATAGTGGACCTTAAACGTAGTATCATTTTTCTCCTCTTCTTCTTTCACAGAAAAAAATGTCTTTGACGGAACACTCTAATCAGTAAGTCTTTATTAGTGGTACGAAGCAAAATACATGAACATATCGAACAAATGTAATCGTTTCAAAATTATGGAGAAATTCTCACGTGCGGGGGAGGGGGGATGCCTCCACATCTCATCAAATCTCACCAGGGGGCGTGGAGCGTGTCCAAATTAAAGAAAAGACACCCCACGTAATTAATGGACGTCCCCAAACTCAATTAACACACCTCGTATAATCAAGTTCGCGAAAAAAAATCACGAATCTTCAAAAGTAAACTTTTTTTCATATATTTTTCTAGAATCCACGTGAACACTTGTCAACACTTGTCTTGGATTTTTTTTTTAGCCCCGCACCATTCCGAGTATTACGTAACGACAGCGTTTCTTTTCGTCAGCCAGAACAACTTCCTTATTTATTTATTTTCACCAACTGATTGTGAGAAGGCTCATCCTGAAGAACTCTTTTAATTTCGCCACTTCATCTGCTACCTCCTCCCCCGCGGTGCAACGAAACAACGTCCCTCCCATTCGTAGCCTGCCTGTCACCCTTTTTTTTCCCCCGGATGTTTCTCTCATTTGCCTTTTCCTCTTGTCTGTCGCTTTCGCGCGCCCTCTCACTAGCGCGTCGTTCTTTGGACGGTGTGGGACGTGAGCTGTCTCGGACGCGTGTCTTCTCGAGACCGATTTAGATACACGGACTGTCTGTGTCTCGCGATGCAAAGCTCGCTTTTGTACTGGCTAGCTGCTCGGAGTTGACTTTCCTCGTGAGCAGAAGCCGGACACTCAATGCTTCTCGATGGGAAGGAATTTTGTCAGCGAGCTGACCAAATTAACACCAACCTTACGATAGAAAACCAATAGTTCCTAGTGAGCTTCCTACAGTCATTTCGTTTCATCATAGCAGTTAGGTCAGCAGTGAAGCCGGATGTCTGTGGCGCTCCCTCTCGACTAATTGTCATACAAATATTAGCGCCAAAACTTCAAAACAAAAAGAAAACTAATTTTCAATTATAAATATGCAAATTAATTTAAGAAAAAGTAAATAATTGTTATTGTAATGAGAATATGTTACTAAAGGGTGTCTCAAAATGACCTGACATTTTAAATAGCGCGCCATTTTCTTTTTGTAGCGAACACAGAGTGCTAATCTTTGACAACTGGCATGAGGAAGTATTGAGGTTTAGTCATGGAGAATTACACGATCGAGCAACGCATAGAAATTGTGAAGATGCAACGTGAAACAATGCAGTTATTGCAGACGAAGTTTCAGGGTCAAGACCGTGCCATTTGACGCCATTGGACGCCTTTCTTTGGAGTTTTCTAAAAGTAAAAGTGTATGCCAATGATCCACAGACCATTCCGAAGCTCAAGGAAGCAATTGGACGCACCATTAATGAAATTAGTTCGCAATTATGCCAAAATGTTATTGAAAATTTCGTCAAAAGAGTGAAAGTTTGCAAAGAAACTTTAATGTAAGTTGCAAACTTATATTAGAAATATCAAATATTCTTATTTTTCAAATAAATAATACGTTTTATTAATAAATTAAAATGTCAGGTCATTTTGAGACACACTTTAGTTATTTTCAAGCCTACTCGAACACGATGCCAAAAATCTTCATTTATTTTAACCACTTTAATACAATCCGGGACTTGATAGGCAAAATCTATGCAGCCCAACTTTTGTAACTGGATTCCATACAATTCAAACACTCTGTTTTTTTTATTTAAGTACTTTCTATACTTTTCATGCAAACAAAACTAATCAATCAAAACGACTTTTATTTACATAACTTTTGAAAAAACTTTTTTTTTTTACCAAATTGTAACTTTCCGCTTACATATTTCTTCACTTATTTACTACAGTCCGCCTAGACTAGAAATTTTGATCTGGCAGCCTGGACTGATGAGGCCACTATCAAGCTGCGGTCCGGAATACCGTAGTAAGACACGCCTGATCTGTGCCGGATGTCCACCGAATCAGTGGAACTGTAGTACGGGAGCAAGAAGGCATCCTGAACAGGCCGAAGTAAGGTACCCTGCAATGTCGCCGTAACATGGCTGCCATGGACGCCGCGTTACGGCACGCCTGATCTGTGCCGGATGTCGACCGGATCAGTGGAACCGTAGTATGGGAGTAAGAAGTCTACTTTACTTCAGCCTGATCAGGATACCTTCTTACGTCACGTACGACGGTTCCTCTGATACGGTGGACATAGGGCACAGATCAGGTGTGCCTTACTACGGTATCCGGACCGCAGCCTGATAGCTGTCAGCTCCGTGTTGAGGCTGCCGACGGCGAAGACAGCCAAGGTATAGGTTAAGGACAAAAGTGATACTATTTAATAAAGTATCATTTAAATTATTATCAATCCAAGAACCAAAGTTCAACCAAATATGTCATGACTGTAATATCTAAATAATATACAAATAAAAATACATTACAAGCGAATTTATTATCGTGAGTTCTTATAAGTCCAGATTCTCCGTTTTTAACTTTATTTCAAGATTTTTTTTTTCAGTTTCAAGGAAAAAGATTATATAAAAAAAGGATAAAATTAATGACATTCCTTAGAATGATAAAAATAAGCAACGAAAAAAAGCAGGTTTATCCAAGTGTTAGGAAGGCTAAGTAGGTAGCGCGCTCAGCTTTAGAATTGGAAGGCGTAGGTTCAGATCCCGCGGCTAAAGAAAAACTTTAACGAGGCAGGACACGATTTAATCCAATTCTCATATACGCAGGAACATCAATAAAGCATATGGAAACAAAAAAAACTACGATAATTGTTTTATTCATAATTTATTGATGATTTAATTTTTTCATTCAGGCATAGATACGGCAACCGGATCAGGGCCCAAAAGAGTGTACTGATAAGGTCCGTAACCGGCATCCGCTTCAAGGCCGAATGCTAAAAAGCGTCTCACGCCAGGAAAGCTCTGATCCGGCAGCTTGTACAGTGCCGTAGGATGCGGCATGCCGGATCTGGCATGCCGGATCCGGCCTGCATGCAGGATCCGGCATACCGGATCCGGCCCTAGTCTGCCCCGTAGCTAAATTTCTAGTCGGGTTATTCTTTCTCTTTCTCGTTTTCTTTTTCACGCACTATATACGCAAGCAGTATACGTTCTGAACTAATTTTCTCGTTATCGCATTATGCTTTCTATTTGTTTTTATTTTATTTGTTTTTTTTTCGTCTCGTTTACTCCCTCCTATTCTCATGTGTACGCATGTCGTGTGTACAAACGAATACGAAGGAACAACCGCTTGCGTATACATGCACTATATATATATATATATATATATATATATTGCGTAGACGAGGACACGGTTGCCAAAGAGCTATAAAACCGATTTGCACCAATTGGCCCAGTCTAAACGAATGTACTTTGCCCCCACCTCGTAGTGGGAAGAGTGGGGGGGCGGGGGCTCAGGTCGAGTGGATCCTGCCTCCACGTTGTGCTGCTGTGTGCACATAGTCGTGTCCGACCAACGATTTCCGGGATCGAATATCATACGTCACTGTTCTCTTTCTCTCTCTTATTCTTTCCCTCCCTCTCTCTCTCTCCCGCCCCTCCCCACTATTTCTCTTTTTCCATCGTTCTCCGTCTCTTTTACACCCTTCTCTCGCTTTTCTTTTCCTACTTTTTTTTTTCTTCTTTGTTTCCTTGTCTCGTTTGTGCATTTTCTCTACGTCACATGACGACGACGACGACGACGACGACGACAACGACGCCGCCGCCAGCATAATGCACGTGGGTAACTTTAATCTCGGGAGATTGAAAAAGTTCCAACGAGACACGACAGCTGGCCACATCGACCTGCTGGCAAAACTCCGGGAGAAAGATTACCGAGATATAGAGTTATTTTATGTGCCATATTGATCGTCACAATATATTATATTATTCATATGTATGTGTGTGTGTGGGCGCGCGCGCGCGCGCGCACGCGTGACGGAATAAAGCAAAGCAAAACCGAATAATAATTGCAGTTGAATAATGTGCGTAAAGAAGAGAGTTTGATAAGTACAACAGACGAAGATAACGCAAAATAAAAACAAAATGCAGCCGGAGTGAAAAAATCATAATGGACAAACGGGGGAAAAAAAGCATAAACAATCCAAGAGAGTACAAATGAAGAATAAACGATATGTTTCATGGACGAGGGAAAAAAATAAAAAGTACAAAATAAAAGTTTAAATCGTCGTCCGAAAATTTTTCAGGCTGTCCAGTACGCGCACGGTCACTGAATTCGAACGTTTCTAAAACGTTTAAACCAATAATTGCATGTTTCGTATGACACAATACTCTTCCCGAACACAGAACAAATTGACTTCCACGCTTTGGTGGCACTTTTTCCTTGTTGGAATTCGTAGAGGATGCAGCGGCGAATGTGCAGCTTATCGGTTGCCATTGTTCTTGCTACTTTATTTTAAGGTTATGATGCTCGCCCAATAAATTCATACAGCGTCTTGAACAGGGCTATGTCAATACTTTAAAATCCTAAAAGGACGTTGAAATATTTCAACTTGAAAGAGGATTCCCAGCCTGCTAGAAAAATCTGTAAAAATTAATTCACACACCTAATATGTGCAGAAGCAAGGGAACGGAAGAAAAAGTGTGAATCAGTAGTAACGACAATGGATAGTCAGCCGCTGAGAGCAGCGAGTGGGAGAAGTGTGTGGCGCGCTTGATAAGCGAGCCAGTAGTAATAGCGCGGTTCGATCAGGCAAAACGTACTCTCGTACTCGTATAGCACTTACAATTTTTTGAGGTCCTCTCCATCTCTCCTTCCGTGAGCTTCCTCCTTTCTCTCTCTCTCTCTCTCTCTCTCTCTCTGTCTGTCTCTGTCTCTGTCTCTGTCTCTCTCTCTCTCTCTCTCTCTCTCTCTCTCTCTTTCTCTCTCTCTCTCTGTCTCACTCTCTAGTTCTCTCAACTTTGTTCTCTATACACTTTACGGAAATGCTTTGAAAAAAAAAAACGCAGAATACTTTTGTAGATTATTTCATTCGATAAGTTATTTTTCATTTAAACACTATTATGAAAACTTTTGTTAATTCTAATTAGCAAGAACGATACTTATCGTCTCGGAATTGTATTCCAAACCTACCCGTTTATGAGAGACGATCAGTCTGGAGTTCGGAAATAAAAAGGTGAATTTCGATAATTTTTTTTTAAATACCCAGTTAATAGAATGAAAATTTCCTTCAGTGGACTTTATTCCATATATCTTCCACTATGTTTACCAATTTTTTCACAAGATTTTTCAACGTAATTGTGACGCTAAAGCTGAATAAAGCGGATCAGTTTGCATCGTTGGAATGCAACGAAGATTATTTTATAGCACATTTACGAAAATCACCGAAACGTTTTTTGAAGATTACTGTATCTAGAAGCTGTAACCTTAATCTACAAGAAAAGATCTTAGATATTGATGAAATTAATATAAAATAAAGAAACAAAGGAGAATGTTCGTTGGATCCAAAAGATGCAGATAATGGCCTGCGGCAGGCTAGAGTTCTCCTCAAATTCTCTACCTGGAACGAAAATTCAAAATAATTTGGATTCTGGATAAGATTTGCCTTCGAAGCACGTAGGAAAATTAAAAAATATCGATTTTTCATGAAATTGTGCAGACTTGAAAAAAAAAATTGTGGTGTACTTCCGAAAAGTCGAAACCGAATTTCGACCCGAAATTTGGCATAGAGGAGAGTGGGGCACAATGTGTCACGGGGCACTGTGAGCAACATGCGGTTTCTCGGAGGTTTGTACACGGAGAGAATGAAAAAGTAATTTTTGTCGTGAATTTCACGGTAAAAATTACCGTGATATATTTCAATGTGGTGACAAGTGAGAAAAGCATAATAATTCGTATGCGATAAGTTTTTTTTTAACTCACGTTACAGAAAATTTCAAATACGTAGCTAAAATTTTACTATGCAAGAAGGGTCGCGCGCACGATAATTTTTACCGAGAGCACAGTACATTATCCTATAACACTCATTAAATTTTATAATAAATCTTAAAATAACTCTTATAAAGACGATACTTTTTTATAGACATTTTTGAAAGGCATAAAATAATAAAATGCACAGTAAAATTTCGCTGATATTATATATTTTTTAAATTTAAGTTTTGCGTATTTTGTTAGACATGAAAATTGACTAGAAAATCTGGTAAAATTTTCTATCTGAAGAAGAAATTTTATTTTATTTTCGTGAAAATCTGTGTTTTACTCAGTAACAATAAGCGAAGTTTTCAGGGTTGTCATCTGGTTACCGTTACTGCACGGTAATTTTTAACATTTAATTATCTCCGTGTAGCTCGTAAATTTCGAAATTTTCTGTGTTGGACCACGATTTATATTAGGTTTCGTCGAGCTTATAAGAAAGTCGATAGCAGCTCACAAGGAATTATTGATAAATTGTACCCCACACGTGGGCCACAATGAGCCAATCCGCAATTTTTTTTCGATCCTATTATTTTAGGATTTTTAATCTTTTTGCAAAAAAAAACATGGTAGCTTTATTGTACGCCCAAAGGTCTATAAAATCGGTTGTGATCTTTTTTTTTTTTTTTTCTAATCAGACTACTTTGGTAAGAGTAAAAATTCGTTAGAAAAAAAGTGACACACTGTGCCCCATCTTCCCCTACACCTTCGTTTTAATACTGTAAGACTTGCCTGAAAAGAATTTTTGGCAACGCGCCTTTCGAGATATCGATTTTTGAAAGTTATTTCTTTACTCTTATTATATCTATAGCTGACGGGCTCAGCTCCGGCTAAACCTACATAAGTTATCCGCGCTCTCGGCTTTGTGTGGATCGCCATCAGGTTTGAGGGGTAGAAGTGTTCAACGCACATCCGAGGGTGACGAAACGAAATTTTCATTCTATCAACCGGCCATCCACAACAAAATCGTCGAAATTCAGCCTCATTAGTCGACAATATTAGCAAGACATTTTTTTTTTTCTTTTGTTTAGAAAAAAGAATCAAGTGTGCAAATAATTTATTTCCCACTGTACGTTCGGGTGGGGACCGCGTGGGTAGCGCGTCGCGCGGGCCTCGCAATTATTCAATAAACTACTCGCACTCTTTTGTCGTACGCACGTCAATGGCGTTTTGTTACGAAGCGCAGTCGGGGGAGAGACCGGAAGATCTCATTCACAAGTACTAACGCGCTTAATACGCAACGACAATGCGGTCATTCGATTTTCTTTCGTTCTTTCTCATTCCCATTTCTTTTTTCCTTTATGTCATTTTATGCCTTTGTTCGATGCTTCTTCCTTTTGTTTCGATGCGCCGATTTAGTGCCCGTGTCGATTGGGCACTCAAATTTTCCTCACACTATGCAATACACATCGTTTTTTTTTCTTTTTTTTTCCTTTAATTATATTCGTGATAGCGGAACGTACAGTGGGACTTTTTTATTTATTGGGGGAATATTGTTGTCTAGCGAAATTTTTAGAATGGAATAACTGTCAAAATGTTCCCGTTTTCTTTGTGAAATTTTTTACACATGTTTATTGACACTTGTAGAAAAAAAAATTATTATTATCATGTACTTTTTGTACGTTTGTTTAAAACGGTGCGTGGAAAACGTCCCCAATTGGCGAACAGTGTTGCGGACGTTGTATGAATGGGAAAGAAAGAACCAAACGTATTCTATAACCCGATTAGAGATTTAGCTGGGGGACCGACTAGGGCCGGATCCGGCATACCGTATCCCATACTACGGCACTGTACAGCAGTGTTGGGCAAAATTTAATTGCTGGGGTAACTAGAGATTAACAATTAATTAATTGTTAATCACGACTATAACAATTAACAATTAATTTATTGTAATTGTGAAAATTCACAATTAACGATTAATTTATTGTAATTGTGAAAACTCACAATTAACAATTAATTAATCGTAATTGTGAAAACTCAAATTAACAATTAATTAATTGTAATTGTGAAAACTCACAATTAACAATTAATTAATTGTAATTGTGAAAGCTCACAATTAACAATTAATTAATTGTAATTGTGAAAACTCACAATTAACAATTAATTAATTGTAATTGTGACAATTCACAATTAACAATTAATTAATTGTAATTGTGAAAATTCACAATTAACAATTAATTAATTGTAATTGTGAAAACACAAATTAACAATTAATTAATTGTAATTGTGAAAATTCACAATTAACGATTAAGTAATTGTCATTGTGAAAACTCATAATTAACAATTAATTATTTGTAATTGTGAAAACTCACAATTAACAATTAATTCATTGTAATTGTGAAAATTCACAATTAACGATTAATTAATTGTAATTGTAAAAATTCACAACTAACAATTAATTAATTGTAATTGTGAAAATTCACAATTAACAATTAATTCATTGTAATTGTGAAAACTCACAATTAACAATTAATTTATTGTTAAGGCCTTAGACCACTCTAGGATTTTCCAAAAATCGATTTTTTTTTGTTGAAAATGTACCTTAGTACCTATAAAATTATATGCCAAAAGATGATGGGTGTGAAAAATCTCTGAGTACTCGATTTTCGAATTCTAGCGCAACCCCTCTTGATTCATGTCGTAACTTTCTACTAACTTTAAACGCGTTTATCTCAAAACTACATTTTTCAAGTCGGCCGGACTCATAACTCAAATAAATTTCAACCGATTCACTTGAAATTTTAACTGTATATTTAGAATTACATTTTCTGAGGCACTACGTAAGATTTTTTAAAATTATATTGCATAGGTCCTTTTTTTATAAACAATTTTCTGACGATTTTCTCATGGCATTTTATACTTTTTGTTTTAGAAATGCGCCATTTTGACAAAAAACAATATATCAAAAAAATCCTACGTACTTCTATAGCTATTCTTATATATAATCGAAAAAACTTTAGTGTCTCATCATAACTCAAAAATTATAGGAGCTATTGGTCCGGCCGTTGTGACCTTCTGAAAATAAAGGCGACATCGGAAAAATGCTGCACAGTCGCCATTTTGACATGTTTCGCTGTGAAAAAATAATTTTTGTATAGCCAATTACGTGTTGACGTGAGGGATATAATAATACCCCTATTTTGTAATTCCGATTTGTTTCATGATTTCGCTGAAATCACAAAATATGCCCTTCTTTGGCCTCTAGAGTGGTCTCAGCCCTTAATTGTTAAAGTTAAACTTAATTGCAATTGTTTTAATTACGAGTTGCAATTAACATGGATTAATTGCAACATGCGATTAATAGTTAATTGCAATTATTTTTCAGTCAATTAATGAACTGATTGAAAACTTAATTGATTAACGCCCAACACTGCTGTACAGGCTGCCAGATCAGGGCTTTACTATAGGCGTGAAACGCTTTTTGGTATCCAGCCTTGAAGCGGATGCCGATTACGGACCTTATCGGTACACTCTTTCAGACTCTGATCCGGCCGCCGTGTCTATGCCTGAAATAAAAAATTAAATCATCAACAAATTATGAATGAAAAATATTATCGTAGTATCGTTTGTTTCCATATGCTTTATTTATGTTCCTGCATATATGAGAATTGGATTAAATCGTATCCTGCCTCGTTAAAGTTTTTTTTCTAGCCGCGGCATTTGAACCTACGCCTTCTAATTCTAAAGCTGATCGCGCCTACCTACTTAGCCATCCTAACACTTGGATAAACCTGCTTTTTTTTTCGTTGCTTATCTTTATAATTCTAAGGAATGTCATTAATTTTATTCTTTTTTTTATATAATCTTTTTCCTTGAAACTGGAAAAAAAAATCTTGAAATAAAGTTAAAAAAGGAGAATCTGGACTCATAAGAACCCACGATAATAAATTCACGTGTAATGTATTTTTATTTTCATATTATTTAGATATCACAGTCATGACATATTTGTTCGAACTTTGGTTCTTGGATTGATAATAATTTAAATAATACTTTATTAAATAGTATCACTTTTGTCCTTAAGGGGCCAGTCCACTTTGGAGCCACTAAAAAAGGCTATTTTCGCGATTTTTTTTGAGGATTTTATAAAAGATATGAATATAAAAGTTGTTGGGCTTGATAAATAAAGTCTTGAAATCTATTAAAAAAAAAAAAATTTTAATTCATTTTTATTCATTATTAAGTACAAAAACTATAGTTTTACGTAACGCCTCAAAAATAGGTGGGCTAGGTAGCTCCATCACAACTCGGCAACGGCTTGTCTAAAACAAAAGAATCAAAGTCCATTAGATTCAGTATGACACCAGCTACAAAATGACCCTTGGATATAAAGTTTTATCAAAAAATAAAAAAATGGCAGATGAAAAACGAAAAAAGTAAAAAAAACGCGTTTTTTTCGCCGTTTTTCGCAAAAAAAAGAGTAAAAATCAAAATTTTAAAACCATCGAGGGTCATCTTGTTGCGAATCATGTTTACAATATGTGCTTCAAATTTCAAGAGAATCGGTTCATTAGTTTTAGATATACGATGGAGCTAGATTTTGAAAACGTTGTTTCGAGAAAAACGCGTTTGAAGTTTAAACTATGAAAAACTCTTACCTAAACTCAATCGGCAATTCCTGCACCGTACAAAATCCCTTCTGATTGCTCATCATCGTCGATTTCTTCAAGTCTCGCGTGCTTTCGATTGTTTGAAATTTTCAAAGTGGACTGGCCCCTTAACCTATACCTTGGCTGTCTTCGCCGTCGGCAGCCTCAACACGGAGCTGACAGCTATCAGGCTGCGGTCCGAATACCGTAGTAAGCCACGCCTGATCTGTGCCCTATGTCCACCGTATCAGAGGAACCGTCGTACCTGGCGTAAGAAGGTATCCTGATCAGGCTGAAGTAAAGTAGTCTTCTTACTCCCGTACTACGGTTCCACTGATCCGGTCGACATCCGGCACAGATCAGGCGTGCCGTAACACGGCCTCCATAGCAGCCATGTTACGGCGGCATACAGGCTACCGTACTTCGGCCTGTGCACGGTGCCTTCTTACCACCGTACTACGGTTCCGCTGATTCGCTGGACATCCGGCACTGATCAAGCGTGCCTCACTACGGTATTCCTCACCGCAGCTTGATAGCGGCCTGATCGGTCTTCGGGCTGCTGGACTAAAATTTCTAGTTAGGAAGTCCGAACACACGTCTCAAATCACGCGCGAACTCGTAAGACAATTCCAAGATCGACAAAGTCGTGATACCAGTCCAAAACGATTTAAAGCCTCGAAAATTACACATTGTAAATCTTCGCGCGTCGTGTATTCGTAGTTTGACGAGGCATATTTGTAAACGCGTGGATACCGTATACCGGTGCTCGTCCTCTTATCTCTTTGCAGCACGACCACCACATATTAGCGAGGCATTCGTTGCCATTACCGCCACGGTTGTGTTCGACGTACAGAGCCGAGAGAGACGGTCGTCTTCTTGGTGGACGATATGTCGTTCGGCACTTCATATACCTACAGGGTATACAAGGTCAGAATAAAAAACAGAATATCATGGAGCCTCGACGAAACAGACTCCTATCTTCTTCCGCCATCGAAGTATGGATGTGTGTGTGTGTGTGTGTTGAAATTCGCGGTAGCGAATGGGGACAAGTACTTTTAGCGTTACAATAAATATACAGGGTTTCCCATTTGTCTCGAGACACCGAAATGACTTGAGAACAGCGAAGTCAATGTCAATGTAACTTTTCATGACGTTGAAATCTCCATCGTTGAAATGCAACGATTTTTTTTTGTTCATTCTTCCTTTCTTTATTCTCACGCTTGTACGAAGCCATTGTTTTTTTTTCTTTTTGCGAATTGAGGTCTCTCAATTCGCAAATCTCTGATAAGAATACGTAAAAACGTTTTGCATTTGATTGAAAATTGAAAAGAATTAATTTACGTTGCATTCCAACGATGCAAACTTCAGCACCGTAATTTTTATACTTAGTCGACGCTTTCAACCTGATTTCAAGTTCAACTTTTTTGCAAATGGAAATCTATGATTTTTACAGCGTCATGTTATTCTACACTGACAGAAAAATTCTTTTCATATCAACTGGATGCGTCTATGTGATTTTTTTTTTAAATTTGAATTAACTAGATTAACTAGATATTTCGTGAAATCAATTTTTTTCCTATTGCATTCCATTACTAAATTATTTATTTTAAATATATTTATTTATTCAAATCAAGATCTATTTGATATCGTCTAATAATTAAATATTTTATTTATTCCTAATAAATCTGTGATTTCGTTTTATCTGGTAGTATAAGACGAAAGAGACAGGCGGAAAAATGGTATACGATTCAGTCTTTCGAAAATCTCATAGCTTGTGTTTTCATTAGAAGACTGTTGTAACAAAAAAATGGGACACTTAACTTCGTTTTTTGAAAACGAGACCTTCTTTTGGAGTTTGTTTTGTTTGAAAAAAAAACCATTACCCAATTACCAATTGATACAGAATATATTTATATGCGGAGCATTCCACGCTTAATCGACCACTTTCCATTTTTTGATTTTGGAAAAAATTAAGAATAACATTTTTTCAATATAAAAATAAAATAGAAGTGAAAATCTTACCGTGATGGATCTTGCGGCAAAAAATGCTAAATTTATCATATTTTTGTTACAAAAAAAAATCAAGAATAAAAAATGGCGTTCTTTGAAAAAACGCATTTTTTTTTTAAACTAAAAAAATCATGTCGAAGATGCCTTTGAATATTTTGCAAATATTTTTTTTCATAAAGAACATTTCAAAACGAAGCATTAAAAAAAAGATCTTAATCGGTATATTTTTCAGAACGTTATGAGCATTGGAAAAAAAAACGGTCGGTTTTTTTTTAATTCACTACGTATTTGTGATTATGTAAAAAAAAAATTGAAAAAAATTACACGAGCGTTTTGAGATGAAAAAAATAATTTATTAAAGTTTCAGCCAAATCGAAAATGGTCGGGCCGGAAAGTGGTCGATTTTGCGTGGAATGGATACACGCCAAATCGAAGGATAAATGTATTTGTCTCGATTCGTCGACGCAAATATTCATAATAAATATGAAATACCAATATACAATTATATGAATGTACGCATAGCTCGAATACTTAGACTGCGCTTCTTTAAATCTTTTACGTTGGGATGGTAGTGCGATATAGTTATGAACAAAAAAAAAAGAAAATTTGTAAATGCACATCTAGATTCGATCCTGAGAAGAGAAAAAAAATTACTAGTTGCTCGTTCCCATTCGTCGTTTCATCCTTGTTGGCACTAGACTTTTTCGAAAGTCGTGCCCGTACAATTGAAAAAACATCTCGTGTAGTCTGTTCCTCTCCTTTGAACAGTGGAATGATCGGTAGAATAAAATGTTATCAAATTTTACTGAAAAATATACATTCTTTTATTAATTTCACAGAAAAAAAATTACAATTCCCTTTATTTTATGAATTAATAAAAAAATGTGCGCTATTCTTTTTCTCTTCAATTATCAAAAAATATATATACATTGAACATTCTTTTTTAATAAAAGTAATTATTAATTTCTCGCAAAATATGCAACCTTTTTCATTCATTAATGTATAAAAAGTTACATTGTTCCTTTTTTTTCATTCTTGTTTTTTTTTTTCTTTTATTTTAAGGAACATTTTTCAAACATTACTTTTTTAAATTTCTGTTTCAAATTACTTTCCAAATATATAAAAAAAATTATTTTACTTATTTGCTAATTTCATAAAAACGTTACATTGTTTCTCTTGTTCTTTTCTCCTTCAATTTATAAACAAGGATGCATTCTTTTATTTTATTTTTCGTTTAAATTAAAGTGAAGAAAAATGTCTTCAAATTTTATTTTTTAGTAACGAGGAATAAGAAGAAGAGACAAATGTGTCCTTAAAATGCCTTAAAATACCTTAAAGTGTTATTTTTTAGTAACGACGAATAAGAAGAAGAGGCAAAGATGTGTCTTGAAAAAAAAAAATGGTATTTTTTTTTGTTCCTTCGTCTTACACCCCAGTGCTCTTTTCTGCGTGCTACTGTCGTAGAGAGTAGGCTTAGGTGTGACGATGATCCCTCGTAGATTTATGTTGTACGTTCGCGATCCCAAATGGGCGCGGCGCCTCTTTATATTGGGTGAAGTAAAAAGTTCTGAGCGTTCTCCGCTAGATGTCTTTAGCATATCTCACGATGCATACATCGCATCGGGTCATACTATACGGCGATTTAAAGGTGACATTGCGCTTCAAAAAAAGTTCTTTGACAGTTTTGTGTTTGGTGAAGCCAGTTGGGTGTTACAGCGTTCCAAAATGGAGGTAAAAAAAGAGAAAATTCAATACATTCTTCAGTACCACTACGACCAAGCTGAAAAGGCGGAGCAGGCGGCCAAAAAAATTTGTACTGTTTATGGACCCGATGCAGTATCGAATGCAACAGCAAAGCGGTGGTTCCAACGATTCCGTTCTGGTAATATGGACGTCGAAGATGAGGCACCTTCTGGTAGGCCAATCGTCGAAAATGTCGATAAAATCATGAAAATCGTCGAGTCGGACCGGGATGTGAGCACTTATTCCATTGCCCAGGAACTGAAGATTAGCCAGAAAACCGTTTGGAACCATTTGCATAAGGCTGTTCTCAGGAAGAAGCTCGATGTATGGGTGCCACACGAATTGACGCAAAAGAACCTTTTGGACCGAATTGATGCCTGCGATTCTTTGCTGAAACGTAACGAAATCGACCCATTTTTGAAGCGGATGGTGGCTGGCGATGAAAAATGGGTCACGTACGAGAACAACAGCCGAAAAAGCTTGTGGTCCAATCGCGGTGAGCCGGCCCAAACGATCGCCAAGCCCGGATTAACGGCCAAGAAGGTTTTGCTGTGTGTTTGGTGGGATTGGAAGGGAATCATCCACTATGAGCTGGTCCCATCGGGCCAAACACTCAATTCGGACCTCTACTGTCAACAACAGACCAGATTGAAGCAGGCGATCGACCAGAAGCGGCCAGAATTGGCCAATAGGAAGGGTGTTGTGTTCCATCAAGACAACGCCAGGACGCACACATCTTTAACAACGCGCCAGAAGCTCCCAGAGCTTGGATGGGAGGTTCTATCGCACCCGCCGTATAGTCTAGACCTGCCACCAAGCGATTATCACCTTTTGAAGCATTTGCAAAATTTTCTTGATGATACAAAACTGGCCTGAAGAGAGGCTTGTGAAAATGAGCTGATCAAGTTTTTTACCAATAGGGACGAGGACTTCTTCAATCGCGAAATTATGAAATTGCCTTCAAAATGGACAAAAGTTATCGAACAAAACGGCGCATATTTGATCTAAATCGGATAATCCTAACTATTTTAATTTCATCGTCGAAATAAAGCGAAAAAACGCTCAGAACTTTTTACTTCATCTAATATATTGGCGACGGAAAAGCTGAGCAAGTTTTCCCGAGTAGTCGTTAAACGTGAGGTAGACGAAAAAAATTAATAAAACGCGAGGACTTCTCCTCGTGTGGGTCACAAACCGTACGTGTCTTCTCTATCGTGTGTCTGTGTGTCTATATCTATATACACATTTCTGTGTGTGTGTGTTGCGAGCAGAGCTGGCGAGATTGCAACACGAGAGTTTTTCCATCCATACGAAAAGAAAGTTCGTCCGGTCATATCGTTAGTTACTATTTTTAGGGTACCTTTATACAAGGTGTGACATTTAGGTCGGCACAACGAAATATCCCTAGAGGAATGCACTTTTCGGAAAAAATGTTTCCAACAAAAGTTATATCGTTTTAGAGAATAAAAATAATTGTGTTTGTTATTTTTCATTTGGTGCAAATTTTCAAGGTCAACTTTATTACAACGGGTTTTTTAACGCGAACGAATATTTTTTGTTTTATAATGAATAATTTTTCGCGTAATAAAATACATAACTTTTGTCTGAAACATAAACAAAAATACTTTGAATATTCAAACGGAGAGATATTCAATCATTCGGTTTAATATTTACAGTGACATCTCACTTATACGTTTTGCACTTACACGTTTTTATCATTTGTACGTCAAATTTCTCTGGCCCCGATAAATTCCGCACTACAAAGAATGTAATAAAGTTTCATTTCTACGTTTTTCACTTAGACGTTTTTTTTTCACTTATACGTTATTAATTTTCTTCCCCAGCGTTTGTAACGGGTGTCTCAAAATCACGTGATATTTTAAATTGTCCGTAATTTTTGTTGTTGCGACGAACATAGAGAACTAATCTTTGACAACTGGCATCAGGAAGTATTGAGGTTTAGTCATGGAAAATTACACGATCAAGCAACGCATAAAAATTGTGAAAATGCAATGTGAAACAATGCAGTTATTGCAGATAAAATTTCATGGTCGCGTTATCTCGCGCCGCGGCGATGTTAAGGTTGGTGTCTAGTCTAGAACTTTCGGAAAATCGAAAAAAAAAATTATTTCATTTTTCAACGTCTTACACGGAGAGAATGAAAAAGTAATTTTTGTCGTGAATTTCACGGTAAAAATTACCGTGATATATTTCAATGTGGTGACAAGTGAGAAAAGCATAATAATTTGTATGCGACAAGTTTTTTTTTAACTCACGTTACAGAAAATTTCAAATACGTAGCTAAAATTTTACTATACAAGAAGGGTAGAGCGCACGATAATTTTTACCGAGAGCACAATACATTTTCCTATAACACTCATTAAATTTTATAATAAATCTTAAAATAACTGTTATAAAGACGATACTTTTTTTATAGACATTTTTGAAAGGCATAAAATAATAAAATGCACAGTAAAATTTCGCTGATATTATATATTTTTTAAATTTAAGTTTTGCGTATTTTGTTACACATGAAAATTTACTAGAAAATCTGGTAAAATTTTCTATCTGAAGAAGAAATTTTATTTTATTTTCGTGAAAAATCTGTGTTTTACTCAGTAATAATAAGCGAATTTTCAGGGTTGTCATCTGATTACCGTTACTGCACGGTAATTTTTAACATTTAATTCTCTCCGCGTAGTCAACGACAACGGTCGCCACCGAGTTACAGAATCTCGCTACTGCTTGGAAATCCTCGTGAAGACTCCAGAGTCGTCGAGGATCTAATTTTACAGTTTTTTTTTAATTAGTAAATATGCAATAAATAAAATATTTACCACAAATTTGGCACTTTGGGATTGACAATACGAATATTCAACATAAGTTAACGCAAATCAGAATACCCGTGGGGTAACATAAATTTAGTCTCTACGTTGACCCTGAGGGAGTAGTCGTACCTCCTTAACACTAGATTTACCAGACCAGGCACTGGTATAAGTGTCAATAACAAAAAATATATTTGTTACGAATATATACAAAGTAACATTAAGTTCATAAAATGTATTCTCTACTTATAGCTACAAAAGTCATAACATCATTTCGGAAAGCAAATTTACATGCAGTAGGAATTTTTAATTGAAATTGCACGACCAGTCAAAATGACTGGTCTGGTAAATCTAGTGTTAAAATTCATTTCTCGTCGATGCAATCGCGCCAACCAAACAACGAACGTCACGCCCGATCTCCACGAACGTTTCAACGATAAAAAGAATCAACGATGGACCAAATTCCGGAGCATGAGGTTTATACGTAATTAGAGTGGCGTATATATATATATATATATATATATTTATATATATATACTTAGAAATCTTACACGCTCGCAACCCACCAGCAGTGTCCGTGTACTTAGTACCCTACATAGTAAACCTTGCCCAATTAATTATAAGATAGTCTCGTAGAGCGTATAGACGCAAAGTTCTTAGAAAATCGATAAGGGTGGATGCTACTACAATGAAGAAAAAAAAAGAAAAGATTGGTTTGAGCCTGAGAGAAAAAAGGGAGAATTGTCTACGTATACAGGATGTCTCACATAAAGTGTTACAAGCTTGTATCTCAGAAACATTAGCGTAGCCAGGAAGGGATTCTCGTGGGCACGAGCCCTCAGAAAAAAATCGATCAAAAATAATTAAAGTCTTTTAATTAAATAATCGATTTAAATAATCTAATTTAAATATTAAATCGATTTAAATAATCTAATTTAAATATTAAATCGATCGAAATAATCTAATTCAAATATTAAAACGATAAAGTATTAAATCGATTTAAATAATACATTTAAATAATCGATTAGTTTTATTTAAGTTTCCGCCAAGCAGACATAAAGAAATTATTTAATGCAACTTGAACTATTGCGTTCGTTGAAATTTCGCAATTTGTATGAAAAGTAACTATTTCATTTCGTAAATGAAATAGATATTCAATTTGCAGCATTTCTTTGGGCTTGGTTGTGCTTGTTTGGGTTTTAAAGGATTTCTTTGAGATTGTTCGGGCTCGTTTGTGTTTGTTTGGGTTTTGTCGGCTTGTCGAGCCGTACGTGTCGATGTAGTAGCAGGGTGTCTACCGACCTGAAAAGTCATGAAAAGTCATAAATGTCATGAAATTATACTTGAGCCTTAAAAAGTCATGAAATGTCATGAAAAGTTACCAGTCTACCTGATTTTTTTTTTAAGATCTCTGCAGCGCTCTTTATCCAAAATAATTTCAAATTTTCGCGGTTTTGCGCCAATCTACGGTATTGGCAAAAAAAGGTAGAAAAAAAGAATAATTTCTTATCTCAACGTATTAGTTTTTCTTTGTTATTCGTGTAAAGCGACTAGATAATATTACTCAAAGTTCCCAAATGTATGTAATATTTTTCCAGATGTTTTCAAAATATATTTATTTACCGTAAACTTTAAATGATGTTTGTCTCATTTTTTTTTACTACACATGGAATTTTACAGTTTGGTGACTTCGTTTATTTCGTAGACTTTTTATTGGCATACAACACACATTTGTATCAAAGAGCAGAATATAAATATGAAAATTTTCAAAATTAGTCGCACTAAAGAATTATTAAGATTATAAATTATACCAGAAAGTCATACTAAAAGTCATGAAAAAAAAATCCTAATCCTTGCCTTAAAAATCCTTAAATTTCATGAAATTTCAGTTCTGGTCAAAATTAAACACACTGAGTAGGGATAGCAGTAGCGTGCTATCATAGATATAAATGTAAACGCGCGTTAATTTATCAATTTTCAAAATTCTATATTCCGAAAACCATTGCCATACGTCGAACATTCTTTTAGGCAAAGACTCGTGTTGTGAAAACGAGGATTTGTGCAAGATTCAAACTCAAATCGGAGGTAACAGCTGTTCGGAAGATTATCTTCAAACTTTTGTTTGAAAAATGTTCTTATTACAATCCGTACTTTCTCAGATATCAGCTTGTAACACTTTATCTGAAAGGACCTGTATATGTAGAGGGAAAATGTGTGTACGTTCATTCTAGACGTGTTACACACACGTATGTTTGACAAAACAGTCGACTTTTTTCTCTTATCGCTCCCGATATAGATTTATATATACATATATATACAGTACTGGACAAAGAAAGTACGCACTAGTCGAAATTTCTTACCGCACTAAAATTTACATAGCGGACTCAAAAATAAAGATAATTGAATTTCCCAAGTGGCCTTTCAAAGAGGACAAGTTTACCTTTATTTTGCTTTTTTAGAAAATTCGGTACGATTTTTTTTTCGCCCTGGTGCCCACTTTTGTACGTGGCCATTTTTCGGCTATTTTTTGGCCGTCGAAAATTAACTGCAAAGTTTGTAGAAAATTTTTTCCTCGATTTTTTCCATAGTAAACTTAAAAAGGATATCAAAACCTACATTTTTGTTTTTTAGAAAGTCTCGTACGTTTTTTTTTCGCCCCAGTATTGCATTTTTAGCTAAAAAATACATGTCTCAGAAAAAGATGCGTCATCGAAGAACTATAGAGTTTCAAGGGAAATGTGAAAAGAGTAAAAAGTTGCATAGGTTCACACTGGAGTGGCTAGAATTTCTTCAGAATTTTTTTTTACCATTTTTGGTTGGAACTTTGATGAGTAGAGAGGCTCCACTTGGGAATTATGGGGTTTAGGACAATATATTGAGAAAGGAAATTTGTTCACATATTCATTTTTAATTAATAACAATTTTTTTAGAATTAAAAAAAATTCATTTTCATTTTTTTATTTTTATTTTCAAAAATAAAATCTAGAAAAATTGTAGTTAATTAAAAATGAAAATGTAAACAAATTTCCTTTCTTAATTGTCCTAGACCCCATAATTCCCAAGTGGAGCCTCTCCACTCATCAAAGTTCCAACCAAAAATGGTAAAAAAAAAATGTCCACGAAAAATTCTAAAAAAATTCTAGCCACTCCAGTGTGAACCCATGCAACTTTTTACCCTCTTGACATTTCCCCTGAAACCCTATAGTTCTTCGATGACGCCTTTTTTTTTCAAAAACACGTATTTTTTAGCTAAAAATGCAATACTAGGGCGAAAAAAAATCGTACGAGACTTTCTAAAAAATAAAAATGTCGGTTTTTATATTCTTTTTAAGTTTTCCATGGAAAAAACCGAGAAGAATTTTTTCCACATACTTTGTAGTTAATTTTCGACGACCAAAAAAATGCCGAAAAATGGCCACGTTCAAAAGTGCGCACCGGGACGAAAAAAAATCGTAGAGAATTTTCTAAAAAAGCAAAATAAAGATAAACTTGTCCTCTTTAAAACGCCACTAGGGAAATTCAATTGCCTTCATTTTTGAGTCCGCCATGTAAATTTCAGTGCGGTAAGAACTTTCGACTAGTGTGTACTTTTTTTTTGTCCAGTACTGTATATATATAAATATATATATATATATATGGATATTTGACATTCATTAAATCTTCGTTCTTTTTGGTGTTTCCAGTGCTGCGGCGTTGGAGGTGGCGCAGCCACGGCACCTCAGGCCCCTCAGCTGCTGGGTACCGGATCTGCTGTCGGAGGCACCACCTCCTCGAGAACCGCCATTATGCAGGACCCCGTGCTCGAGTCAATACTGGAGGTGAGCTTTTAATTTCATTCGCATTATCGAACCTAATGAAAATAGCCTACGTATAGTTTTTTTTTTTTTTCCAAAAATTCCTCTCACTTCGTAATCGACTTTTTGCATTATCTCTAAATAGTTCCACGGTCAAAAAAATTGGTAGTATTATGTATTACGAAAAAAATAATACTTCAAAGTTTTCAATATTTCGTTAGGCAATACTTTGCCGCAATAGCTGGAACAATTCATTTTTTTAGTGGTGAACGATTCGCGTGCTTCATATTTGTTGTCAAGATTGCACAAACACACACATGGATATTGGTATATATATATATATATATATATATATATATATATATATATATATATATATATACACACTAACTTCCGCTCGCGACTTCGCCCGCGTAGATATTCCATTCTCATTAGATTTTATTCGTTTGTATTCTATAATAATTCGAATTTCATCGTTAGATTATATTTTATTTGAATATTATAATTAGAAAAATATTACATGTTATATTTGATATGATATTAGATTCTAATCTATTTTAATTCGTTTTTCCACGCTTGTATTCTATAATAAGAATTATAATTTCACTATTAGATTATATTTGACTTAAATATTATAATTAGAAAAATATTAGATGCTATATTTGATATTAGTAAAATATGTGATATTAGATTCCATTCGATTTTGATTATATTTTAGTCGTTCATATTCTATGAGAATTATAATTTGATCATTAGATTTTTTTTTCAATATTATAATTCGAAAAATATTAAACGTTAGTTTTTATCAAATTTAAATTATATTTCATTCGTTGTATTCTATAAGAATTTGAATTTGATAATTACATTAGAATTCACACGAATGTTATAATTAGAAAAATATTAGATATATTTATATTAGATTTGATATTATATTATCGTCTATTTTAATTAGATTTGTTTTGGTTGTATTCTATAAGAATTATATAACACTGATAGTTTCATAATTGAATTAGATTCGAGACGAATATTAGAATTAGAAAAATATTAGATGTATTTTTCATGGCCTATGTGTTATTTCAGGTAACTCTCTACATGTGTGGCAAATTTCATTCGAATCGATTCAGCCGTTTGGGCGTGAATGAAAAATATTGGATATTAGAATTAGAATGAAAAGTATCCTATGTGTCATAAGCTATCTACATTTTAAATTCCATTGATTATATAAGAATTTGAATTTCATCATTATATTAGACTTGAGTATATAATATTATAATTAGAAAAATATTAGATCAATTTCATTGAAATCGATCAAGCCGTCTAGGCGTGATTGAGAAACACAGAGACAGACAGAAAGTCAGATTTATAATATTAGGTGTAGTAAAATGAAATCCATTATTTTTGCCTTCAATTTCATGCAAAAATAATGGATTTCTTTTTACTACACCTAATATTAATTAGGATATATATATATATATATATACGTACGTGTAGATGTGAATTTAGATGAAAATTATTAATCGCATAATGAACTATAACGAACGAATAAAATAATGATTTTTGAAAAAATGTGTCGCCGATCGAAAGTGATCGTCGAAATTTCGGTGAAAAAAAAACACTCTACTTTCCTTGATATAAAAAAAAATATGCGTTGAAAAAAAAAATCCTTCGATTAAGGACTGCCTTTTGATGTACAAAAAATGTCTGTGAAATTTGAAGCAGATCGGTTTAGTTGTTTTTGACATATTTTGGTCACCGATTCTGAAAAAGTCATTCCGAGAAAAACGCGTTTAAAGTTTTACGTCAGGTATACACGTAGATAAAATACCTACCTGTAAACGTTCATAACTCCCCCAATTTACAAAGGACCGACTTGAAATTTTCAGAGAATATATTTGAAAGGATTATAAGAATCCGTCGAAAACGAAAAATCGATTTTTTCCAAAATTCCAACTAGGTGTAAACCCTTAATATACTCTTTGGAGTCAAGTTGCCCATGGATCGAGTTAGAGAAGTTAGTGTCCGAGCACTACCCTACCTTACCCTATTTGTTTTTTAACAAAATAACACTAAATTAAAGCCGTTAGAGTGCACCTTAAACGTATTATCATTTTTCTCCTCTTCTTCTTTCACCGAAAAAAATATATTTGATAGAACACTCTCAGTAAGTCTTTATTAGTCGTATGAAGCAAAATACCTGAACATATCGAACAAATGTAACGCTTTGAAAATTATGGACAAAAATCTTACGTGCGGGGGCGGGGGGTGCCTCAACATCTCACCAAATCTCACCAAGGGGAAGGGTGTGGGTCCAAACCCAAACGAACACTTCACGCAATTAATGTACGCGTCCCCTAATAACAGTGACAATACTTAATGGCAATACTAACACAATGATAATGACAATCAACAGCAAATGCGGGAGACGGAGGCCCGCCGAGCGGACCACGAGAGGCAGCACGCCGAGGCGCAGAATCAATTGCGGGAAAAGATGGCGGGTCGTTATCAAGGCCCGGAATCGGTCGAGGCGTTGCAATCGAAGATACGTGAATTGGAGAAGAAGACGGAACTGCAGATGGTCAGACACGAGGAGTTGTCACTGGAGCTGACGAGTCTTAGACGAACGCGAAGCCGTGGTGGTGGCCCCGTAGGTACGACCGCGGGCCAGCAGCAACACGTTGGCACGCTCGCCGGGACAACGTGGCCGCCCGCGGGCTCGGAGATCGATCGAATAATCGCAAAGATCGAGCAGGACAGCGGTACGAGGAGTATGCTACACGAGCACGAGCTCACGAGGGTGCCAGGCGTCACGACCCAGCAACCTTCAGGTGCCCAGGGTATATTGCGCTCGAGCGCTGAAAATCTCACAAGCCTTGGACAACAACACCAGCATTCGACGCATCCGCACTTGAATCTTGGGTTACCCGGTCAGGGCTCTCACGTGAGTGCTGCTCGATAGAGGGAGAGTAAAGAGTATTGGCGTAGCCAGCATTTTCTTTTTTTTTGTTTCCGAGTCCGAGGCCTAGGAGGGGTAGACCTGACACGAATTGGTTTTGTTCACAATCATCTTTTTTTTTTTAATATTTTTTTTTCCATAATAGTCGATAATCACGTAACACAGATGAAATATGAAACTTGCACGGAGAGAATTAAAAAGTAATTTTTGTAGTGAATTTCACGGTAAAAATTACCGTGATATATTTCGAGGTGGTGACAAGTGAGAAAAGCATAATAATTCGTATGCGAAAAGTGTTTTTTAACTCACGTTACAGAAAATTTCAAATACGTAGCTAAAATTTTACTATACGAGAAGAGTAGCGCGCACGATAATTTTTACCGAGAGCACAATACATTCTCCTATAACACTCATTAAATTTTATAATAAATCTCAAAATAACTGTTATAAAGACGATACTTTTTTATAGAGATTTTTGAAAGGCATAAAATAATAAAATGCACAGTAAAATTTCGCTGATATTATATCTTTTTTAAATTTAAGTTTTGCGTATTTTGTTACACATGAAAATTTACTAGAAAATCTGGTAAAATGTTCTATCTGAAGAAGAAATTTTATTTTATTTTCGTGAAAATCTGTGTTTTACTCAGTAATAATAAGCGAAGTTTCAGGGTTGTCATCTGGTTACTGTTACTGCACGGTAATTTTTAACATTTAATGCTCTCCGTGTGGTTAAGGCATCAGTCTACATCTATTGCACATATTTTAATATTTTTATACATAAAAATGGAAGTTTCAAAGTACAAGAAAAAAATGAAGGCCGTGTCTCGCCAAGGCGTTTTTCTATAGATTTTTAATTTTGAGGACTCATTCAGGACACTATTAAGGGGCCAGTCCACTTTGGCGCCACGAAAAAAAGGCTATTTTCGCGATTTTTTTTTGAGGATTTTATAAAAGATATGAATATAAAAGTTGTTGGGCTTGATAAATAAAGTCTTGAAATACATTAAAAAAAAAAAATTTTATTCATTTTTATTCATTTTTAAGTACAAAAACTATAGTTTAACGTAACGCCTCAAAAATAGGTGGGCTAGGTAGCTCCATCACAACTCGGCAACGGCTTGTCTGAAACAAAAAAAAATCAAAGTCCATTAGATTCAGTATGACACCAGCTACAAAATGACCCTCGGATATAAAGTTTTATCAAAAAATAAAAAAATGACAGATGAAAAACGAAAAAAGTAAAAAAAACGCGTTTTTTTCGCAGTTTTTCGCAACAAAAAAAAGAGTAAAAATAAAATTTTTTAAACCATCGAGGGTCATCTTGTTGCGAATCATGTTTACAATATGTGGTTCAAATTTCAAGAGAATCGGTTTATTAGTTTTAGAGATACGATGGGGCTAGATTTTGAAAACGTTGTTTCGAGAAAAACGCGTTTGAAGTTTATACTATGAAAAACTCTTACCTAAACTCAATCGGCAATTCCTGCACCGTACAAAATCCCTTCTGATTGCTCATCGTCGTCGATTTCTTCAAGACTTGCTTGCTTTCGTTTGGTTCTGGTCTCTTTTGAGCACTCAGAACTGCGGCGGTTTGCAGAGCGAACACGCTCGTCATCGCGATTGTCGGCGAATCCGATGGCGATCGGGCCGAGTTTGACTTAGAGAGCTTGGATTTTCATAAAATGTTGACACAATATTTCTGAATGTATGTACTTTCGAAAACAGTAAAAAAAATCGATTTTTTGAAATTTTCAAAGTGGACTGGCCCCTTAAGAGTCATTTTTTGCAATTTGCATACTTTACGGAACCCAAACAAACCCAAAATTCTTCAGTGGGTGCAGATTTGTACATTTGCACGGAAACATCTTCGTGCAAGTCGATTATTTCTTCCGAACTGTTATTTTTTCAATTTTAGCTCGGTTTAAATTAAAATTTAAAAGCCAAAGAGAGAGAGAGAGAGAGAGAGAGAGAGAGAACGAAGAATCTGCCAAATCCTTTAATTTCTTTGATACTAACGATATGTTTAATTTTTTCGAACAGTACGCAGGCTCGCCGATGCCGCTGACTCCGATAATGCCAGGCTGTCCGCCGCTGACACCGAACGGTCCCCCTTACCATTACAACGAGCCAATACCACCGGCCCCGTCACTATCAACCAGCCAATCTCAACCAGCGTTTCAACAAAAGTTGCAGCAGTATCATCAGCAACATCAGCCGCAACACGTCGATCTGCCAAGTTCACATTCTCAAGGTGCTTTGCCGTCGCAGCAGCAAAAGCAACAACAAGCCCACGCACACTTTACGAGCAATCAGTATCAGGAGAGTTATCCCCACACGCAAACGTATCAGCAGCCAATACAGCAACAACAGCCACAGCAGCAACAGCAGCAACAACATCCAGCCTCGAGTTCGTATCTCACAGGCTCGGTCAGCCAGCAGAGCGTTATGCCGCATTACACTCAAACCGGACAGACGACCGGCCAAACGTATCAGCTCAACGGAACCCAGCAACAGGTGACGGTCTCCCCATACGTGTAACGTTATCCGCCGAGGATCGTGATAACGGAATTTTCATTCGATTCAAATTAAGAAGGTTGCTCAGCTATAGCGTAATCCTAAGAATTTGATGAAATTTATTGAAGGGTATTTCCGAACAAGTGTTACGAGTCTGTGCAAAATTTCAAGACATTCTTCTCAATGATTATTGAGCAATTAATTATTGAAGTTCGGCTCTTATACACGGATGGCATGGGAAAAGTTATACGATAACTCTGATACGACTCTCGCAACATAATAAAAATGTTAAGAATTTAATACAAACTAGCTTTTGCCCGCGATTTCGTCCGCGCGAACTTTAAAATTTGATTCGGAGAGGAGATAAAGAGAGAAAAAGTAAGAAATAAAGAAAGAAAGGTAGCGTGTTATATTTCTCAGGCACGATGGAAGACTGACTGGCTAAGGGTTGGTAATTGAGGCATCAGTCTCCATCTATTGCACATATTTTCAAGAATTCTTTTTTCATAATAAAATTTATCTTCGTGTTTCAATCTTTTTATACATAAAAATAGAAGTTATAAAGTACAAGCAAATGTTTTATTTTTATTTTATTTATTTATCTTGGTGATCTGGCTGCCTGAAGCATTTAGCGTGTCGTAGCTCCCCCCACCCTGCTACAACACAGCGGCATTGGAGTGGGGACAGCGTTAGTTTCGTGTGACATCTCGCGAAATCAAACCCCCCTATATACATCTTTAAAAGTATTTTCAATGCTAAAACTTTTTAAAAAGCCTCTTACCCTCAATCAGCGATGCCTGGTCCATACATTGTTCCTTCAGCTTCGTCAAAAGCTTCACTTTCTTGGGATTTTTGGTTTCGGATCACTGTTCTGCGCGCTCTGGACGCTCGACAAGGCGGTTTGCGCGCCGAGCGCCCAGACACGCTTCTATTATATGACTCTTTTTAGCCCCTTATCGGTCATTCCGACCTAAATAACGTTTTCTACCGTATTTCTACAGGTATGTAGTATACGAAACTGATGTTTTTAAAAGATCGAAAATTCCCGCCAATACACGGAGAGAATGAAATGTTAAAAATTACCGTGCAGTAACGGTAACCAGATGACAACCCTGAAACTTCGCTTATTATTTACTGAGTAAAACACAGATTTTCACGAAAATAAAATAAAATTTCTTCTTCAGATAGAAAATTTTATCAGATTTTCTCGTAAATTTTCATGTGTAACAAAATACGCAAAACTTAAATTTAAAAAATATATAATATCAGCGAAATTTTACTGTGCATTTTATTATTTTATGCCTTTCAAAAATGTCTATAAAAAAGTATCGTCTTCATAACAGTTATTTTGAGATTTATTATAAAATATAATGAGTGTTATAGGAAAATGTATTGTGCTCTCGGTAAAAATTATCGTGCGCGCTACCCTTCTTGTATTGTAAAATTTTAGCTACGTATTTGAAATTTTCTGTAACGTGAGTTAAAAAAAACTTGTCGCATACGAATTATTATGGCTTTTCTCACTTGTCACCACATTGCAATGTATCACGGTAATTTTTACCGTCAAATTCACGACAAAAATCACTTTTTAATTCTCTCCGTGTAGACTGATACTGATCCCTTAATTAGGTAGAATTATTTCAGGGTGAAGTGGTGTCTCGGGGCTTAAAAAAAAAAAAAAAATCCGAAAACTCATCAATCCCATTTTAATATTCTCTCTGTCCGCAGGCCACGAATTATCCGAGTTTGTCGTTGAGCTCTCATCCAAACGGTACGTACAGTTCGGGAGTCGTGAGCAGCTACGGTACGAGTCATCAGCAGCAATTGGCAAGTGCACATCACAGTTATTCCGTACCACCTACGAACATAACCCAGACCACACTGTCGTCCCTGCCACCGTATTCGTCGGCACCTTATCACTCGACACTCGGTATACTCACGAGCGCACCCCAATCAGTGCTTCCTTACTCGAGCGTACAGAGCAGTTACTCAACAACCGGATCAACTTACTCGACTGTGGGGACCAATGCATTCGGCACGTCGGGCGTTACTCCGGGTAATTATACAATTCAACGAGTACGAAGCTTAGAGCAGTGCTTAAGTCCGCCCCGTTGAAACGCAACGAAAATTCTTTTCAATTCTGTTGCATTCTTGTATTTTTTTTTTTCATTATGCAAAATCTCGCCAGTTTGTGTTGAAGATTTCTCGTAAGGATTTTGACAAAAGGTTCGAGTCACTTACGTAGCTCGAATTCATTGAAAAATATATTTTGGAAATTTGGAAAAAATTTCGGCGCGTTTGTACGGTGCGTAATCTTTGTTTTTTCCACGTTGATTCTTTACTCTGAAAAAAAAAGGAATGAAAAAAACGTCACATGGACGAATCGAGCCAATTTTACTTAAGGGGGGAGATTCCTTCAGGCAGCCGAAAATAAGAGAATGTTTAACATTTTTTAGTGTCGAATCTATTTTTTCTACATAATTCAAATCTTATGTATATATTATTACATCTATTAATTGAAAAAAAAAACACTTTTTTTTGTTTCAATATTTAAAAATGACGGCTGTTCCACAGCGTACAACCTAGCATCTGGTGCATTGCTCTGAAACACTCGAGCGAAAAAGTTATAGATTTCTCAATTTTATAAGCTCTATGTGAACCTAAAAAATTTAAAGAAAAATAACAATTCGGAAAATGGTACGGGTGTGAAAAGATGTATTGCTTTTCATAAAATTTGTGCTATATTGTTTGCACAATAAAAAAATTGTTTTTTGAAGTAGTTTTCAAAGGAACGTTAGGTTCAAATAGACGGTAATTATGTAATTTAAAAATTTACGAAAATTAAAAATGATCGATCCGATAGTTTTCGAGTTATCTTGTACGAGGTTCACGAGAAGTTTTTTTCGGGAAAACAAATGTAAAGTTTCAAGGCTCAAAAATCTTGTGACTAAATTACCTACCTATGAATCTGCGATTTCGGGCCCATAAAGTGGTCCCTCAACTTCCTCGTGGAGTTCATTTTCGGCCACAAGCTCTTCTTTACGTTACAAAGTGATCTCCCCTCTTATTTTTTCGGACGGTCACCGGGGTTCGAAACGAGCTGGATTTTTTTTTTAACTCTCTGCCTGAGTATTAAACTTTCTTCATCGGCAATGACTTCGCTGATTTTTCTCAATGTCGATGATCTTTTCCCCTTAGAATTTATTTTTGAAAGTACGAATTACAACTTTCTGCAAAATAAATTCTTAAAGAACATTAAAAATTCAACGCGCTAATACGTAATCGTATTACGATTGTCTCGATATTAAAGCATCCGCCTCCATCTACTGCACATATTTGCAAGATTTTTTTTTCATAATTAAATTTATCTCCATATTTTAATCTTTATATACATAAAAATAGTAGTTTCAAAGTAAAAGAAATTTTTTTTTTAAATTTATCTTGGTGATCTGGCTTCCTGAAGTGACTCCTGCTTTCATCTTGTCGACACGAAATCTTAACTTTGGAGCATCTGAAAGCAAAAAGTCGAGTATTTTATTATAGAGTGAAGTTGTAGTTATGATCCCTACTAAAAAATTTCACCCCCGATAAAAAGAAGACAAAATGGCACACTTTTGAATTTTTCGACTGTTTTTTACAACTTAAATTGTTTAAAAATAGGATTAAATATTAATGAATATTTATACCGTTAGTAGAGATCGAAGAGATACATGCATAGAATAATCCCTGTAAATTTGAGCCTTCTCGGTGCAATAGTTTTTCCAAAATCATGTCGACAAGGTCGAAAAACGTTGTTTTGAGAAAAACGCATTTAAAGTTTCTCTTGTAAAAATGGACAAAAAACTTGAAAAAAAGCCTCTTACCCTCGATAAGCGATGCCTGGTCCATATATTATTCCTTCAGCTTCTTCAAAAGCTTCACTTTCTTGGGATTTTTGGTTTCGGATCACTGTTCCGCGAGCTTTGGACGCCTGACGCGACGATTGCGCGCTAAGCGCGCAGAAACGCTTCTATTTTATCACTCTTTTTAGCCCCTTATCGGTCACTCCGACCTAAATAACGCTCTCTACCGTATTTCTACAGGTATGTCGTATACGAAACTAATGTTTTTAGAAAATCGAAAATTTCCGAAAATAGACTGATACTGATGCCTTAAAAAAAAAAGACCATTTGAAGACTTTTCATGGCAGAGCTGTCCTCTGCCGAGCCACCGTGCGTGTACCGCCTTAAGAAAGATAATCCATTTTGAAGAATCGAGAGAAGTCCTCGGATAATTAACCAGATCGTTTTGACACACCCGGTATGACCAAACCTCCCAAATGTATGTTCGGAAGTAGTTGCGACTGTCAATCGTCTCCTCCCACCATTCCCTCGTCCATTAAACATAATCAAGCCTCGTTTTCTTTTTTTTTTTTTTTTTTTTTGTTCGCTTCTCTCTTTTCTCCCTCGCTCGCTTGCGCGAACGTGGGACAGGTGGATCTTCGGGTGGCGGTGGCGGTTTGCTCCAGGCGATCGGTGATCCGTTGCAAGCGATGCAACAATTGTCGGCACAGTCGCAGGCGAATCAGTTGCAGCAGCAAGCAATTATAAATCAGATACAGCAGAGTTTGAGGGTCAGTTCGCCGACGGCAAGCGCTACAACGACGGGACATCATTTTCTCGGTCCACGACAAATGCCAAAGATACCAACCGGCATACTGACGAATCCTCTCGATCGACTTGGAAACGAGAATCTCGTGACCGAGGGACAAGTAGACATGCTCGACATACCCGGCAAGGGAAGATGCTACGTTTACATAGCGCGTTTCAGTTACGAGCCCTTTCAGCATTCGCCAAATGAAAATCCCGAGGCCGAGCTTCCCGTGCAAGGCGGCGATTATCTCCTCGTTTGGGGACAACCGGACGAGGACGGATTCCTCGATGCTGAGAGCCTCGACGGTAGACGTGGCCTCGTACCTGCGAATTTCGTTCAAAAACTCGTCGGCGATGATCTGCTCGAGTTTCATCAGGCTGTACTGGGACTCCGGGACGTCGACGACGCCGCGTCCACCAATATTCCACAAGTGAGAACCAAGCGTGCTCGCTCCGTATCCGCGGGGTGTCCTTTTTGTATCGAGACGTCGAAATAACTCGATGATCGCGAAGCTAATCGAAAAACTTCGAGATATCTTTGGAGGATGAAAATGGCAATATAATTTTTTTAGTTCATGGACGTTTACGAGGTTATTCCACGTTCAAGGATTTGAAAGTGGGTAAATTATATTTTTTATCGGCATCTTATTCTTTGGGATAAAAAAAAACGACTTACGACGTTCGGAACATTTGCCCGAGTAGAAATATTGTCAGGCTGGCTTGATATTTGATCCGGGCCTGATCACGTTGTAGTAAGGAGGCCTTACTTAAGGTATGCCTCAATTTGCCTGATCCGGTCGGTGTCAGGTGATAGTCAGGCAACTGGATGTAGTGTTTCCTCCAGTTGCCTGATCCAGCTAGCTTCAGGCTATGGTCAAGTAAGTGGACTTACGGCTTGCTTCAATTCGCCTGATCCAGCTAGCTTCAAGCGTTGGTCAAGCAACTGGACTTACGGCTCCGGCAGCCGTAAGTCCACTTACTTGACCATAGCCTGAAGCTAGCTGGATCAAGCAACTGGAGGAAACACTACATCCAGTTGCCTGACTATCACCTGACACCGACCGGATCAGGCAAATTGAGGCATACCTTAAGTAAGGCATCCGGACTACAACGTGATCAGGCCAGGATCAAATATCAAGCAAGTCTGACAATATTTCTACATAACCGGACGAAAGTGCGGCAGTAATCTCGTGCGTTTCATTCCGTATTGACGTGTTCTCGATTGTTGTCATTGCGATATTTATTTGAGGTAAGATAACTGTATATACCGTTTTGTTATATTCCAACAATAAATTTTTATTTTACTTACTTTTTCAACACTTTTCTGTTTCCTTGCATGCGTTTATTTGCATTTTTTCTGTTGCCCACGTGTAGCCATTCATTTCGGTGAAACATAACCTATTTTCGAATTCGAAATGCACTGCGGACATAATGGGAATTACATTCACATTACCAATATTTGGTTTGTCTACGCTGACCGGGCTAACCTGCACCGATGGCATCACATTCTTCGATACCGATTAGCCCGGAGAGCGTAGGCCAACCAAATAATGTTAAGTTCCCAGTGTAGTTCGATCCAGTAAATGTGATTCCATCGGTGCAGGTCACTTTTTTCTAAAGTAATCTGCACCGATTTTTCAAAGTCTATTTCGCATTTTTGCTATATAAAAAATATATAACAAAGTTTTATTTATTTTACACATAAAGAACATGTGATAGAGTAGAGTAATATGAAAAATATAAGTGTGATAAAGTAGAGTAATAAGAAAAATTTGTGATAAATAAGATTCCTATTTAGTTTATAAAAGAAAGTATCAACGTTATTTGTAATTTGTGTCTTTTTCTATTTTGGGTTTGCGTGGTATTTTTTATTTCAGGAATAAATAGGACATCCACAGCAGAGGTTCATTCCATCATCCTGACTAGGCGATGATGTTTCAATTCAATTAATCCTTGAAAAATTAAGCCCTGATCAGGCTTAGATTTTTTGCACTGATCAGGCCTTTATTTTTTACGCTGATCAGGCTTTGATTTTCTATCCTGATCAGGCCTTTATTTTGCACTGTAATCAAGCCTTGATGTTCTATCCTGGTCAGGCCTTGATTTGTTTCACTGATCAAGCCTTGACGTTCTATCCTGGTCAGGCCTTGATTTTTTTCACTGATCAAGCCTTGATGTTCTATCCTGATCAGGCCTTGATCTTTTCCATTGATCAAGCCTTGATTTTTTACCCTGATCAGACCGAAGTCAGGGAAAGTGTCACAAAAATGATCAGGGCTTGATCAAAAATCCTGATCAAGGCATGAAAAAGAAATCAGGATGCCTGATCAGGCCTTTATTGTAGCCGGAGCAGGATTTCTACTCGGGTGTTTGTTTGGCCACTATTTTGGGACATTTTTAAAATAATTTGTTTGGGTTTCATGGGGTTTGTTTGGGTTTAGTTGTGTTCATTTGGGATTGTTTGGACTTGGTTGTGATCGTTTGGGTTTGTTTGGGAAAGTGGATAACTATATTTTTTATCGGCATCTTATTCTCCGGGAAAAAAAAAATAACTTTTGCCCGGAACATTTGTTCATTTAGCCCCTATATTCGGACACTTTTTACACCTTTTCTTTAAATGAACGAAGCAACATTATACACAACGAGGTAAGCTACTTTTGTCACGATTTAAAAAGGAATTTAACAGTGGTCACGGTTATTCGAAATTATCTCAGTATCCGCAGAGAGACTCATTTTTTTTTTTATCCATTATTCATTCCCCGTATACATTTACGTTTGCAAATGAATGGCGTTCATTCCGAACATCTTTTTTACTTTTGGAAGAAAAATAAAAGTTACCTGCTTTTTTTCTACGTAGCATAAATAAATATCTACGTCGAATAAAATGCCGCTACAAAGAATAAAGAAATTTCTACGTAGAATAAAATGCCTCTATAAAGAATAAATAAATTTCTACGTAGTATAAAATGCCGCTACAAAGAATAAAGAAATTTCTACGTAGAATAAAATGCCGCTATAAAGAGTAAATAAATTTCTACGTAGATTAAAATGCCGCGATAAAGAATAAATAAATTTCTACGTAGAATAAAATGCCGCTATAAAGAATAAATAAATGTTTACGTAAAATAAAATGCCGCTGTAAAGAATAAATAAATTTCTACGTAGAATAAAATGCCGCCATAAAGAATAAATAAATTTCTACGTAGAATCAAATGCCGCTATAGAGAATAAATAAATTTCTACGTAGAATCAAATGCCACGATAAAGAATAAATAAATTTTTACGTAGAGTAAAATGCCGCTATAAAGAATAAATTTCTGCGTAGATTAAATAAATATCTACGTAGAATAAAATGCTGCTATAAAGAATAAATAAATTTCTACGTAAAGTAAAATTCGCCTATTAAGAATAAATTCCTACGTAGATTAAATAAATATCTACGTAGAATGAAATGCCGCTATAAAGAATAAATAAATTTCTCCGTGGAATAAAATGCCGCTATAAAAAATAAATAAATTTCTACGTAAAATAAAATGCCGCCATAAAGAATAAATAAATTTCTACATAAAATAAAATGCCGCTATAAAGAATAAATTAATTTCTACGTAGAATAAAATGCGGCTATAAAGAATAAATTAATTTCCACGTAGAATAAAATGCCGCTATAAAGAATAAATTAATTTCTTCGTAAAATAAAATGCCGCTATAAAGAATAAATTAATTTCTACGTAGAATAAAATGCCGCTATAAAGAATAAATTAATTTCTACGTAGAATCAAATGCCGCTATAAAGAATAAATAAATGTCTACGTGGAGTAAAATGTCACTATAAAGAATACATTTCTACGTAGAATAAAATGCCGCTATAAAAAATAAAGGTCCCCAATTTTTTTTTCAAATTGACCTTGGAATAACGTTAAAAAAATTCACTAAATTGAAAAAAATTATCGTGCCACTATACTCGTTTGAATCTAATCGACACGAGTCTCAGGACTCGATTTCTTTCGCCGTTCTTCAATTATTTCGATATCTCAAAATAAATAACACATCCTGTATATATTTGCACTAGACAGTACATCAACCACATACACAAAGTAACAAAAAAATAACGAATAACTCTAAAGGTTTGTCTCAACCCGAAGAACAAAAAAGACCGACCATAGTACCAAAGTATTTATCATCATCGTTATGTTTAAAAAAATTTTGTCAATGCCATTTCTCAAATATTCCAGTGCTACCTTCAGGACATTGACCTGGAGCTTGCCGCGCTAGAGGAGGGCAATCGCAATCGTCAGGCCGAGTTGTCGGCGTACGCGGAACTCGACAACATCGCCGACGAGGACGAGCAGGAACCGCCAGGTTGGTCTAGCTGGAAGTTACCTGCCGTACACGTCGACACTTGTTTTGATATATACTTATCTACAGTACAATATATTTATATTTATATGTATTTATTAATTAATGAATTTACAATTGTTACATGTTTAACTATATCTTAGGATATATACTATTTGCTTTACACGGCCAGCACAATATCATTTCCGTCTCGAATATAAACCATATCATCGAGCGTTGAAAAAAAAAAAATGCACAGACACGATGTCGTACAAGGGGACCTTACCAGGCACGCAATCGATTTCGGGACGTCCTATCAGGGTAGTTTAAGGTTCGGTCCCAAGTGTCACCCCATACCACCGTTCACCCTAGTGGGCCCTCGTTTTCGCGAAATCGACCAAACAAAATTTGTGTGACGATTTTTGAACCTTGAAAATAACAAGAATTTTCGAAGCGGCGCGATAGCCTAGCGCTTAAGGTCTTTTGGGTCTGAGTCTTGCTACAGCTATTTTTTTTTTTCAATCGAAACGCTTGTAAACGTTATTTTTATTTATTTACTTTAATTCAAATCCAACTCTTTTATATTGTGTTTAGAATTCTTGCCCGCGTGATTGTAATCACCGTTTCAAAAAATTTGTACATCCAATTTTTTTTCTTATATTCTTCATCTAGTTTGTAATTATTGCTCGCTTTTTTTTATTGTTTCTATTAACTTCTATTATTGTTAATATGAGGAACTGAAAAAATTATCACTCTGTCGATTAAATGAAAATATAAAACACTATATTCACATTATGTGGGAAAGTGTATGTAAACGAAAAAAGGAATCGTAGAAACCCAAAATTCAAATGAAAACCGTAAATAAAATAATAATTGTATTAAGGCCTTATATACGCGATTTCGCCGATTTTCGAAGGTACTTTTCTAGACGCGGTTGAAAAAAAATGACGCATATATTGACAACATTTTTTTACAGATTATTTATGCACATGGTTAAGAATATGTGAAAAAAAAATAATCAGAAATATTAACAAATTGCGGAGATATAACATAATAAAGCGATGTATTTTTTTTTGCGCGCGCGTTGATGGTGAAAGTTCTCGGCATCGATGTGGGTGTCTCTGAAAAAAATGAACATATTTATAATTGCATAATGAATGTATCTTCGGTGTGAACCAACAATATTATTTAAAAAAAATTATAATAAAAATTCGAAACTTAAAATTTTTTTACTCAATTTTCTGTCGGTATTTTATTTTTTATATGTTTTTGTGTTATTGAAATTTTTGTTTCTGTGGTTCACACGATAGGTGATGATACTAAGAATATGCTGTAAAAATTTCAAAGCGATCTGAACCTTCGTTCAAGAGTTAGAACTTTCACAAGGTTCAAAAGAGTGAATCGTGGAAAAATGGCTTTGAAGTTGGCGGTCGGGCGCGCTGCGCGGTATCTATTATTACGCTCTGAATGCTGTAAGTTTAACAATTTTTGGAATTTTTCAATTCTGTAAAGCTTAAAATATTCCTAACCGTTCAGGCTAATGGAATCAAAAATTGAAAAAAAAATGAAAAATTTTGAAATTTTTCGCGTATATAAGGCCTTAATACAGACGAAAATATCAAACTGTAGAAGTAAATTAATTTAAACAAAGAAAATATATAAGAACAATACAAAAAAAAGCGAGCAATAATTACAAACTAGATGAAGAATATAAGAAAAAAAATTGGATATACAAAATTATTGAAACGGTGATTACAATCACGCGGGCAAGAATTCTAAACGCAATATAAAAAAGTTGGTTTTAAATTAAAGTAAATAAATAAAAATAACGTTTACAAAAGTTTCGATTGAAAAAAAAAAAATAGCGATAGCGGGACTCGATCCCAAAACCAGCAGCGTACTAGCCTAAGACCTTAACCGCTAGGCTATCGCGCCGCTTCGCAAATTCTTGTTATTTCCGAAGTTCAAAAATCGTCACACAAATTTTGTTTGGTCGATTTCGCAAAAACGAGGGCCCACCAGGGTGATCGGTGACAGGGGGTGAAACTAGGGACCGAACCCTACACTACCCTGAAAGGACATCCCGAAATCGATTGCGTGCCTGGCAAGGTGCCCATAAAAGAAAATTCTTTTCCTTCCGGGGTGTTCTTGCCGATTCGTTATGAGAAAAACAAATCAAACCATTAAATATTCGCAACAACAGAATGTGGCAAAAATTGTTGTTTATTGTTCAGTAAAAACTGGAAATTTTCATCTATTCGAAATATTAACGATCGAATAGTTTGAAAATATATTTTTTTTTTCTTCTACTTTTCGGATTGCGAATGTACGAATTGCAAGAAAAAGATAAAACGGAAATTCGTGGTCTGGTTTGTGTTCGAAGAGGTTAGCTGAGGAATAATTAGCTCGTAGGCGTACGATTGCCGCAATCACGCTATTGTATGATCGTGTGAAAAATGTTGTGCACGCTTGATCGTTCTTCGTAAACATGTTTATGGAATTAGCCAAATAATTGTTGCGTTAGGATACGGTTATCAAAGATTTGCACCGAGGAGATTTCTTATTATTTTCTCGTCTTTCTTCGTCGAATGTTCACTCGTTTTTACGACTGGCATACGTATACGTAGCTTTTGTTGGTATAGTGCTTCGTTCGTGGAGCAATTATAGGTTCGAGAATGCGAGTAGAGCCGAGGCTTCGAAGAGCAATAGAAAAATAGGAAAAAGATAGAAAGAAGAAGATACATCAATAGAGTAGAAAGAGTGAGGGAGGGGAGAGGCAGAGAAAAAGATAAAGGAACGAAAGAAATGGAAAAGGGGGATAGACCTTGAGGATAAACAAAGATGGCAGATATATATATATATATATATATATATATTCATAATTTCTCATCAGAGAATATGAAAGATTAGATTTGGTGGGACGATAATGAAAGGGAGACTGATGAAAATAAGAAGCACATGGGCACAATTTTTTTCAACGACCATCTTATTTTTTGCACGAATTTCACGGTAAGTTTAATACGCTTTGGTACGCATATAGAAAGGAAATTTTTTCATATATATATGTCTACACGAGCAGCACCAATACACGCTAAATTTTCGCAAAGCTAGAATGCGAGAAAGGCCCGAAAAGAAAAGTTATATATATACAGTGGGTAAAAAAGTATTTGCACACCTCGTATTTTCGAAGACTTTTTTTCGAACTTTTTATTTTTCATCGAAAAAAAAAATACTAAAGTTTTTTTATTTTTTTGTTCGCAGGATAGTTTGAAAAACACGAGGTGTGCAAATACTTTTTCACCCACTGTATCTGTTCAGAGTGTCATATTTAGCCTGACACGTCGAAATAACTCGAGAGACGGGCGAAGTCAATCGATAAATCCCGAGACACCGTATCGAGGAGTAAAATAGCAAGATAACTTTTTTATTCAGTGGAAATCTTCGAGGCGATTTCAAGGTGAACTTAAAAAAAATTGGAGACCGATATTTTTATACCGGCATTTTATTCTACGTGAAAAAAAAAACAGGTCACTCTTGTTCGAAACATTTTTCTTATTTGGCCATTATTTTTTTCAAATATTACAAATGATGGCTTTCGATTTCCAAACATAAATTAATATGGGGAATAAATAATTAATGAACCCTCTCTCTCTCTCTTTCTCTCTCTCTCTCTCTCTCTCTCTCTCTCTCTCTCTCTCTCTCTCTCTCTCTCTCTCCCCCTCTCTCTCCCGCTCTCTCTCTCTCTCTCTGAGGATACCAAGACAAATATTTCGAATAACAGTGCTCATTGGGCTCCGTCTCAAAGCCTGACGCAAATTGGCTACACCGTTGCGTACAAAATTACTTTGCGTTTGTTAAAAAAAAAATTAATGTCCAAACATAATCGCCAAATGGAAAAATATTTCGGACAAAAGTCACCTGCTTTTTCACGTGCCGCTATAAAAAATACAGGTTTCCATTTTTTTTTTAAGTCGTCCCCAAATTTACCTTGGAAACCACCGCTAAATAGAAAAGTTATCTTGCCATTTTACTCCTCGTTTGAGTCGTCTCGATACGTGTCGCGAGATTTTTTTATTTACTTCATTTTCCTTGAGTTATTTCAATATCACAAAATAAATTGCACACCCTTCATAGATAGTTCGTGTCAGACGAGGCATTGAAGTAGGATTCCCTAGCTCGTTAGGAATGCGCATAATTATTCAATTGCCCCCAATCTCAATTACATACGGTGAAAACGTTATAATTATAATTATAAAAAAAAAAGTATTATCAAAAAGAAAATAATAATTATAAAACAGAATTATAATTATCAAAAAAGAATTATAATTATCAAAAAAGAATTATAATTAACAAAAAATAACTATAATTATCAAAAAAGAATTATAATTAACAAAAAATAACTATAATTATCAAAGAAAAATTATAATTATCGAAAAAAACCATAATTATGAATATTTGAGGGGAAGAAACACAGGCTAGAACAGTTGCCAGATCAGCTACCGGAAGTGAGTCGAGTTTTGTTGGAATTAATTTCGGTAAAAGGCCGCAACTGAGTGTTGAATTTTCATTTGATTTTTATCTTTTTATTTTTCTTAATTTCGATGGCTCGTTTATAGGCTCGCTTAGAGAGAAACTAGTATAGAGAGATATTATTTAGCTACAGCTAGGCTTGTCTTGTCTTTTTCCTCCTGAAGAAGTCTACCTGTTTTCGGACCTAGTTCCGGCGCCCCAGCATCTCACCCTCGAGCGTCAGCTAAACAAGAGCGTACTCATCGGTTGGACCGCGCCGGATAATCCTCACCAGCTCGAGTCCTATCACGTGTACGTCGACGGCGTGCTCAAGGTCACGGTCAAGGCCACCGAGAGAACGAGGGCTCTGGTCGAGGGTGTCGATTCCACCAGGGTAACTTATTTCTTCTTCTTTTTTTTTTGTCCTTGATAAATAAACATTCGTTAATTCGCACACTCCTGTACGAATCAGCAAATTCACGCACGATATAATTTATATTTGATTTTTTTTTGTGTAATATTTAATATTTTCTTGAATATAATTTTTATTTCAATTTTGAACGAAGATGCGACGAATATTTGTTTGGCGGATCTTCGTAAACTTGGGATTCAAAAAACAAGTCGATTCTCTATCTTTTTTTCCGATGAGAGTATTGGGATGACGCGGTTGGGATTTTACACACTATTAATACATAGTCTTGCCAAGTTTGTGGTGTCAAGAAGAATGTGGTGTCTGGCAGTGAAGAATGTGGTGTCAAAATTTGAGACGGATAGCTTGAAAATTCTTCCTTTGGGAGTGTACACCATTTTGAAAAATGACATTTCGAGAAAAACGCGTTAAAAGTTTCGAGTGCGGAATTTGCATATAAATTGTCTACTTACGATCAATCGGCGATACCAAGTTCATGGTTATAATCGTCCATGCTACCGGATAATGCAAAAAAGAACGATTTTTCGAAAATTCTACACTGCGATGATCCCTTAATAATATTTTATAATCACTTTGGACTAATAACTATTTTACAATAAGTTCGTGCTGACAAATGTCCTACGAATAATTATCAAGCTACTAAACATTCTACGAATGTTTACTCGGAAATTGTTTTTACGCGCAAAAATGTATATTAACCTTTTAAGGACGAGGAAATTTCCATTAAAATCGACTTTTTTTTTTTACATGAAAGATATCAATAAAATCGATGAATTTCTCAATTGGAGAGTCCCAAGCCTAACTGCTGGTCGATATATCGACCAGCCCCGTCCTTAAAAGGTTAAAGAAGAGAAGAAAAAAAAACCGATCGGCAATTATCGGCAATGTTCCTGTATCAAACGTCATACGCTTGTACGTTAATGATTTCGTAAATCAGCCTCACAGGATAAGCGTACGTTCGGTGACGCACACGAGACGAACGTCGAGGGACGCCGCTTGCACGATGGTGATAGGAAAAGACGTGGCGATCGGCCCGACCGCCGTGAAAGCTTCGAACGTGACCGCAACGAGCGCCGTTATATCTTGGCTACCGAGTAACAGCAATCATCAGCACGTAGTTTGCGTTAACAATGTCGAAGTGAGAACGGTAAAGCCGGGGGTTTATCGTCACACAATAACCGGCCTCGCGCCCTCGACCATCTATCGCGTCACCGTGAAAGCGAAAAATCTCCGAGCCACCCACTTCGAGGACCAAAACGCTCAGTCGGCCAACAATCTCGCCTGTCACGTTCACTTCAAAACCTTGCCGAAGGGACTCCCGGATCCTCCGGTCGATATCCAGGTCGTTGACAAAACTTTTCTTCTTTACCAAACTTACTTCAGTGACTGAGAAACACGTTTGTTCATCCTATTGTTACGCATCTACGAGGTGTGTGAATTAAGTAATGAGACTGGTTTTTTTTTTTCAATTTTTTTGAATTGCAATAAAATATTGTCTCCCTCAAAAGAACTTCCATGGGAAGCTACACAGCGCTGGAGACGCTTCTTCCAATTATCATAGCAGTGCTGGAACTCGGATACTGGAAAAGCCTTCAGCTGGTCGGTTACAGCCGTTTTAATGTTTTCGAGTGTCCCAAAAAGAGGTAAAAGTCACAAGGACTCAAGTCAGGCGAGTAAGGAGGCTGAGGAGCCACAGGAATGTTTTTACTGGCCAAAAACTCGTTTATTGAAATTACTGTGCGTGACAGCTATTTTTCTCATCCCCAATTCATTGGTCGAAATTTGATGAACGGTGGTGTGAGTCAAATTCAACTCTTCCCCGATCATTCTGACTGTCAGCCAACGATCTGAACGCACAAGATCCTGAATTCTGTCGATATTTTCATTGGTTCTTGAAGATAAAGGCCTTACGCTGTATGGTTCATCTTCAATCGACTCTCTGCCTTCTGAAAATACCTTAAACCACCGAAAAACCTGGGCACTTGACAAAACACTGTCTCCGTAGGCCTGATGAAGTTTTGCAAAAGTTTCCGTTGCACTGTACCCAAGTCTGAAGCAAAACCTGATAGCGCATCGTTGCTCAGAATTCATTTCACACATTTTTAGAACGCACTAAAGAAAAATGTTTCACGAAAAAAATCGCTACGGACAACCAAATGACTCTAGCGCGTTTCCAACTTGTACCGAAGGCGTATCACATGTTCACTTGCCGCCCCTCCAAGTTCCGCGGTTGCCAGTCTCATTACTTAATTTATATTTACATGACTTATTTTATTAGCTATTAACTCTAGGGCTAATAAAGGTCTATACTTTTTTACTCAGAATTCGATACTCTATCATATTACGCTATAAAAAATATAGCATTCCATTTGAAAAAATAAAGTTGACCTTCAAATCTTCGAAGTGCCTCCACCTATGAAAAAAATAAATGCACCACATAGTGTAGCCTTATAAACCATGTAAGTTTTGTATAAAACATTTTTTTGTGCAACGCATATTTTGGTCGTAAAAGAGGTGCACACGTTGCATGGTCCACCCTGTATATCCTTTGTAATAATTTTTTTTAACTCGTGAAATCTCGATATTTCCAGTCTGGTCTGAAAATATGGACAGGCGCGTGTCCATATTAACAGTATGAAATAAAAATAATCAAATGTTCTTATTAATCTACTCATTCTATTCTTAGGCATTAAGTTATTGCTTCATTATCTTCTTCATTAATTTTAATCAAATATTTTTCTGTTCATCTTAATATCTTTGGAGTCAAGTTGCCCATGGATTGAGTAGGGAAGGTTGTGTCGGAGCACTACCCTACCCTATCCTTTTTTTCAAAACTAAACAACACTAAATTAAAGCCGTTATAGTGCCCCTTAAACGTAGTATCATTTTTCTCCTCTTCTTTTTTCACAGAAAAAATGTATTTGATAGAACACTCTATCAGTAAAGTCTTTATTAATGGTATGTAGCAAAATACATGAACATATCGAACAAATGTAATCATTTAAAAATTATGGAGAACATCTTACGTGCGGGGAAGGAGGGGTGCCGCCACATCTCACCAAATCTCAGCAGAGGGGAGAGGGGGGGTCCAAATTAAAGAAAAAACACCTCACGTAATTAATGGACGTCCCCTAACGAGGTGTGCTCAATAATGGAAAGAGGGAGAGAGAAAGATTTTACGGTCTCATTAATTATGTCAAATTTTTCGCAGTCCCAGCGAACATTTGCGGTTGATAAGATTCAAACTCGGACGATATCAATTGCACAGCTAGTGTACATGTAAACCCAAACAAGGCCCAAACTCGCGAAAATGAATAACCCGATTAAAATCGGCCTCGTCGTTACAACGCACTGAATGGAATATTGGTCGGACGCAGGTGGAGGCTGGACCGCAGGACGGCACTTTGCTAGTGACCTGGCAGCCTGTTGCCCTAAACGGTTCGGCCGTCACCGGTTACGCGGTATACGCGGACGGTAAGAAGGTCACCGACGTCGACAGCCCGACCGGTGATCACGCCCTCGTCGACATTCACAAGCTAATGGGTCTTAATCCAAAAGCGATTACGGTGCGGACGAAGAGCCGTGAGAGCCAATCGGGCGACAGTTGCGCAACTGCTATACCCTGCAGCGTGCTGAGGGGTGGAACGGCTCATATGCAGCACGGTACCTCGCATCTCGTCGATCAGCAGGTGCAACAGCAGCAGCAACAGCAACAACAGCAACAACAACAGCAGTCCGTTGTCGTTGGAATGGGCGTAATGGCCGGGCAAAGATATCCGGGCGCGCCGGTACCCTCGCACATGCGCAGACACGGGGTAACCAGGATCGACGCACACGGGCAGGTCATCATCGAGACCGACGAGAACTTGTCCGACAAAGAGATCTATCCCGGACAGAGCATCTCGCAAATGGGTGAGGATGAACGAACATAAGTTCTTTTTGTAAAATCCGAAATTCTTTGTGTTGGTCCGTGATTTATATTAAGTTTCGACTGGTCTAAAAGAAAGTCAATAGCAGCGCACGAAGAATTATTAAAAGTACAAAATTAATTTGAGCCTCGAAAAAAAAAATTTCGCTTCCCGGGAAAATGTTAAATATTGTGGGACAATTGTGTGGAGCACAATGTGTCATCGAGTTGTTGAGCACAATGAATCGACTACCCAATGTTATTTGCAAATAATACCCGTTGTGAAATTATCGGTATGTATGAAAATCTGTTATCTATGTTAGGAAAATATAAGAGTTTCGACCGGCTCGTTGTAGCCTACGTTTCGCAGCACTTGACACACTGTACCCATCTATCTGACACATCGTACCCCACCCGTGGGACACAATGAGCCAATCCGCAAATTTTTTTCGAACCCATGATTTTAGGATTTTTAATCTTTTTGCAAAAAAATGTGGTAGCTTTATTGTACGCCCAAAGGTCTATAAAATCGGTTATTACCTTATTTTTTTCTAATCAGACTACTTTGGTAAGAGTAAAAATTCGATAGAAAAAAAGTGACACACTGTGCCCCACCTTCCCCTATCTCTCGCCTTATGTCTAGACGGAAAAAAAAGCAAAAACGTTGTTAGTTACCGCCCGACGGAAGGAGTGTTTATTTTTTCATACTTCATTGTTCCTCATCTCTACGATTTACTACCTACAGGAATTCCCGAGATAACGAAGGACTCGGCGAGCGAGGCGAATTACAGCGAGGAGGATGATCCGTCGAGAAGATCACGGCTGATGGGTCAGCAGCAGCAACAACATCATCCGGGCCACCACCGTTATGGTCAGCAAACGATTCAGGGTCAACCGGGAACTCACAGACCGGGTCGAGTGGGTGGCGGCCCGAGATCGGATCCCTATTACCAAGAACAGCAGCCGGGTGGAGGTCAGCGAGGTCGGGGGCCGGTTTATCGTGGCGGCCGTGTTAATCAGACCCAACAGGGTGTTCAATCGCATCCTGGCACCGGCGGGGTGCAACAGGTGAACAAAAGGCCCCGTTGGTTCGTCGCACTCTTCGATTACGATCCAACCTCAATGTCACCGAATCCGAATGCCTGCGTCGAAGAGTTACCGTTCTCGGAGGGCGACACGATCAAGGTATACGGAGACAAGGACGACGATGGGTTTTACTGGGGCGAGTGTTGCGGCAGATGTGGCTACGTGCCTCACAACATGGTCGAGGAAGTGAAGAATCCACCGCCGGGCGTTCAATCACAGGGACAAGCTGGTAGACGGGGACAGAATCAGGGCGATCGACTCGGGGACATTTACACGAGTATGCCGGTCAGAAAGATGATCGCCCTTTACGATTACGATCCTCAGGTCTTGTCGCCCAACGTCGATGCTGAGGTGAGAGGGAGAGAGAGAGAGAGAGAGAGAGAGAGAGAGAGAGAGAGAGAGAGAGAGAGAGAGAGAGAGAGAGAGTTCTCTCTCCCGACAGATCGGGAGGATTCACTTTTCAAACGGATCTGTAGCATCTGCCTCGTTATTGTTTCCTTGCAGCAAGTTGAGCTGAGCTTCCAGACCGGCAACGAGATTTACGTTTACGGTGAAATGGACGACGACGGTTTCTACATGGGCGAGCTAGACGGCGTGCGGGGCCTTGTGCCGAGCAACTTTCTCACGGAGGCGGGACCCGCGAAGGGGCAACCAAGTGGCCAGGGTGGCAGGAGACCTCCGGGTCAGAGTCAAGGACCCGGGGCAAGAGGCCCACCGCCACCTCCGCGAGAACCTCCACCACCAGGCCATCGACGTAACAAAGGTAAAGCGCCACGTAACTTTCGTCCGCTCTTTCTATTTAATATACACATACACTAACGCTCAAAAGTTTGGTTACACCAGTCGATATTTCTTGCTGCACTAAAAGTTAGATAGCTGCGTAGAAAAAAAAAAAAATTTAACGAACAGCGTTTCGAAGGGTACAAATTCAGCTTTATTTGGCTTTTTTGGAATATTTTTTATGATTTTTTTCGACCCGGTACACACGTTTGAACGTGATAGTTTTTCGGCTATTTTTCGACCATCGAGAATTGGGCGCATAATTTATAGTAAATTTTTTTGCCATTTTTATCAATGATAAACTTAAAAGGGGTAGCAGAAACTGCATTTTCATTTTTTTTAAGTTTCGCACGTTTTTTTTTCGCAAAGTTATTTTATTTTTTGCTTAAAAATATAAATTTTGGAAAATGCAACATAACTCAACAACTATAGCGTTTAAGAAGAAATGTCAAAGATGTAAAAAAGTAGTTTTTTGACTATTTTCACTCGAAACTCTGATGAGTAGGATAGTTTAATTTGACATTTTTTTTTTACTATTTTCGCTCGAAACTCTGATGAGTAGGATAGCTTAATTTGAAATTTTTTTTTTTCTATTTCCGCTCGAAACTCTGATGAGTAGGATAGCTTAATTTGAAAAGTTTAGACCAAAAAATCAAGAGGAGAAACTTTTTTAATTTGCAATATTCAATTCGCTTGAATTTTTTCAGAATTTTGTTTTTACATCTTTTCGCAATTTTTTTGGCTGCAACTCGGATATCCGAGCTTCGGGCAAAAAAATTTGAAAAAAATGTCAGGAAGAAATTTTGTAAAAATTAAAGCGAATTCAAAATCGAAAATAAAAAAGTTTCTTCTCCTGATATTTTGTCCTAGACGCCATACTTTTTGAGTTAAGCTATCCTACTCATCAGAGTTTGGAACGAAAATATGCAAAAAAAATCTCGAAGGAAAATTCTGAAAAAATTCCAGGCGATCCATTATGAACTTACGCAACTTTTCACATCTTTGACATTTCATCTTAAACCCTATTGTTCTTGAGCTAGGTAGCATTTTCCAAAATTTGTCTTTTTTAGCAAAAAATGAAATAACTTTGCGAAAAAAAAGGTATGAAGCTTGTTCAAAAATAAAAATGACGCTTCTGCTACGTTTCGAGTTTATGATCGATAAAAATGACAAAAAAAAATTCCAGTTCCAAAAAAGTTATGCGCCCAATTTTCGATGGTCAAAAAATAGCCAAAAAAGGGTTACGTACAAAAGTGCGTACCGGGTCGAAAATCAAATCATAAAAAATATTTCAAAAAAGCAAAACAAAGCTGAATTTGTTTCCTTCAAAAAGCCGTTCGTTACATTGGGTTATCTTTTTTTTGACGGAGCCATCTGACTTTTAGTGCGGCAAGAAATATCGACTGGTGTATCCAAACTTTTGAGCGGTAGTGTATATATATATATATATATGTATATATACGAGGTGTCGAAAAACGACTAGTCGAAACCCTTTGTGATTGGATAGCCGACGGAACGCTAATGAGAAAAGTCCTTTTGCATTTTTCACTCCGACGTGCCGTTGTCGAGATATCATATTGTCCAGCGAGAGCCAATGAGATCGCCGAACTTGCAGAATAGGCGGGGCGTTCCTTCCATTCCCTCTCCATTGGCTCTCGTCAATCACGCAATATCTTCGAGACGATGCGTCGTAGAGAAAAATCGTCAAGGACTTTTCCCATTAGAATTTCCCAATCTACCCGTACACTCCAAATGCCTGATCCGACTTTCAGGACACCCTGTATACATATATGTACATACATATATATATATTTTTTTTCTATCGTTCGTGTACGTAGTGTAATTACGAGTAATTATCGGGGATCTCGGGCACTCCGTGTCGCAGATTCATACCAAGTCAATACACGTTGTCTTTTTTTGTTTTCATTTCTTTTTTTTTTCTCTGTGCAATTAATTCAATCACGGCAGGCAACACAAGACACGAGACTCGATGTGTCAGAGACGACAGAAGGCAAGAAGGTTCACAGGAAAATACTTGATACTCTTATATATATGTTTATGTGTGTCTGTGTGTGTGTGTGTGTGTGTGTGTGTGTGTGGGTGTGGGTGTGCAGGTGGGTGTGTGTGCGCCATCGAAGAAGAAATGCAAAAAAAGTTTTTACCCAATTCGACAGATATATGTACATATTGGCGAAACGATAACATTATTCACACTCTGGCCAAAATTCAATCACGAATCGGCGCCCGAAAGACACGATTTTACATACGTTTTGTCCAACAGGGCGTACACACTCGCTCTGACATTTCAATAAACAGTTGAAAGATTGGGTATTCATTCCCATAGTTGCCATCGGTCGTTGCAACGCCACTTTTGTGCCCGCTTAAGAGGGCTCGAGCGTTTCATATATGAATGTTGAAGCAAAGCGATTTTTTCCTTTAAGAAACTTATCCGACGTGCGAACGCCCAAGTTTCCACAAGTTTCAAGTCCATTATTCTGATGAAACGTACAAATTTGCATAATTACGAAACCGTGAAAATTGCCTTAATTTTTATTTGTCGTTTTTTTTTTCTCGAAAATGGTGCGTAGCTCAGCTTGAAGAAATTTTGAACTTGTTGCTGAACACGTGGCTACGTCTGAAACGTCAAAAAAAAAAACGAATTACTTCACCATTCATAGGTTGACGCTCCTAAAGATACAAAGAATTATGAAGAAAAAATAAAGAACACGCGCTCTGTCACACACAACAAATGCAATTAACACTAAGCTGCTTTCAATGTATTTTTATTAAGTATATAATTATATATATATAATTATATGTATATATTTATATATATATATGGAAACTTTCTGTCTCCGTTATATACTATGCTCTCCTCTCTCTCTGTATATATATATATATATCGCTCTCTGTCCTTTCTTCTCTACTTTTCCGTCCACCATATATATATAACGGTCTTTTGATTGTGATATATATAAATACAGTACTGGACAAAAAAAAGTACGCACTCGTCGAAATTTCTTACCGCACTAAAATTTACATAGCGGACTCAAAAATAAAGGTAATTGAATTTCCCAAGTGGCGTTTTAAAGAGGACAAGTTTACCTTTATTTTGCTTCTTTAGAAAATTCTCTACAATTTTTTTTCGCCCTGGTGCGCACTTTTGAACGTGGCCATTTTTCGGCTATTTTTTGACCGTCGAAAATTAACTGCAAAGTATGTGGAAAAAATTTTCCACGGTTTTCTCCATGGAAAACTTAAGAAGAATATCAAAACCGACATTTTTATTTCTTAGAAAGTCTCGTACGATTTTTTTTCGCCCTAGTATTTCATTTTTAGCTAAAAAAAAACATGTTTTAGAAAAAAAAAAAGCGTCATCGGGTTTCAGGGGAAATGTCAAGAGGGTAAAAAGTTGCATGGGTTCACACTGGAGTGGCTAGAATTTTTTCAGAATTTTTCGTGGACATTTTTTTTTACCATTTTTGGTTGGAACTTTGATGAGTGGACAGGCTCCACTTGGGAATTATGGGGTCTAGGACAATTAAGAAAGGAAATTTGTTTACATTTTCATTTTCAATTACCTACAATTTTCCCAGATATGTTTTTTATTTTTGAAAATTAAAATAGAAAAATGAAAATGTATTTTTTTTTAATTCTAAAAAAATTGTTATTAATTAAAAATAAATATGTAAATAAATTTCCTTTCTCAATATATTGTCCTAACCTCATAATTCCCAAGTGGAGTCTCTCCACTCATCAAAGTTCCAACCAAAAATGGTAAAAAAAAAAATTCTGAAAATTTCTAGCCACTCCAGTGTGAACCCATGCAACTTTTTACTCTCTTCACATTTCCTCTGAAACCCTATATTTCTTCGATGACGCCTTTTTTCTGAAACATGTCTTTTTTAGCTAAAAGTGCAATACTGGTGCGAAAAAAAATCGTACGAGACTTTATAAAAAACAAAAATGTAGGTTTTGATATCCTTTTTAAGTTTACCATGGAAAAAAACCGAGGAAAAATTTTTCTACAAGCTTTGCAGTTAATTTTCGACGGCCAAAAAATAGCCGAAAAATGGCCACGTTCGAAAGTGCGCAACGGGGCGAAAAAAAATCGTAGAGAATTTTCTAAAAAAGCAAAATAAAGGTAAACTTGTCCTCTTTAAAACGCCACTTGGGAAATTCAATTACCTTCATTTTTGAGTCCGCAATGTAAATTTTAGTGCGGTAAGAAATTTCGACTAGTGCGTACTTTTTTGTCCAGTACTTATACTTATATATATATATATATATGGAAGAATGTGCAATGAGTATCTCGTAATCGTTTGCTGCTGTGCTCGCGAAGCTTTATCTGTGCATCTCGAAATTCGCGGGCCGAGCTTCTTACACGCAAACGTACTCTCGAACAGGGAGGCCAAAAAGAAGAGAAGACCCATACATGAAAGTTACTTGCGTACTTTTAATCAGAATTAAAACAACAAAAAATGAAATAATTCGTTTTTTATGGAAAAAAAAAAAGAATTTTGCGATAAAATGGAGAAATGAAAAATTCTAAGGCTCTCACGTTTGCGCGTAAGCTCACCGAGAACATTCTTGGTGAACGTAAAAAAAAAAAAAAAATCAATCAATTCGCGCGTGCAAAAAAAAAGGACAGTCGATTCCGGAGGGTCGAGAATGGTCGAGTGCGTATAGAAATTTACGAGAACAAAATAATACGCAAAAATTATACTGCAATCGTATTATATATATATGACATTATACCTAGATACATACATACATACATCTATATATTATACATATATATCCGTGTGTATCTGTATGTATGTATGTATATCTTTCTCTCTGTGTGCCTGAACTGGTCGATGGTCGTCGTGTCACATGATTGTCGTTCGTGTCGTGTTGTCATGCTGGCCATTTATAAGATACGTTCATACAAACGATAAAAAAAAAAACAACAGAAGAAAACCGTATCAATTGATCCGTTTCACGCGTAATAATAACCGTTGGCGTTGACGCTCAATTTTTCAATCTCTCTTTCTC
>OZ010718.1:25767946-26089997 GCA_963932345.1 Ophion ventricosus | reverse complement strand
TTTTTTTTTATAACATAGGGGAAAGTTGTACGTTTGGAAAAAAAAAAAATTAAATATCCAATTGATTTGTCATTTTGCACAGGATTTTAGTATATTGTAAAGAGAAAAAGGATCATCATTAATATCGCCGTGAGAGAATCTGAACCGTGTATTTCGAAACTCCCTTTTGGATTATACGAAACAAAAAAAAACACGATTTTTTTTTATAACATAGGGGAAAGTTGGACGAGTTGATCCCTTGGGGTAAGATGATCATTTTCAATTGCGACGAAACTTTGAACGCTATCTTGTGATATTCTTTGGTAAAACATAGCGCCCGGTACCTCCCCGCGTTAGTCAATTCATGATGGCGAAAAAAAATAAAAATTGTGAGCTGCTGATCCAAGGTAACATTGAATTTAAGCTTCGGTAACTTTTATTGTATACTGCCAGTTGGAATCATTGTTGTGTTTGTGGATTTATAATATGCTCAATTTAGTTTTGTTGGTTGGCGTGGTAACAGTTGAACACTTGTAGTTTATGGTACCGAGCAATAAATGAAAAAATTGAGTTTGGGGCAAGATGATTCCATTCTACGCGTACAAGATGATCCCTAGGGATCATATTGTACACAAATAACAGACCTACTTTATTTTTGTTAAATATTATATATGTCGTATCACATTAAATTAAATTTTAATTTAATATGATACGACTTTTAAATTAAAATTTAAATACGAATTTAAATTTGAATTTAATATGATACGTCTTATCATATTAAGTTAAATATAAATATGTCGTATCATATTAAATATTATTAATTATTATTATATTATTATTATATTATCTATTATTTTATTATTATTATTATATTTCTTTATTTATCCATTATCTATTTATTTATTTTTATTATATGAAATATTATTAAATATTAACTATTGATGTATAATTCATCTCAAAAATAATAATTGATATACCTACGTGATTTAAGGCTGATTGTAGAAGACTGGTTTAGTTTAATTTTAGTTGAGTGAGATAAAACTATTAATATACCTAAAGGTTATTTAACTTCTGAGTTCAGTTTATGTTGTATACCTATGATTAATCTATATAAAAGTGTAAAATCCAGCAATATTTATCTATATACCTAATTTCTCCAAAATAAAAAAATATTCCAAAATAGGGGCAAGGTGATCCGGGGGATCATCTTGCCCATACCTTAGGCATCATCTTGGACACCGGGGTGTCCAAGATGATCCTTATGTAAGGTTTAAAAAAAAAAGGATTTTTTTTATTGAAAGCCTAATAAATTGAATATTTCGAATATGCCAATCGTTAGAAAGTATACCAGTAGTAAACGCTTTCAGATCTTAATTATGTTGAATATCTTTGAAATTATGAGCATTTTCACTTAAGGGGATCATCTAGTACACCTTTCCCCTACTTATGTGCCCATCAATAACGGAGCCATTCAATTTTTTTTGTAGATTCGCATAACAGGGTTTAAAAAAAAATCTTAACGAAAATCGTCATATTTTTCTATGCCTGTTATTGCGCGTACGATCCAAAAAATAAAAAAAATTGCTCCATTAATGCTCAGCTTTAAAAGGATATTCAATGAAATAAAAAAAGAAATTTGTGGTTACCAATCAGATAATCCGTAATCGAGTTGTAAAGTACCGTCGTTCGGAAATTTGAAGAAAAAAAAAGGCCCAACAGCTCGACACCCTCTCACGACGATATTGACAACGATTTCTTAATCATTACAATCGTTTTAGATTTTTTATAATATAGTCCAGAACATTGTTTACTAATCACGAAAAATTACATTCGCAATTTACGTATGCGAAATCGCAGATTGGTCGAATATTTAGTTTTTGTTACTTATATGAAGAAACTTAAAATTCGTTACTTTTTCGAGATGTCACAGTATTGGAGTGTGAATTTTCTCGACGATTCATAAACCGAACATTCGGGATCGTTTTGCCATCAAAACCCAAACCGATATTGGTTCATTCAGGATCTCGAATCATTAATCGCAACGTTTCGTCGTTTACAATAATCTTTATAAAAAATTCTTGAAACAGCTGATCCCCAACTCGTCCACATCACTGGGCCGCGGATGCTCCGAGATACCGGCAATGAAGAAAAACAAAAAGAAAATGAGAAATAATACTGCTGAACATGAGAAAAGAAAAAAAAAACGAAAAGCACGCCGGCATGTTGCACCCATACACTGTCTGCTTTGTGACAATTGTGCGATTGAAGCAAACGTTTGTTTTTCGATTGTTTTTTTTTTTTTTAATTTCTTGCTTCACTCTTCTTTTTCCACCACTGACCGGGGACCACGACGAGCGGAGATGGTCGTCGTTAGTGGATGACGTGATAATCGGCGATGCAAAAATGTCCGTACCACGGAAAGTGAGCCCATCGTTGCATCATGCTGTAGCAACGAAATAATCGAGCGATCGCAATAATTCCGATCACGGAATTTCAAGCGACGAGACACTGCTGTAGAGCATGCTGCAAACGAAATGGTTGAACCTTCGGCTGGTCCATACTCAATTTGGTATTCGCGTATTTCACGATCGCTTCTTTTCAATATAGCAGAACAGTAACTACACACATTCACGCACACGAGCATGCGTACCGCGATACGCTGTCTCTCTGTTCGTCGATACTGTGAAGGGGCCGAATTTGTTTGTTTGTTTTTTTTTTTGGCATTCGCTTTCTTCGCGTAATCGTCACTCGGACGAGCGAAACAGCGAGCGAAAAATATTTTATCCAGGAATTTCAGGAGGCGCGGGAGAAACGAATGAAAAAGCAAGAGCAACGATCCAAGATAGCCTGAGGCTCGATGATCATTTTCGATCATAACTTTGGTATCGGAGATCACCTGCACGGTCTTGCCGTGATGGAAGGGATGCAGGCCTCCCAAGCTGTCGTGGCTAGAGTGCTGACGATGTTTCGCCGATTTTGTCTACTTAGGGCTCCAGTGAGCTATAGCTATCTCACTTTCAACGCTATTTCTCTTTCACTCGCGCACTCTTATCCTCTCGTTCCTCGCCAAGAAAGTACAGCCAGAATGAAAAACTTAAATACTACAAAGTGTTTTCAAATTTATTTCGGCTTATTCCATTATACTTTTTTGAATATCACATCATACTCGTCTGAAAGCGTGACGAATAACCGAACCATGACGAAATTACTCCAAATCTGCGTGCTCTGGTGAACTATTCAAATAGTGCCAAGTATGATAAATAAAGCATATTTTTTATTTCAAGGCATGTTAATGATAAGATTGCCGGGCTGAATGACTAAAGTAATCGTCAACAATCGTGAAATCAACGTATGGAACCCTCACTGAGTTTTTATTTTTCAGGTGATTAACACATGTTTCTAATAGTTGCTTTTATGGTGATCAACCAGAAAGCATTAATCATAATTAATGTTCACAATAAATATTTGACCACCCGTTAAGTAATTAACAATATATTATTAACATATATAGTTGCTTTCACTAATTCGGTGAGTACTATATGGAATTATTGTTGAAAAAATAATGGATTTTCACTTACTCGCAGTGCTCTTTAATAAAATATAAATGCATTGCACAACGCATAAATGACCGATGAAAGCTGTTCACTGAAGAACACGCTACTATTTAGATTTTAGGCGTACTATTTAAATTTTTGGATTTGAAAATTGATAGATATTCTGTTGACTAGTCAATCCGCTAGTACTACCTTAAATTTCGCAAGTGTTCAGTTTACTTTTTCACGTAAATCCGATGAAGCGTTAATTAGTTAGTTATCTTTGATCGTGTAGAACGTGTAATTGTACTTTCTTCGTCCGTAAATTAAATATTGTTTACGAAACACGGAACAAATGAGAGTAATGGAGTTACGGTTTACAGCGCATGCGTTACACGTGCTAGAAAGAGAGACAGAATGCTACTCTGTCCCGTGCTCTGTCTTCGTTGCAGATCGTACCGATCTATCGTCACGCACCTCGTGGCCGTAGTTCGAAACGAAAAAATCACGTTAAGCGAACGTATCCCCACCACTGGCGTTTCCAGACCTGTACGTAAGACCGTGTGTGCAAGTGACATAAGCTATGCTCACTAGCGCCAAAAATAGACAAAATCGAAGAAACATCGTGTCACGACACGGACCATATGTGCTTGGTGGGCCTGAAAGAGATGTTGCCAAGGGACCAAGTCCCGTACTTTTTCCTTCTCAACATTTTTGGATGTATTTGTTTTCGGTTCGCAGGGGAAGGGGAGAGGCGCGATCAATCGAATCGGTGGTAGTAACGCGCCAGGTATGCCGGGGATTCCCCAGCAGCAGTTCCAGCAGGATTATCAGCAGCAGCAGCAGCAGCAGCAGCACCAACAGCAGCAAGTGAATCAGCAGGGCATGCAGTCGAATTACGGCCAACCGAACGCGTCTTATCAACAGCAGCAGCCACAGCAGCAACAGCAGCAAGGTCCTTATCAGCAGCAAAACTTTTCGCAGGGGCAACAGGGCCCGCCGGGCCAACAGCCGCAGCAGCAGCAACAGCAGCAGCCTTTCGGTCAGCAGCAACAAGCTCCCCAGCAGCAACAGCAGCCCGGACAATACGTACAACAGAATCAGGGTGGCGGACCTTTGCCCCAAGCGGCTAAGCCGATGCGCGGCATACCCGCCGTTGTACCAACCGCCCAATCAAAAATTGATCCTCAGCAGCAACAGCAACAACAACAGCAACAGAGCACCGGTCCGAATCTCATGCAAAAATTTACGGAAATGGCAGGCGCTAGCGCCGGTGGTGACATTCTCTCCAAGGGCAAAGAGCTCATATTCATGAAATTCGGACTTGGCAAGTGAACCAATATCATCTTTGCTATTACGTTTATTATTTCGTTTTTACGTGCGCTTGAATCGCGAACATTGGTCGTCGCGACGATACTCTCGTATTGCGTTAACGCCGCGACGTTGAATTTCGTACACGAGATCTCGCACACGTGCGAAACGTTTTTTTTTTTTTTTTTTTTCATTATAAGATTCATCAATCATACGTTATAACACTGTTGAGTCCGCGTTGTCGTTGTAACAATGAGAGGATTACGAGTATTAGGTGCGAACCCGAAAATTTGAGACGTTCAGTCCAATGAGTGATAACCAGAGAGAGAGAGAGAGAGAGAGAGAGAGAGAGAGAGAGAGAGAGAGAGAGAAACAAAATGGGAAAAAATACACGAAAAAATTTAAAAAAAAAACATGTTAACGCTAATTGCGCGCTGTTGCTGGACGCGTGTGCCGCTGTTTTGCCGCTGAACAATAATCGCGACGATTATATACAAAGGACGATTGGCCCGGTGATGAATTATAGTAACTTAATCACACGTCTCGTTTATATCCATTATATATGTATATATGCATACAAATGTATACATGTATATACTCGTATTCGGGATTCGCATGTCGTTCGTCCAATTCGATTTCAACGAGATTAATTAAGCGGACAGGGGGAACGGAAGCTCTGTAGCGGAAATTGGGAGTCAGGGTGTGCTGTCCGTGTGCGTGCTTGTGCGCGTGTGTGTGTGTGTGTGTGTGTAAACGTGAATTCCTCGGATAATGAAGAAAAGCTGCGGCTATGCATTCGCTCGTTCAAGACGAATAACGATGACAAATAGCGCCAAATTCTATGTGTTATCGGAGGAAAACAAATCGCCGAGGGTAAAGAATAGAGGGGGGATTTTACATTTTTTTTTGTTAGTGTTTGATTGGTGTCTGCGATGACCGCTCGAATCTCTCGATCAGGCTCTTGAAGATCACATACGTAAGAGTGAGTGGAAAAAAATGCACCTTTTAGCCCTTTAAACAATACCATTAGGTAGAAAAAAAAATGCATGCCAAATTTGAACTCGAACTGAAGTCTAAGAGTAGCTGGATAATTCTTCTCCTCATTTGATTTATACGGAAAATCGCACTTCACCTTCAAACTCGAATAACTCGACGAGTAATTGACATTTGTCGAATCCGCTTGAAGACTCTTGGACTGGACTTCGCAGCTTTGAAAAGATTTTTAACGAAATTTCGTAAAAATCGGTATTTTTATACCGATCGATGCAGCTACGTGAAAAATACTACGTGGATTTTTCGTGCCGAGGGGAGCAAAAAAAATAGGTATTTTTCGGAATAGTTGTAATTTGTGTAACAAGAATTGTATCGCAATTTTGAAAAGAAACTTTTTGAAAGGTGCAAGGGCGCAGCTGTGAGTATCTTTGAAGGATCAAATAATTCATCGAATAGCAAATAATTATTGAGTTATTCAAGTTTGAACGGAGTGAGCGAGTTCTCTGTGTAAATAAAATGGGAAAAAAATGATCGAGCTATGCGATCTAGACTTCAGTCAAAGTGCTCAACTTTGGCATGCTTTTTTTTTTATCGTTCTCGGTAATATTGTTTGTGTGGATAAAGGATAATTCGATTTTTTTTTCGACACACTCTGATTGATATGGCCGAACGGAATGAGAGAGAGAGAGAGAGAGAGAGAGAGAGAGAGAGGCTACAGCCACTAAAAGTGTGCAAAAGTGCAAGAGAGAGAGAGGGAGAGAGAAAGAGAAAAAGAGCGAAAGTATCATTGAATCGTTGTATCAACGAAAAAAAGAACCCGAACGTAATGACAAGCGAGGGCGCGTGCCTTGAGAAGCTTTGAAACGTTCCGACACGAGCTAAAATCATATCCGTAGAACAATGAAAGCGCAATCGATTATTTATCGGGTTATCTAGCGAAGCGTATAGAGATAAAAAGGATGTATAAGGGACAGCGAACAAAAAGAACGAATATTGACACAGTGGCTGATTATGAACTGATCCGATCGACAAAAACGAAAAAATTATTATTATTGCGAATGATGTGTTGCGGCACAAAAATTCTCTCCCTCCAGCGGCTACCAATTTATCCGCGATTTTCTTGTCCCGAATTTATGCGCTTTTTTTCGACATGTTCTCTTACTCCATTCGCAATAATCCCGTACCGGAAGATGAAGACACGCGAACACATGCACGAGACAGACGCAATGAGAGAAAATTGGGAGAGAGAGAGCGCTGCAAAAGGTATGGCGATTTAACATTTCCGAAAAAAAAGAAAATGTGCTACGGTGTATGATTAATCATGTATTTGTTATAAAAAAAAAAATGGAGAATGAGTCGTGGATGGAGAGAGAAAGAGAGAGAGCGAGAGAGAGAGAGAGAGAGAGAGAGAGAGAGAGAGAGAGAGAGAGAGAGAGAGAGAGAAGACGTTGTGTAACGCGTAAGAGGTCGACGCGAGATTTCTTCTACCTTAAAATGACGAATAACGAGTTTCGAAATAATCATTAGTTTCATCAAATCGCAATTGCACAATAGCTGAGCATAAATGGACCGCTGCTTCGTCAATCGTTCTGAAAAACAGACGAATGCGATATGCGGCGATTGAAAAGAAAGAGAGAGATAGAGAAAGAAAAGAAAGAAAGAAAGAAAGATGCAAATGTGAATCGTATTCAGACGAAGGAAAAAATCAACGATAGAGATTTAGGCGAGATAAATGAATGATATGCCAAGCAGTCACACGTGAAAGCGCAGAGTTAATTGAAGGAAAATAAATTAATATGACAATGACGTATACATATATACATAATATACATATACATATTATATTTAACTATTGCAAATTGTTGTTACATCGCGCTAGTGTATCGTATTTTGTACAAAGTACCCGACCCTTATTTTTCTTTCGCCAGAGAATCGGAGTAAATGAATAATGAAGAGAAGCGAGCGAGCGAGCGAGCGAGCGAGATAGAGAATTGGATAATTGCGATCAATATTCCCCGTTACGGGCGTTGTTCTATTGAGAATATATATAAGGAGTACGATGATTTCTCTTGCCATATCGAAATAAGCTCTGAGGTGGATTTTCGTTATATATATACCTATATATATATATATGTGAATCCGTGAGAGAGGGGAAAAATCATTAATGGTTTTTTCACTCGTGCGAATTTGAACTGACGCCACAGAAAAATCACACCCACACACACAGAAACACACACACACGATACTATCACATATATAGCCGAGGATAATGTGACAAAAAGGCAATGTCGATGTCTCAAAAAAAGAAAACAAACAGAAAAAAAATCTGCGTTTCGATCATTGATCTCGTTTGGTTGAATTACGCCCGCGATCGTATACGCGGCACACACTCTATTCTAGGAGGAAAATTACTATAGTAAAGGTGCGATTAAATGCGAGAGAGAGAGAGAGAATAAACGATGTTGAAGTTTGTTGCGTGCGCGAAAGGACGACGACGATGAAAAAAAAAAATCTTGGAGAAATAATAAATAATAAGACAATTATGGCCATTAGGAAAGAGCACCGGAAGTGTGCTCTTCAAATACACTCACACAGACAAATAGACACATGCAGACAGGCATAAATACACGGTAAAAAACACCGTGCGAATATCGTAATGCCCAAGAGACTGAACGTATTTAAATCACGAGCGTTATAATATGACGAAAAGAAATCATATACACGTGTGAACACGTATACACAGACTCACACGCTATACATACGTACCCCGACACGTTGACGGTTGACCACCGATAACTCTATAATATGTATAAAAAAAAAATTAAAAAAAAAACAAGTATTTCATCGTACATGCATATATGCATATGTACATATGTGATATGTGTATGTATTTATGTATGCATGTACGTATACATATATACATATATATATATACATATAATTGCTTTGAAAGGGTGGAAAAAAAGACACACGAGCAAAGCAAACCATTGGAAATGATGACGAGATGAAACAATAAACGAGATAATATATATATATGACTGCGTTGGGTATTGCAAAACTTTATATTTCTAATCGTACGCATCAGATTGACATTTTTGTTGAGTTTTCTTTCATTTTCATCAACGTTGTTTTTATGATTGTAATTAAATCATTATTTTTATTACTTAAATTATTTTCTGATAGTTATTATTGACTTGGCAAATATTTATTATTATTATTATTTCAATTATTACTTTATGCGGCAATATTTTCACTCATTGACCAATTGTCGATATTTTTGTCTATTAATTTAGTTGATATTGTTGCTTTCATTATTATCACTAGCATCAATTATCGGAGATGTAAATCCAGCCTTGGCTACATATCCGCGCGAGTTTATCCGACGTTTATAGCATAGCACTTTGTCGATGTACGTTTTTATTCGGCAATCGGCAAAACGCGCTACTGAATTTCGATCAGTCGAGATATCGTTGAGCTGCTGGAGCGTGCGTTTGAGAATGAAAAAGAGCGTATCTTTTTGATCGATCGTTCCGCCGGTTTGTCACGATCGATCTTTCTCGACGTACCAAGTCGTCGTTGTCGTCTTTAAAGCGAGCAACCACTTTAGGAGATCGAAAATTAAATGATTTTTTTGGATTTTATTTATTGTAAAAAAAAACGGAAATTTCCGCAACTCTGACAATAATTTATTCATATTTTCATACATCTCTGGTAATTTTTTCAAGTTATTTCGTGCATTAATTGAGGTTTAATCCGCTGTGTCCCTTGGCGTGTCCTCGTCGTCGTTGTCGATTTGCGGGAATTGTGCAGCTCGCAATTCGCATCTGAAATAGTCCAACAAATTTTTATACATTCTTGAGATGTTTTTTAAGAACATGAACCTAAATTTTGAAGAAAAAAAATCGAGAATTGAGTGTTGGAACGTGTTTGAAAAAAAAAATGATCAATTTTTAGCATTTTTTTCCCCCGGCATTTTGCAATAATAAATATGTTTCAAACAATCTAATCTTTCCAACTTTAGGTTCATGTTTTAATAAATTATATTATGTAAACGTGTTTCAAATTTGAAGATGATCAATCAATTAGTTTTTGAGTTATGATTCCCGCAAATTGAAAAAATGTCGTTTCGAGAAAAACACGTTTAAAATTTCACAAACGAAAAAGTCAAAGTCAAATGTGTTTAATCAAATGATAAAGTGTCTTATCGATTAATCAGCGATTCCAGTACCATACAGCAGTCCTTCCTCTTCCTCATGCAACTCATTTGAAGCTTGCATTTCGTCTTTACGACCTTTTCGAGCTTCTTTTGTCTCTAATAAACTTTTTCTATTTTGCCGAGCCATGCGCATCTGATCCATTTGCTTGGCATATCCGTAGCTCTGCCTGCCAACTACACGGAGAGAATTAAATGTTCAAAATTACCGTGCAGTAACGGTAGCCAGATGACAACCCTGAAACTTCGCTTATTATTACTGAGTAAAACACAGATTTTCACGAAAATAAAATAAAATTTCTTCTTCAGATAGAAAATTTTACCAGATTTTCTAGTAAATTTTCATGTGTAACAAAATACGCAAAACTTAAATTTAAAAAATATATGATATCAGCGAAATTTTACTGTGCATTTTATTATTTTATGCCTTTCAAAAATGTCTATAAAAAAGTATCGTCTTTATAACAGTTATTTTAAGATTTATTATAAAATTTAATGAGTGTTATAGGAAAATGTATTGTGCTCTCGGTAAAAATTATCGTGCGCGCTACCCTTCTTGTATACCAAAATTTTAGCTACGTATTTGAAATTTTCTGTAACGTGAGTTAAAAAAAACTTGTCGCATACGAATTGTTATGCTTTTCTCACTTGTCACCACATTGAAATATATCACGGTAATTTTTACCGTGAAATTCACGACAAAAATTACTTTTTAATTCTCTCCGTGTAGGATTTGTAGTTCATTCATAACCATGAGTAGGGCTGAATTTCCTTCATTGAATAAAATAGCAGCAAGAAATGCCGCTACCTCGATTATTTTGTACCCAGAATGGAGATGTTTTGGAGCTAATCGCCAAATGGTCGAGTTTGGGTTTGTTTGGATTATGAAAACCCAAACAAACTACCTAACTGAGCGCTCGTGGATACCTGAGCGCGCTTGGGAGTCGAGCGGAGAGTTTTTATCATTTATATACATACCGTTAGAAGGAATCCCAATATCGTTTTGAAATTTTCCGGGTGTATTCTTGAGATATTTTGCTAACGATTTATGAAAGAAAAAAAAATTCATTTTTTGAAGCATCTAAAGTGGTTGCCCGCCTTAACGATCGTTAACTACTCCAGTCGTCCATTAAAAGTTGTGCACGCGTCTCTTATGCGTCGATACGAAATTTCGCTACAACAAATCTCTTGCTACAAACCGAGATCGACGATATATATATATATATATATATATATATATATATATATATTATATATATATATCGAATGTTTTTCTTTTTCTCACGCCTTCGCGTGAAAGCAAAAAGTGACGAGGAACCAACGATTATTCGGAATAATCATTTTAGACAATAATTATCGATACAGCAACGCTAACGACGCGGGAAAAAATTAAACTTCCGGTTAAGTGCTTGTTGTTTTTTTTTTGTTCTCCTTGCTTTTTTTTCCACGGTTGTACGATATTCGGTAGGAAAAAAAAACAGTAGCTTCGTTTCGACGTCTCGCAGAGAATGATGGATTTTCAAAAGACGAGAAAAAAAAAGAGTGAAAAGTCGTAGGATCGACACATTCGTAAATATCTCTCTCGCATGTCGTGTCGCGTCTGTCTATTGCGCCATTAAATTACTATTATCGTTGTTAATGTTGTTGGTTGTTATATGCGTACCACTACACGTGTACCTCTCTCACGAGTACGGATGACCTTTGTTGCCTATCTGCTGCGCGCTGTTGCAAATAAATCATACCTTGCATTAAACGAAAAACAAAAATTAAGGGGGCACACCCGAGTAGAAGGCGGAAAAAAAAATAGGTGAACTTTGAGAATTATTATCTCAAAAACTATTTGTCCGATTTCATCCGAATTTGTTTTATTCGAAAGTATATATATATATTAAGGTATATTGACAATTTTTTTAAAACAAATATATATCGAATGGGAGGGCTGTTTTTGTGGCCGGTGTGAAACATGTTCCTCGCTAGCAGTCTCCATGATTGCATGCAGTTGGTTGATCCGAAATAAAAATTTTGCAAAGATTCTTAGGGCATTATTGGATGGATATTGAAAAATCAGCAAAATTGTTGAAAATTTGAGACATGATAGTTCTTGATAGAATTATTCGGAACTATTATATTCTACTTTTTATTCTTATTAATTTATTTTATTATTCTAATCTATCTATGTTCTGTTTAATAATTATTCTATTATCCTGAATTATTCTATTTTATTTTTTATTTTTATTTTTATTAATTTATTTTAGTTTTCTATTCTATCTATATTCTATTTAATAATTATTCTATTCTTCTGAATTATTCTATTTTATTTTTTATTTTTATTAATTTATTTCATTATTCTATTCTATCTATATTCTGTTTGATAATTATTCTTTTATTCAGAATTATTCTATTTTCTTTATTATTTTTATTAATTTACTTTATTATTCTATTCTATCTATATTCTGCTTAATGATTATTCTATTATTCTGAAATATTCTATTTTTATTTTTATTTTTATTAATTAATTTTATTATTCTTTTCTATCTATATTCTGTTCAATAATTATTCTATTATTCTGAATTATTCTATTTTATTTTTTATTTTTATTTTTATTCATTTATTTTTCTACTCTATCTATATTCTGATTAATAATTATTCTATTATTCTGAATTATTCTATTTTATTTTTTATTTTTATTAATTTATTTTATTCTATCTATATTCTGTTTAATAATTATGCTTTTATTCAAAATTATTCTATTTTATTTATTATTTTTATTAATTTATTTTATTATTCTATTCTATCTATATTATGCTTAATGATTATTCTATTATTCTGAATTATTCTATTTTTATTTTTATTAATTAATTTATTTTTCTACTCTATCTATATTCTGATTAATAATTATTCTATTATTCTGAATTATTCTATTTTATTTTTTATTTTTATTAATTTATTTTATTATTCTATCTATATTCTGTTTAATAATTATGCTTTTATTCAAAATTATTCTATTTTATTTATTATTTTTATTAATTTATTTTATTATTCTATTCTATATATATTCTGTTTAATAATTATTCTTTTATTCAGAATTATTCTATTTTATTTTTTATTTTTATTAATTTATTTTATTGTACTATTCTACATATATTCTGTTGAATAATTATCCTATTATTCTGAATTATTCTAGAATTTTTCACTAAATACTTTAGTAGTAATAAACATATGAATTTAACACGGTCGCTTATGGGAAACAGCTTTTGCAGACGTTAATGTTTGCAAAACGAATGAAACTAAATCGCCGCAAATTCGGAAAATATTATATAATCAAGATTTAGGATCAAACGATTGATTATAAGTTTCGAATAAATCGACTGAGTAATTGTCGAGAAATTAATTAAAGTATTGAGGAGTATCGCTTTTTTTAACGATGAATTAATAGCAATCATTGAAAAACTCAATATATCTTAAGTGTTTGGGTAATTATTGATAATAATACGATGATCTGAACGTATTAATTAAATTGAAAAATTGAGAATTTTTTTTTTGTTGGACAGTTGAAACAGATGTACAGTCACTGACAAAGTCTCAGTCAAGCATACGCCAATATCATCGAATTTGACTTTAATTATTATTAAAAGTGGAAAATTAACATTTCCAAATGTTAATTTATTATTAAATTAGCTGTTTGTAAAGCTAAACACGTACGACATGATCTAGACTTGTAAATCCACGATTCGCCCATTTTCGACTAACTTTTTGCCCGACGGTCCATCCAGTAATACCTTGACCCTTCGTTGTCACACTTGGCTGGAGAAAAATGCTTGTCATATTGGGTCAAACTGACCAAGTCCATTTTCAAATTGTTGGTACACGAAACCTATCAGTCGGATGATCATGAAAAAATTCATGAACATACTTTAAATATTGCATAATATGTGCCAATAATTATTATATCAAAAATTAGATGGAAAAATGCAATAAAAAAAGGCGCCATCATAAACCAAATAAGGTTCCAGAATAAGGTTAGAACCATGAAGGTCCAGAACAATAAAGGGTTCAAATATAATGTATGAAGCCCTTCGCATCATAGGATTTTTTTACTCAATTATTCTTTTTTTTTTATCACGCCAGAAAGGTCCGAAATTTTCATCGAAAAATTAGTGTAAATATCAATCAGGCACAGTTTTGTGAATTTTTTTTTATCCTACGATGCGAAAGGCTTCATACAATATATGTTGATACAGAATTTTGTCAATAAGCCTCGATATTTATTCTTTCGAATAAAACAAATTTGGATGAAATCGGACGAATAGCTTTTGAGATAATAATTGTCAAATTTTATTAATTTTTTTCCGTCGTCTGCTCGGATGTGCCTCCTTAATATGGAAAAATAATTCTTGGTTCAATTCCTTCTTTTTTTTTTTAATTTTGAAGTAACGCAGATGCGATGCATCTTTTTAATTTTTTAAAGTGCTCCAATAATCAGAGGACTCTTTGTGTCGACCTCGGCATTGGAGAGGAAAAATGATCCTTTCGAAGGATTCGAAAAATCACTGCAAAATTTTCGAAAATATTTATATAGGAGGAAAAAAAAATACTCGTGAAATAATTTCTTCAAGACTGTCTCTCGTCTCTAAGTCCCAAAGATCTTCAAATGTATTATTCATTCGACCAAATCGTAATGTTAATCCGGTTGTTCTTATAAAATTTATTCGCTTTCACGATTAATCCCAAAATTATACGAATGCGTAAGCATGAAAAAAAAAAATACAGAAAAAAAAAACAAATAAACAAGAATCTCGTATCTTTCGACTCTAAGGATTTCCACTCCTCGCATGACGATGAGTAAACGACGAAAAGTAAATGCCAAAAAAAGTCGTAAACCGTAAGTACCCAAAAAAGAGGGTACTCGCCCAAAAAAAAAGTAAAAGCAAAAAAAAAAAACAATTAGGAGCAACAAGAGTTTATAAGTGAGAAAGTACGCGAAAATCCGTGGAAACAATGGAGTGAGAATTTTTTATAAAATAGCAAAAGGCACAGGATAAGAATAAATGTGAAGAAAAAAAATCCAGGACATCGAGGCGCGCGAGCATGCAATTACAAATTTATACGCGAGTTTCATGAACGGAGTATAAAACGCGAACGAGGATTGAAGTAAGCGAAAAAAAAAATCACGTAAAAAATCGAGCGATCGCCCCATAGCCTGGAAAAAAAAACGAATGGACTCAATCTTTTTTCGAACTTGATGTTTCGATAGTTAAATCCGCAAAGACGAACAAAAACAAGAAAATCTCTTTTATGTTCTTCTTCTCGTCCTGTTGTTACCAAAAAAAGTGAAGAAAATATATGTAAAGGAAGAAAAAAGAACAAACGTATAGCGTAATCGAATATGTACCACATCAATTATAAATACAATATAAAAGCGTTGAGCATATATACCTATATACTATTATAGCCGTACACCTTTGTTTACGTATCAAATAATTCATGAAAACGAGAAAGAAAACAACAATGGATATATTAATATATACAAAGCAACAATATCATAAGTTAATATATATGTACACATATATATATGCAACCGCCTGTGTGTGTGTGTGTGTGTGTGTCAACCTGTGGCTCTGTGTGTGTATATACACATGCAGTGACCGGCAAAAATTTGGGACCACTAGTCGAAATTTCTTACCGCACTAAAAGTTAGATAGCGGACTCAAGAATAAAGATAATTGAATTTTTCAAGTGGCGTTTCAAAGAGGACAAGTTTACCTTTATTTTGCTTTTTTATAAAATTCTCTGCGATTTTTTTTCGCCCCGGTACGCACTTTTGAACGTGGCCATTTTTCGGCTATTTTTTGGCCGTCGAAAATTAACTGCAAGGTTTGTGGAAATTTTTTTCGTCCTTTTTTTATATGGTAAACTTTGAAAGGATATCAAAACCTACATTTTTGTTTTTTTAGAAAGTATCGTACGATTTTTTTTCGCCCCAGTATTGCATTTTTAGCTTAAAAAAAGACATGTTTTAGAAAAAAAAGCATCATCGAAGAACTATAGAGTTTCAGAGGAAATGTCAAGAAGGTAAAAAGTTGCATGGATTCACACTGGAGTGGCCAGAACCTTTTGTTTTATTTTGGACATTTTTTTTACCATTTTTGGCTGGAACTTTGATGAGTGGAGAGGCTCCACTTGGAAATTATGGAGTCTAGGACAATATATTAAGAAAGGAAATTTGTTTACATTTTCATTTTTAATTATCTACAATTTTTGTAGATTTTTTTTTATTTTTGAAAACTAAAATGAATTTTTTTTAATTCTAAAAAAATTGTAGTTAATTAAAAATAAAAATGTGAACAAATTTCCTTTCTTAATATATTCTTAGACCCCGTCATTCCCAAGTGGAGCCTCTCATCAACATTCCAAACAAAAATGGTAAAAAAAAAATGTCGAAAAAAATTCGGAAAAATTTTAGCCACTCCAGTGTAAACCTATGCAACTTTTTACCCTCTTGACATTTCCTCTGAAACCCTATAGTTCTTCGATGACACCTTTTTTTTCTAAAACATGTCGTTTTTAGCTAAAAATGCAATAATGGAGCGAAAAAAAATCGTACGAGACTTTCTAAAAAACAAAAATTTAGGTTTTGATATCCTTTTTAAGTTTACTATGGAAAAAATCGAAGAAAAAATTTTTCCACAAACTTTGGAGTTAATTTTCGACGGCCAAAAAATGGCTGAAAAATGGCCACGTTCAAAAGTGCGTACCGGGGCGAAAAAAATCTTACAGAATTTTCTAAAAAAAGCAAAAAAAAAAAAGATAAACTTGTCCTCTTTGAAACGCCACTTGGGAAATTCAATTATCTTTATTTTTGAGTCCGTTATCTAGCTTTTAGTGCGGTAAGAAATTTCGACTAGTGGTCCCAACTTTTTGCCGGTCACTGTATATATGCACATTCGAATTTATATAGGTATATATACTAAAAGATGAAAAAGTGAATGAAACAAAAATTATAAACAAATCGCTGCGCTGAAGTTTCTCATCGAGCAAAAATTGCACTTCGTTTTGTTTTTCTATATGACGAATAATCGCCTTTGTGCGTTACAACAACAATATAAAAACAAAAAAAGAAAATGTGCACGAAGGATGAATATTCCACTGTTGTCCCGAGGAAAAGTGAGAACGAGCAAAGAGAGAGAGAGAAAGAGAGAGGAGAAAAATTGAGAAAACCGTGCGTAAGAGAGCGTGAAGAGTATAAAAATCATGAGAAAAGTTACAATGTTATTAAAAACAATTAATGAATAAAACCAAACGAATCTTGTTTTTTTTTTGTTCGTTAATTCTCGTACATCTCGTGCGTTCAATTGCCACGGGGCCGGGTATACTTGGACCATGGTAAATGGGAAAGCGCGGGTACTTTATTTTGTTTGGGTCTTTCCAGCTGATTACGAAGGGGGAGGGGCAAGATGAGAGAGAGGATGGGAAGAATATGAATTTTAGGTATAAATAGTGACAACGATTCAAATCTTGAAAAAAAAAGAAAAATACAAAAACATTTTATTTAAAAAATGTAAAGATTTGAAAAAATCAAACAATTTCAATGAAAATTAATTACAACATAATCTTATCGGGTTTTTTTCGCAAATTGATCAGCCACTTTATTAATAAATTTCTCTAGGTTTTGAAAAATCTATTGTACTTTGTGTGGACACTCGTCATTGAGGCGACTTTCTACCATAGGGCCACGCAACCAGGTTTTTCTTAAGGCCACTCTAGAGGCCAAAAAAGGGCATATTTTGTGATTTTTTTTCAGCGAAACCATAAAATCAATCGGAATTACAAAATAGGGGTTTTATTATACATGTAATTGACTATACAAAATTATTTTTTCACAGCGATACATGTCAAAATGGCGACTGTGCAGCATTTTTCCGATGACGCCTTTATTTCTGGAAGGTCAAGGGCCGGACAAACAGCTCCTATAATTTTTGAGTTATGACGAGACACTAAAGTTTTTTCGATTATATATAAGAATAGCTATAGAAGTACGTAGGATTTTTTTCGATATATTGTTTTTTTTTTGTCAAAATGGCGCATTTCTAAAACAAAAAGTATAAAATGCCATGAGAAAATCGTGAGAAAATTGTTTATAAAAAAGGAACTATGCAATATAATTTTAAAAAATCCTACACGGAGAGAATTAAATGTTAAAAATTACCGTGCAGTAACGGTAACCAGATGACAACCCTGAAACTTCGCTTATTATTACTGAGTAAAACACAGATTTTCACGAAAATAAAATAAAATTTCTTCTTCAGATAGAAAATTTTACCAGATTTTCTAGTAAATTTTCATGTGTAACAAAATACGCAAAACTTAAATTTAAATAATATATAATATCAGCGAAATTTTACTGTGCATTTTATTATTTTATGCCTTTCAAAAATGTATATAAAAAAGTATCGTCTTTATAACAGTTATTTTAAGATTTATTATAAAATTTAATGAGTGTTATAGGAAAATGTATTGTGCTCTCGGTAAAAATTATCGTGCGCGCTACCCTTCTTGTATAGTAAAATTTTAGCTACGTATTTGAAATTTTCTGTAACGTGAGTTAAAAAAAAACTTGTCGTATACGAATTATTATGCTTTTCTCACTTGCCACCACATTGAAATGTATCACGGTAATTTTTACCGTGAAATTCACGACAAAAATTACTTTTTAATTCTCTCCGTGTACGTAGTGCCTTAGAAAATGTAATTCTAAATATACAGTTAAAATTTCAAGTGAATCGGTTGAAGTTTGTTTGAGTTATGAGTCCGGCCGACTTGAAAAATGTAGCTTTGAGATAAACGCGTTTAAAGTTACACGGAAAGAATTAAAAAGTAATTTTTGTCGTGACTTTCACGGTAAAAATTACCGTGATATATTTCAATGTGGTGACAAGTGAGAAAAACATAATAATTCGTATGCGACAAGTTTTCTTTAACTCACGTTAAAGAAAATTTCAAATACGTAGCTAAAATTTTACTATACAAGAAGGGTAGCGCGCACGATAATTTTTACCGAGAGCACAATACATTTTCCTATAACACTCATTAAATTTTATAATAAATCTTAAAATAACTGTTATAAAGACGATACTTTTTTATAGACATTTTTGAAAGGCATAAAATAATAAAATGCACAGTAAAATTTCGCTGATATTATATATTTTTTAAATTTAAGTTTTGCGTATTTTGTGACACATGAAAATTTACTAGAAAATCTGGTAAAATTTTATTTTATTTTCGTGAAAATCTGTGTTTTACTCAGTAATAATAAGCGAAGTTTCAGGGTTGTCATCTGGTTGCCGTTACTGCACGGTAATTTTTAACATTTAATTCTCTCCGTGTAGTAGAAAGTGACGACATGAATCAAGAGGGGTTGCGCTAGAATTCGAAAATCGAGTACTTAGAGATTTTTCACACCCATAATCTTTTAGAATATAATTTTGTAGGTACTAGGGTACATTTTTAACAAAAAAAAAAACATCGATTTTTGGAAAATCCTAGAGTGGCCTAAGGCCTTAAGCTGATAAAGGATCGCTCCGAAGTACAGGTTGTGCACGGTAGAGCAATTAAAATTTTTAAAGCTTTTACCGTTTCGGGAAAGAAGATATTCGTTTCTTTGAGATCATCGACAACGGTTAGTTCTGTTGGGTTGGGGTTTATTCTGCCGCAATTTTCGCCTAAATTCGATTTTATTTTCGATGTTTGGTAAATCGTAAAAATAGGCGAAGGTTTCGCAAGCTTCTGTGAGATTTTTCACTGACATGGTTAGCATTTGTGCCGGATGTAATTTGAAGATTTCAATTACACAACTTTATTTTAAACAGTACTGAAGTCTGAAATATTATTGATAATAATGAAATTGCACAATAAAAATGGTAAGCGGGCAGGCAAATACAGAGCTAATAATTTGCGCTACGCGTTGCCAAATACAGGGTGCTATTTTCTAATGACATCGTTTTCATGGCTTGCAGTCAAAGATTCACATTTTAGATAGGAAACGGTACGGGAATTCATTTCATTTTCATTCTCTTGTATACATTTTTTCGAATTTCTAGGGGCGGGGGAGGAGGCGTCCCTCTCTGCCACCCCTTGGCGACACCCTTGAGAGACGACGAATCGCTAATGTCCGAAAAAAACATAAAAAAAGACTCACTTGGGTAAAAGAGTGTTCTCCCATCAATATAAATTCTGGTCTACCCACACCAATAGACAAGCTATTGTTCCGGCAGTTTCGACTCATATGGAGATCTTTGTCGTCAGATTATGGCACGAAATTAGTGGAAAGTACGCCTCGAAGATGCCCAGCGATTATTAAAAGTGGCGGCGACTGGGACCACTTATTAACAAAGCTTAAAATAAAGCATCACAGATTACATCATGTAGTTTGTGTGTATATTTTTTTCAATGCCTTTTCCCAAATAGTTTTTGAGTTTCGCGGTACACGCTCTGTGTCAAACATGCTGTAAAGAAAAGGACGTATCCACAAATTAATCCATTTTGTTTTACCCTCACACGACTCAATAACGCACGCACTTAGTTAAACTTTTCTTCTTTTCTTTCGTGTCTTCGAATAGCGCTTTTTAACGCTCTGGTAAAACTTCAGCGTCATATGAAAAAAAAAAAGAAAAAAAAATGAAAAAGAGAGGAACGAGAATGTAGTGAGAATTCGTAACTTCGTCACGTAATAATATGTTGTTTATTGTTGTGCTTGCATATACTGACAAAAGATTCTTTTCTGTTTGCTTGTATCTTTTTTTTTGCTTCGTTTCTTTTGTTTCGACGATTATATAATTTCGGTGATTATTACTTCTACGAGAGTGTCATCGCGCGAGAGTAAATGGCCCGCGATGAGACGCAAATCCAAGTTCTCGAGTCTTCTCTAAGGATCCTCCTCCCATACAGTCTCGGTGAGAATCGCTATGTTGTCGAGCCCTCTCATCGGCGCGTACTCGAGAGTCCACATTAAATTCGTGAAAACCACTGAAATGCCACGAAAAATGTGAGGATAAACGTGTACGTGGATTTGCCAAAATCAGGTACAAGAACGCACGGTCTGTTTAAGGGATAACGCCACTGTAACGGCCTGAAAAAAACGCTGTCTTTACGAATTTTTTTTTTGGTTGGAAGGAAAGGTGATACGAAAATACAATTCAAGGAAGTTATTGAATGTATATTCAAGTATATTACAAAAAAATTTTATCCAAAAATATTTTTAAATGGCGACGCTGGAGTCATTCTCTGGAGCCATGACGAATTCAAGGCGCACCGCGGCACGCAGCATAACTGATGCAATTTTTGACTTGGAACAAAAAAACAAAAATTCTCCGTTATCTATATCGTTAAAGCTGGAGAACGACGTATGGGATTTAATAAATATTGATTTTTGTAAAATTGGCGAGCAATCAAGCAGAAGGTGTCTTTTTTCGCAAAAAAAAAGGCAATCATTTGTTAATAAAAAATGTTTAAATTAACTTATCGAAAGACCCGTACGTGGTTCTCTTTCAAATGTTATTTTAAAGATATTGTCAAAAATTCAAATCAAAAGAATGAAAATTGTTCGAGTTATGCTGCGTGCCGTTTTGAAAAATGACATTTCGCGAAAAACGCGTTTAAAGTTTTGATGTGTGTTTTACATATGAAGAAATGAAAAATAAAGATAAAGACGAGTTCGTCCCATATTCTAAAGGGTTCAAAGTATTTTTTAAGTTCATAGAAAGAAAAAAAATTTTTTTGCCAAATTTACATTGTTATCCCTTAACGAAAGCGTGTACGGTTTGTTTTTCCTTGGAAAACGTTAGAGGATAGACTCGAATGCGAGCAGGTAGAGAAATCCTTCCATCAAGATGCTTTGTACAGAAGGCGCCAGTCATTGTCCAACCGTGGTCACAGTTCACAATCATCTTTTTTTTTAAGGGCTTACATACACCTGGGTAGGTCAAAAAGATCGATTTTTCAAAAAGGTGCTCATTCGAAAGTACTATCCTTCGAGTGTCTACCCTGAAAGTTTCATCAGGAAATTCGCAGTAATGACGAACGAAGCGTTTTGTAACAAACCAGGTGAGCAACGACTAACGGTTGGGGCGCAGGTAGACGCGGCCTTTGTCATCTGTTTGACTATGAGTTTGACTATGAATGACTACACGGAGAGAATTAAATGTTAAAAATTACCGTGCAGTAACGGTAACCAGATGACAACCCTGAAACTTCGCTTATTATTACTGAGTAAAACACAGATTTTCACGAAAATAAAATAAAATTTCTTCTTCAGATAGAACATTTTACCAGATTTTCTAGTAAATTTTGATGTGTAACAAAATACGCAAAACTTCAATTTAAAAAATATATAATATCAGCGAAATTTTACTGGGCATTTTATTATTTTATGCCTTTCAAAAATGTCTATAAAAAAGTATCGTCTTTATAACAGTTATTTTAAGATTTATTATAAAATTTAATGAGTGTTATAGAAAAATGTATTGTGCTCTCGGTAAAAATTATCGTGCGCGCTACCCTTCTTGTATATTAAAATTTTAGCTACGTATTTGAAATTTTCTGTAACGTGAGTTAAAAAAAACTTGTCGCATACGAATTATTATGCTTTTCTCGCTTGTCACCACATTGAAATATATCACGGTAATTTTTACCGTGAAATTCACGACAAAAATTACTTTTTAATTCTCTCCGTGTATGAGTTTGACAACAGCATCATATAGGCATTGAATTTTACTACACGCTGCGGCCGAAACTTTTAGCTCATACGTGTATCTACAGAACGTCCTTAAACTTCACTTTCAGTACGTACTCAATTGAGTACGAGGTGTGTAAATTGAGTAATGAGACTGGCAACGTAACGTTCGATCGAGCAACACTTGAGCCTCGGAACGGAAAAGAAAACTGAATAAAAACGAGCAAACATTGACAGAGAACGAGATGAGGGAGAGGAAGAGAAAGGATTCTCACGCATTTCGCCCTGATGCAAATCAGCGATGAGCTCGGGACACGAGCTGTTGCACGGATTGATGGGTGTGAGCCTCAGCTGTGTGGCGCCGCGCAATTGCGCAAGCGCGATGAGGCCCGAGTCGAGCTCGACTTTCTTGTAGCTCGGGCTGTTGTAGTCGGATGACATGAGGACCCAATTGAAGTGCGCCGGTGATACGGTGCTCGAAAGGAAGTACGGACGTTGATAATACTTCCTCAAAACCTTGACTGCGTTTATGTCACAGTTCTGCCAGTGTACGAACCACTTGGCGACCTCGGGCGAGTGTACGCGACGCAAAAATGCAGCGAGATCGGACGAGCCTGTGCGCAGATTCGACGTCAGGGCACAGGGCACGGTTTCCATCAAGCGCTCGTTTTCCAGGTATAGCTGAAAGCCGATAAAACGCGATGAGGAAAAATGTTACTGGTGTTCAAAATAATAGAGTTTGTTTGGACGCTCGTGTTTTTTTTTTAGGCTGAAATTAAACTGATGGGATTATAAAACGATGCTGAGACGATATCTATCATTTGCCAGCACAGTACACTAACAGAAAAATTTGAATTAACTAGATTTTCCGCGAAATCAAATGTATCCTATTGCATTCCGTTATTAAAATTATTTATTTTAACCCTTTAACGGCTGATGGGACACATACGTCATACCTACTTCGAAAAATCGTAACTTCCAGAAAAATGAACATATGGACATCGCTAAGGTCGCATTTTGAAGATGAAGGATGCATCTAATCATGAAAAATTCGGCAATCGCAAAGGTTGCACCCCTTCAGTTTCACACCCTGTCAAAAAGTGCGAAAATTGCGAAAAAATGAGAAATGAGCATAACTTTCAGGCAAAGTTTTTCTTTCAGAGTCGCGATCTCAAGCGTGTGCTTTGAAATAACATCGAAAATTTGTAGCAAAAAGATCCGGACCAAAAACTACCCATAACAGTAATAAAATATCGATAACCACCCCTAGCAATTGTGATACGCCCAATAATGCACTTTCATTGATGTTCAGTTCATAAATATTTTTGAGAACACATGAAAAATTTGTAGCAAGAATATCCGAATGGAAAACTACCCTTAACAGTAATGAAACATCGAAAACCACCCCTAGAAATGGTGATACGCCCAAAAATGCACTTCCATTGATGTTCAATTCATATATATTTTCAAAAACGCATGGAAAATGTGTATCAAGAACATCCGATTCAAAAACTACCCCTAACGGTAACAAAACATCAAAAACCACCCCTAGAAATGGTGATACGCCCAAAAATGCACTTCCATTGATGTTCAGTTCATATAAATTTTTGAAAATACATGAAAAATGTGTAGCAAGAAAATCTGACTCGAAAACTACCCCCAACATTAACAAAACATCAAAAACCACCCCTAGAAATGGTGATACGCCCGAAAATGCACTTCAATTGATGTTCAGTTCATATAAATTTTTGAAAATACACGAAAAATGTGTAGCAAGAAAATCTGACTCGAATACTACCCCCAACAGTAACAAAACATCAAAAACTACCCCTAGAAGTTGTGATGCACCTAAAAATCAACTGTCAATAGTGAGTTCGGGGTGCTTTTTGAACGTGAGTCCCCTTGGAAATGAGTAATAACGTTTTATGCATTGCGGGTGTATTTTCCCCAACTGTAGGATTGTTCATAAGGGTCGGAATTATTCGTAAGTCCTTCAGAATATGCTTATGTGTTCTGGAACACTCATTTTTCGATTCAGATAAGGATAAAATAACAGAAAATGAGATGATAACATTTTATCCATTGGGGGGGGGGGGGGTGATTTTCTCTCAATTGAGGGGTAGTTCATAAGGGTTGATTGATCCGTAAGTTCTTCAGAATCCCACTACGTGTTCTGGAATGACTTTTCCTCAATTTCTGGTAGATATGAACGATGGAAAATGAAATTAAGATGTTTTCAAGCGATTGGGGTGGTTTTTTTTTATTTAGGGGTAGTTTCTAAGGATAGAAAAATTCTCGAATAATTTTTTTTCTCACATTGCGTACTCACGAATTGAGATTCACCATGTACCAACTTTGCCAAACGCTCCAAAAAAACTCAGCTGTTAAAGGGTTAAATAAACTTATTTATTCAAATCAAGATCTATTTAATATCGTCTAATAAATAAATATTTTATTTATTCCTAATAAATCTTTAATTTCGTTTCATAAGACAGAAGAGACAGAGGGAATGGTACACGATTCAGTCTCTCTAAAATCTCATGGCTTTTTTTTCATTAGAAGACTGTTGTAACATTCTGCAGTTAAGGAGGGTGCTCAGGATCTTTGCGGGGCAAGCGGCAAGAGGGGATACGCCCCTGAGTATCCCCTCAGTTCATCACCTTGCCAGTTCATAATGGCAATAAGGGATTCAGCCAAGTCTCATTATTACGCGATAACTGAGCAACCTCCTTAAAATTGACTCTCGATGTACACATAAACTTCCGACACAAAAGCAATCGAAGCCGCGGAAACATGACAGTAAAAAAAAAAAAACAAATGTAATTCATGTGGCGAGACGGTATAGATTTAAAAAAACCTGTTGCGCTCACGTGAGTGATATTGTCGAACCAGAAGTAATCCGTGTTCATGACGGACCACGAGTCCATTGCGTCAGTTATGATCGCCGGTGCATCGCGACTCAGATAATTGTCAACGAGATGACGATACCTGACGTCCGAGAGTCGATCTATGGTCTCAAGTGCCTCGCAAGTCTGTGAACATGAACAATATCATTTTTCGAAAATCTTTATGTTACCGTGCAGACATTGAGTTCGAGCTCAATGATCGGGCCCCGTCTTAATTTTCCCTAACTTTATTAAGGCCCTAGTCTGGAAGACTCACATGGGCCATCAGTGGCTGGTCACACTTTGCTACCGAGGGCCATTGAAGGCAAAATAACCAGGGCTCTTAAAATTGCCTCAACGGTACCTCATAAAAAATTATTGCAACCATATGCGTACGTGCGTGTGTGTGCACTGTGAAAAAGAAATGTGTTATTTCAATACGTTTGAGGTTGAGAATTCTGTCGCATATTTTGACACGTTTGATCCCGCGTTGTTCCAATGAACGCGCTGCATGCGTGTTTGGTTCATGGCATCAAGCAACTCGTCTACTAAACGCATAGCTTAATTATTATATTTAATCGATCTCGATAATTATTATGCCATAAATTCTTTAGTCAAGCAATTTTTAATGATTTTCCCCTATAATAGCAAAGTCTGGTAGTATTGGGGAAATCGCTACTAGGGAATCTACAACTACACCCCTTGAGGCCTTAGGCCACTATAGGATTTTTCCAAAAATTGATTTTTTTTTCGCCGAAGATGAGGCATGCTCTGGTAGGCCGATCGTCGAAAATGTCGATAAAATCATGGAAATCGTCGAGTCGGACCGGCATGTGAGCACTTATTCCATTGCCCGTTTGGAACAATTTGCATAAGGCTGGTCTCAAGAAGAAGCTCCATATATGGGTGCCACATGAATTGACGCAAAAGAACCTTTTGGACCAAATCAATGCCAGCGATTCTTTGCTGAAACGTAAAGAAATCGACCTATTTTTTAAGCGGAGGGTGACTGGCGATGAAAAATGGGTCACATATGAGAACAACAGCCCTAAAAAGATCGTGGTCCAATCGTGGTGAGTCGGCCCAAACGATCGCCAAGCCCGGATTAACGGCCAAGAAGGTTTTGCTGTGTGTTTAGTGGGATTGGAAGGGAATCATCCACTATGAGCTGCTCCCATCGGGCCAAACACTCAATTCGGACCTCTACTGTCAACAACTGACCAGATTGGAGCAGGCGATCGACCAGAAGCGGCCAGAATTGGCCAATAGGAAGGGTGTTGTATTCCATCAAGACAACGCCAGGCCGCACACATCTTTAACGACGCGCCAGAAGCTCCGAGAGCTTAGATGGGAGGTTCTATCGCACCTGCCGTATATTCCAGACCTGGCACCAAGCGATTAACACCTTTTCAAGCATTTGCAAAATTATCTTGATGGTACAAAACTGGCCTCAAGAGAGGCTGTCCACACGTTAGAATTTACGTATCCCCGTGCGGAAATTGAGTTCAGGCATTGATGGGCATTGATCGGGCCCATCTTAATTTTCCCTAACTTTATTGAGTCCCCAGTCCGAAGCCTCAAATGGGCCATCAGTGGCCGGTCACACTTTGCTACCGAGGACCATTGATGGCAAAATAATTAGGGCCTTTAAAATTGCCTTAACGTTACCGCATAAAAATTATTGCAATCATTAGCGTACGTGCGTGTGTGTGCACTGTGAAAAAGAAACGTGTTATTTCAATACATTTGAGGCTTATAATTCTGTCGTATATTTTGACACGTTCGATCATGCGTTGTTCCAATGAACGCACTGCATGCGTGTTGGTTCAAGGCATCACAGCTCGTCTACTAAACGCATAGTTTAATTATCATATGTAATCGATTTCGATAATTATTACGCCACAAATTCTTGAGTCAAGCATTTTATACTGATTTGTCCCTATAATAGCAAAGTCTGGTAGTATTATGGGGAAATCGCTACTAGGGAATCTACAACTATACCCCTTAAAGGCCCTAACTTGGTCTCCGTACTTAGACCATAGTTTTAGTCAACCTACCTACCCTACCATTCCCTAATAGGGATTCCGGTCCGGCTCTTTTACGGAAAACGGTACTATGGAATCCACAAACAATCCATTGAAGGTCCCGAATTGTGTTAGGGGTGGCCCTGCCAATTTTCCGCACGGGTCACAGTAAGCAATCGTGCCCCTTTCGAGAAAAATATTAATATATCAGCTATCTCGCTCGCACTCATGATTACGCGTTCAGTGTGTCACCTGGCCTTAAGGTATTGGGTCATTATGACAAGCCATTAATATATTGTCTACAGATGAAAAATATATGAAAAAGGCTTTACCACGCAATCCTCCTCGGAAATGGGATAATCGTTGTAGAACGGATTGTTGATCATGCAATTCTCGTGATAAAAATGTTGCCAGTTCCAGAAGGGCAGTAACTTGATGGCCAAGAGGCGGCTTATCGCGGTGAAATGAGTACCGACGAAGTCGAGCTGAGCCGCGGCGCATGCGACAGTACCGATAACGATTAGTATCAGTGTCGCTCGGAGAACGAGCTGGAGCCACGAACGGCGCATAGCGGCGACGAGAGGTTGGCAAATTATGTCCATCTCCTCCTCGGTGAATCCGGCTTGCTGGCAATATCTGATTTTCGTTATAAATAAATACGTTCATTTTCATTTAGTACGAAGTAAAAGGTTTTTAAAATACTTCATTAACGGGTTTTTTTTCCGATTTGTTTATTACTTCACGCTATTATTATTATTATTGTTCAAATAAATATTTTCGACATGTTTTTTTTTTGTGACGATTTAGGCACAAAGAAACCATGAAGGAAAATAACAAATATTTGATAAAGAATATTATTTGGAAAATAGAAATATAAAGAAAAGGGAAACGGAAAACTAAATCGTTTTATTCTTTCGATTGTATCGAATTTTATGGAATATCTTTTCGGCAATACTTTCTAGCCGATACATATATATTTTCATTCGAGTTCCGTTGAAATTAATTTTTAACCATAAAGCAAACTCGAAGCGTGGTAAAAATTTTGTCAATTTTTTCTATAAATTATTTTCAAATTATTCCAATATAAACTGTTTGCGTTTGGTTCGGGTTTAAAATTGATTTTAATATTTATAATTCTTTCTAGACTGGTTTGGTTGATTTGGGTTCAAAGTTATTTGCAAAATAATAAGTTATTTGCGAAATAACATTTCAATAAATAAAATCGCAAAGTTATTTGCAAAATAATAAACTAAATATAGACTGTTTGGGTTGGTTTGGGCTTAGTTATTTTCCTTATACTTCCATAATGACTGCTTGGGTTTGTTTGGGTTAAAAATTATTTTCAATATCATTCAATATAGACCATTTGCAAAATAATAAGTTATTTGCAAAATAACATTTCAATAAATAAAATCGCAAAGTTATTTGCAAAATAATAAACTAAATATAGACTGTTTGGGTTGGTTTGGGCTTAGTTATTTTCCCTTATACTTCCATAATGACTGCTTGGGTTTGTTTGGGTTAAAAATTATTTTCAATATCATTCAATATAGACCATTTCCAAAATAATAAGTTATTTGCAAAATAACACTTCAATAAATAAAATTGCAAAGTTATTTGCAAAATAACATTTCAATAAATAAAATCGCAAAGTTATTTGCAAAATAACAAAATAAATAGACTGTTTGGGTTGGTTTGGGCTTAGTTATTTTCCCTTATACTTCCATAATTACCGCTTGGGTTTGTTCGGGTTAAAAATTATTTTCAATATCATTCAATATAGACCATTTGCAAAATAATAAGTTATTTGAAAATAACATTTCAATAAATAAAATTGCAAAGTTATTTGCAAAATAACATTTCAATAAATAAAATCGCAAAGTTATTTGCATAATAACAAAATAAATAGACTGTTTGGGTTGGTTTGGGCTTAGTTATTTTTCTTATACTTCCATAATGACTGCTTGGGTTTGTTTGGGTTAAAAATTATTTTCAATATCATTCAATATAGACCATTTGGATTGGTTTGGGTCTAAAGTTATTTTCAATATAATTCAATATGAACTTTTTGGGCTGGTTTGAGTTTAAAATGCTCTTTAAATACAATTCAATATAAACTGTTTCGGCTGGTTTGGGTTTAAAGTTCTTTAAAAAAAGCAATGTTGAGCGTTTGGGTTTAAAGTTATTTTCAAAAATTCAATGTTGACCGGTTGGGTTTATTTGGGTTTAAAGTTATGAAAAAAATTCAACGTTGACCGTTTAGGTTTGTTTGGGTTTAAAGTCATTTAAAAAAATCAATGTTGTCCTTCTGGATTCGTTTGGTTTTAAAGTTATGTTAAAAGTCAATATCGACCGTTTGGGTTTAAAGTTATTTTTTTGAATAATTCATTATATGCTGTTTAAAATTAATTTCAATACAATTTAACATAGACCGTTTGGCTTGGTTTGTTTTTGAAATTATTTTTTTCAAATAATTCAATGTAGAACGAAACGATTTTGTTTGGGTTTAAGATTATTTGAAAAATATTTCGATACAAGCCGTTTGGGTTTTAAATAATTTTTTATTATAATTCAATAAAAATCATTTGACTTTATTGTTTGGGCTTAAAATTATATTCGATAGGAATTGAGGCCTAAAGATTGCATTTAATCAGCATGTTATTGGATGTCACGAAGTCGCGATCGTCGAGGTACGTTGAACTCACTTGTAAAATGAATTAAGCTCGTCATCGATGAGTCTGAGCTTCTCGGAGTGGCTCATCTCGTGTGGTTCCTTCGTGTACGGTTTGCGCGGCGCTTTGACACACTTATTATTGCCCGACATACTTTCCGCCCCAAGTTTTTCCAATCAAACGCTCGGGATCTTATCGAAATTGATGCTTTTCCGATTCTTCGCCCAGGGCCCAGCGGAAGAGAAATGGAAATCGAAGAAAAAAGGACAGTTGAAAGGAGGCGCGTATACCAAACAACGAGACTTCCGGGAGCGAGTGAAAATAATGTTCCTAGTCTTTACGGCTAGCTGGTACTTGCGCGCCCCTGTCCCTGTTCTCTCGCTTTATCGACGAAAATCCGTACGGAAAGACGCATGCGCCCTCTAGCGAGCACAAAGTGCGCAAGGACACGTGAGCATTTACGTATACCCGCGTACGTGCAAAGTCTCGATAAGGAATATTATATCGATTCGTCACGGATCCTCTCACCCCTTTCCTTTCACACTCGGCTACACGCGACCTATTTATTTTGATTTATTTGTCACGTTCGTTCGTATAAATTTCTATGAATAGCGAAACTTCCGCGACCCCTAACCTCGTTCTTTTGTCACATTCGGTTGCATAGCGGGCAAGAGCAAACGCTGGTATTGCGCAAACAATTTTTCTACATCTCGATGCGCCTCGTCGATGACACGTTTTACAATTCTTTGATGAAGACACCGGCTTGTTGACGATAAATGATGTGAATTTTTGAATTATCCGGTAAATACGAGCAAACGTATGAATACGTGAAGTTCGTGGACACCGGCAGAATTACTTTGCGGGAGTTGCATCTGCATTTACACATTATACTATTAAGGGGAGAAAAGCCTTTAGACGCCCGAAAATGAGCCATTTTTCCATAATGACTGCTTGAGTTTGTTTGGGTTAAAAATTATTTTCAATATCATTCAATATAGACCATTTGCAAAATAATAAGTTATTTGCAAAATAACACTTCGATAAATAAAACTGCAAAGTTATTTGCAAAATAACATTTCAATAAATAAAATCGCAAAGTTATTTGCAAAATAAACAAAATAAATATAGACTGTTTGGGTTGGTTTGGGCTTAGTTATTTTTCTTATACTTCCATAATCACTGCTTGGGTTTGTTTGGGTTAAAAATTATTTTCAATATCATTCAATATAGACCATTTGCAAAATAATAAGTTATTTGCAAAATAACACTTCAATAAATAAAACTGCAAAGTTATTTGCGAAATAACATTTCAATGAATAAAATCGCAAAGTTATTTGCAAAATAAACAAAATAAATATAGACGGTTTGGGCTTAGTTATTTTCCTTATACTTCCATAATGACTGCTTGGGTTTGATTGGATTAAAAATTATTTTCAATATCATTCAATATAGACGATTTGCAAAATAATAAGTTATTTGCAAAATAACACTTCAATAAATAAAACTGCAGAGTTGTTTGCAAAATAACATTTCAATAAATAAAATCGCAACGTTATTTGCAAAATAAACAAAATAAATATAGACTTTTGTGGGTTGGTTTGGGCTTAGTTATTTTCCTTATACTTCCATAATGACTGCTTGGGTTTGTTTGGGTTAAAAATTATTTTCAATATCATTCAATTTATAAAATTAATAGACCATTTGCATTTTTGTGATTTCATATATAATCGAGTTTTACTCGCATGACTTTTAATACAAGTCTTTTACAAACATATATTTTTTTCTTACTCTCTATCTTAACCTATTTTTCGCTTCGCCTATTATTATGAGTTCCTCAATTCCCATATCCCTCAAAAATCTCTCAAAATTTTTACCCCACTTTGATGGAGTTCCGTTTACGATTGCTCTTACTTCTTCTAATATAAAGACTTTTGGCCATCTCACCTCCTCCATCCTCAGCACCTCCTTTATATACCTCAACGCCCTTTCCCTTATTAAATACTCCATGGTCGGTACTCCTAGCTCTCTTCTTCTCCATATATAATTTGGCGTTGTTCTTTCTACTCCTAATGCCATCTTACAGTACCTGCTCTGAATTCTCTCAAATACGGCTATGTTCCCCATTCCCCATATTTAATGTGATTTTATTACAGGTTTAAAAGAGCTCAAAAACATTTTTTATTTTACAAAAGAAAATGGCGACGCTGTAGCCTTTTCCCCCAGGCGTTGTTCCTGTGCCATCAAAAAATGCTCAATTTTTCACATTTTTACTGCTCATCTGAAACAGAAAACAAAAATATTTTTCGATTACTGACACACGTAGGAGAAGGATAAACCTATAAAATTATTTAAAAAGTATAAAATTGAAAATTACGCAGGCTTTTTAACCAAAAGTTCAAATTTACGACCATTTTTTCGACAGTTTTTGCCCCAAAAAAATTATTTATCTACGCGATATCCTTCAAACTTTAGGTTTATCCTTCCGGTAATATAGACAGAAACCTCTTGACGGTTTTGAGACAAACGCGTTTGAAGTTAGTAGAAAGTCACATGAATCAATAATTGCGCTAGAATTCGAAAATCGAGTACTTAGAGATTTTTCACACCCATAATCTTTTGGAATATAATTTTATAGGTACTAAGGTCCCTTTTTAACGAAAAAAAATCGATTTTTCGAAAATCCTAGCGTGGCCTAAGGCCTTAAGAAGGTAAGGCTAGTTCTTCAGGGTCAACAAAGAGACTAAATTTATGTTACCCCACGAGTGTATTGATTTATGTTAAATTATTTTGAATTTTTCGTATTTTCAATTCCAAAGTGCCAAATTCGTGGTAAATATTTTATTTATTCCATATTTGCTAATAAAAACTTAAAAATTAGATCCTCAACGACTCTGGAGTAGTCTCCGTAATATTCACAATGACAGTTTCACCATAAAAAACGGACTAAAAAAACGTTGCACCAAATCTATCGGAATCTTATTTAAATAGCCCCGAATTACCGCAGCGGAATTAATATTATTGGTAAAATTTTGCCTTTTGTGGCGACTCGTCTTCACGACGATTGCCAAGCAGAGCTAGGTTATGCTCGCCAAACGAATCTGCTGTTACACTCAACGTTGACAAGCCTATGGATGCTATTTCGTCATTATGATAATATTCAACCGGAAGTTGAAAGCGTTTTATAATGTAGTGCCTGAACTACACGATGAAGTTCGAATTTTCGATTTTTTACAATATCTATTATGTCTAATTTGTCAAATTTCAGTTTTCCAACGACACCTTAGTTCGATGCGTGAGCAGCAAAACGATGATCATTGCACTTCCGGTTAACCGTCTCCATAAGACGACGTGCTTCACTAGCCCAAAGTGCTCGACTTTGCAATTTTATTACGAAAAAAATTGAACGGTCAATATAGTTCAAATCTTTCCAAAAGGTGCACAACGTATTCGTCAACATCGTATAAAAATTTCACGCCCGAAAGTTCTTCTCAATGAATTCTTCTTCAGCGTCGGGATAATGTTCAACCGTGCGGCAATCAGAACGAGCGTAGAGTGCGAGGAGTAGGGGTCGTTTAATTGTAAGACAGGCGCGAGTTCATCGACAATAAAGAGTATAATTTCCGATCGCATTTTCGCTGAGAATTCATTCCAGTCCGTGTATAGTTTGGACTTTTTGGAGGATCGATTTGTATTGTGATTGAAATAAGGTTACACGACGCTCTCTTCGAGTATTCTCATCGAAGGGAAGAAAAAAACAAACGACGCAATGAATACCGTAAAGTTAATGGGTAAGTTCACGTTCGAACGAGTTCAAATCGTTCGAAAGATAATAACCAACGTTTTTTTTTTTAAATATCTGGCCACTGCTTCTCTGTCGTATCTTTTGGTGAAATTGTGGAAAAAGTAGGCGAATTTGTTACCCGAGTCCAGAGTACAAAGTTCAATGGAGCAGCGTCGATCTTCGCTCGTCCAACAATGCAAACACGAATGTAATTCTCAATCGTACAAATACGCGCGTTAACATTTTATCTCCACTTTTGTTCGGTCGATCGCCAACATTATTGCCAAGTTTGTCCCCGAACATCCAAACAAATGAGCCCTTTCACAACAAGGACGGTAGAAAGCGGCTAATTTGGAGTATCTCTTTGGCCAGGTCTGCGTCTCCTTCCCCGAAGCTGCGCGGTCGGCTTCAAAAGGCGATTAGGGTCGCTGTCCTCTCTGTCGGAGACTCACCTCATGCTGCAAAAGATGTGCAGAGATTTCGCGGAGGGCGAGCTCAAGCCGATAGCCGCCAAAGTGGACAGAGAGCACTTATTCCCAGCCGAACAGATCAAGAAGATGGGCGAATTGGGTCTCATGTCGATGGCGATGCCTGAGTCGCTCGGCGGCAGCGGCCTGGACTATATGGCTTACGCGATAGCCATGGAGGAGATATCGAGAGGTTGCGCGAGCGCCGGCGTCATCATGAGCGTCCAAAATTCCCTGTATCTCGGACCGATCGAGAAATTCGGCAACGAGAAGCAAAAGGAGAGATACATCAGGCCGTTCGCCGATGGCACCAAGATCGGCTGTTTCGCTCTGAGCGAGCCAGGCAACGGTTCGGACGCGGGCGCCGCTTCGACCAACGCGAAGCTCGAGGGCGACGCGTATAGCGTCAACGGCACTAAGTCCTGGATAACGAACGCTCACGAGGCGCGAGCTATCGTACTACTCGCCACCACCGATAAGTCTCTCAAGCACAGGGGCATCAGCGCGTTCGTCGTGGACTCGCCGAGCGAAGGTCTCACCGTTGGTAAGAAGGAGGACAAACTAGGCATCAGGGGTAGCAGCACGTGTTCCCTCATGTTCGAGGACTGCCTCGTCGACAGGGAAAATCTACTGGGCCAGCCTGGAATGGGATTTAAAATCGCGATGATGACACTGGGTAAGCTTCGCACATAGACGTTTATGCGGTATTAAGTTTTCGGGAACTTTCTATCGAACGCGACGAGAACGACGCGAAAGTAAGATCGGTCAGGTCAATCGACGAGAATTGCTCGGTTGAATAACTCCGATGATGACGAACTTTTCGTCATTGGAAGGGAAAGAGTTATTTTTTAAGAGGGTACGATCATTAAGAAGAATCCAACTTTTGGGTGTGAAATTTTTATATGATGTTGAGGAATACGTTATGCAAAGTTGAGAACTTTGAGCTAGTGAAGCACGTCGTTTTACGGAGATGGTCGACCGGAAGCGCGGTCATGACGGTTTTGCTACTCACGTATCCAACTAAGGTCGTTGGAAAACTGAAATTTGATAAATTAGACACGATAGATATTGTAAAAAATCGAAAATTCGAACTTCACCGTGTAGTTCAAGCATTACATTATAAAACGGTTTCAACTTCCGGTTGAATATTATCATAATGACGAAATAACACCCATAGACTTGCCAACGTCGGGCGTAACGGCTGATTCGTTTGACGAGCATAACTTAGCTCTGCTTGGAAATCGTCGTGAAGACGAGTCTTCACGACGATTTCCGCACGACGAAAACGCAAAATTTTTCCTTTAATATTTATTCCACTGAGGTAATTCGGGGCTATTTAAATAAGATTTCGATAGATTTGGTGCAACGTTTTTTTACTCTGTTTTTTATGGTCAAACTGTCATTGTGAATATGACGGAGACTACTCCAGATTCGTTGAGGATCTAATTTTTCAGTTTTTATTAGTAAATATGAAATAAATAAAATATTTACCACAAATTTAGTACTTTGGGATCGACAATGCGAATATTCAACATAAGTTACCATAAATCAGAACACCCGTGGAGTAACATAAATTTAGTCTCTTTGTTGACCCTGAAGAACCAGTCGTACCTCCTTAAGGAGTTACGGCACAAGTGACGAAATGTTACCATTTGATTCAATTTTCAATTGAAAGAACACTTTTTAACATAGGGAGGATGCCTACACTTATCGCTGATCGGAAATTTTACGCACAAAATAGTGTGAAGATATGCTAAGAATATTATGAAAAACTGTCAAATCACTCAACACACATAAAATTTCTCAATTTACGAGCTACAAATCCCCGAGAAAACGCATATAGTTCAATGTGTCCCGTGACACATTTTGCCCCACTCTCCCCTATGGTCTTTCATTTTAAGTTTTCTAATTCCTTGCCTATCAAATTCTCTATTATTGTTATTTCTTTTCCCTCTTTGATAATATCTGTTAATTCCTTTGATACTTTCAATACACCGTTTATTAATTATTGACATTTTTGTATATGAAAACGTTCAGTTTTCCCCCCATCGACAAAACTTAGAGGCGAAGTGTGGCAACGTCGCAAGAGAGCCAAATGGCGCGCGACTTTGAATACCACTAATCGCCGTATTTAAAATTTGGAGGACGCATTCAATATACGACAAGCCATCCACTGTATAAATTAGAATGAATTGGTAATATTTCGTCACTTGTACCGAAACTCCTTAATAGCGCAATCTTACAATTCTCGTTGAAGATGCGCAACGTAAATCTGCGAAAAAAAATATGGATTTTAATGAAAATCGATCAAATCGAAACGACGTTCGACCTGGCCATCGTAACAACGCGCATTTCGGCACTCGGGCCGTTGCATTCCGTAGAAAAACGGCTGAGAAAAATACCGAAAACTTTCGTCCGATAACGTAACTCATATTCGTCCGTCCTACGAATATTATCGGTAAGAATTACCAGCTGCGAACTGAAACAGTTTAAACAATTTCTGTCTCTTTCTCGTGGCCGCTTTGCACAATTGGATGTGGGATTTTCATTGCCACGTAGCTAAGTGGCCCGGCTAACGTCTGCGGTACGTATTATAGGATTCGCAAATCCATTAATCGAGAAGTCGATATGCAAACGATAACAATGTCACTTACACCAGTGATAATGACCGGATATCACGAATTATTGGAATCGAGTAACGCACTCGAAGCAATTTGCTGTGAAACGGGAACGCGTTATCGCTCGTATCGAAAGGAAACACATAATATCGTCGTATCGTGCTCATTGTGTTCCATATAGTTTATCGGCACAGTCAATTAGTATACGGAGATAAAATATGGGACAATTATATAATTAGTATATTTTTTGCAAGCTTATTCGCAACTCCCTTCTTTTATTATGTTACTTTTGTCGTTTTTAATCCCGATAAGCAGTTCTGAACGCGTTCGAGATAATTGTACATTGAACTCCGCTTACGGAAGACACAGTGACGTTTAAACGGATTGAGAAGTAAATCGATCAAAAAAATTAACGGAATATGGAGGACGAATTATTTTAGACAACCTGCAATTTTGGATAGCGTACGAAATAAGCTGCTGATCGTTTCATTTACAATGATAATAATTATTCAAAATTGAAATGTCGGATTAATTGTCCGAAGTAGAAAACTGACATTTTTTTCATATTCAGACAATGCTGAAGAAAAAATTATGTCTAGACAAAATCATAATTCTGTATAAAAAAATAATACGAAATGCATTAGTTTATTTTTCTCAATGCAATAATAATAATTATATATATATATACATATGTATATAAAATGCTGTGTGTAACGATTTTTTTGTAACTTTATTGTATTATGGTACCATAAAGGTCATATAAAAAAATGACTTTAAAAAATTGCATTACGTTTATAAGATCAATAAATGATTAGTGCATCTTCAATAAATATAAACAAAATCTAACATCACCGGAATAATATTTTAAAAAATGTATCAATTTCAGATAGCGGTCGAATAGGAATCGCCAGTCAGGCTCTCGGCATAGCTCAAGCCTCGCTGGACTGTGCGGTCGAATATGCCGGCAAGCGGGAAGCCTTCGGCGCACCGATCATCAAATTGCAGGCGATACAACAGAAAATCGCTGACATGGCGACGAGACTCGAGAGCGCGAGGTTGCTCACCTGGAGAGCCGCGTACCTGAAGGATACCGGCAAATCTTACACAAAGGTTCGAATTTAGGCTAAATTGATATCGGGGCCTAGCGCCCTTTGCGGCAATTATGACAATCTTTGCATCCAGCATAAATGTCCCCTCGTCTCGTTGATCCGGATGACAGGAGAATCCAACAAGACTCATTACGTCCTGCGCCGTTGCGCCGCTCGTTCATTTTCATCCCAGACGCGACTCATATTTTTTTATTACCATGCGCATTGGCCGTAGCCTACCGGCGGGGGCGGGGGGGGGGGGGGGGCTGGGATGGGCACGGGAAAATTATTATAAGTTGTTGGCGGCCAGTTTTTATAATAAATCGCTCATTTTTCATTATTATCGTTCTTTATTTCACTCCGATGTGGCTGTTTAGATATAAGAATAAATACCTTTTTTTAAACGCCCACTACGGAGCAATTTTTTTCTCTATCAACTATCATATCTCAAGAGTATTACCCTAAAATGTGATGAAACAAAATTGAAAATTGCAAGAGTTATGATTTTTTTTTTAGTAAAAGGCTTTCTTACGCATTTGATCCCTTGCTGAATTTTTTCCGCCATTTTGAAAATTCGATTAACATATAATACCGAGAATGCCACATTCTAGAATGTTCGAATTAATGTATTGAATTTTCATGAGTCATTCGAAACGACACGGTCAACGCGACCATCGTTTAAGGCCTTAGGCCACTCTAGGATTTTCGAAAAATCGATTTCTTTTTTGTTAAAAATGTACCTTAGCACCTATAAAATTATATTCCAAAAGATTATGGATGTGAAAAATCTCTAAGTACTCGATTCTCGGATTCTAGCGCAATCCCTCTTGATTCATGTCGTGACTTTCTACTAACTTTAAACGCGTTTATCTCAAAACTACATTTTTCAAGTCGGCCGGACTCATAACTCAAACAAATTTCAACCGATTCACTTGAAATTTCAACTGTATATTTAGAATTACATTTTCTGAGGCACTACGTAGGATTTTAAAAATTATATTGCATAGTTCCTTTTTTATAAACAATTTTCTCACGATTTTCTCATGGCATTTTATACTTTTTGTTTTAGAAATGCGCCATTTTGACAAAAAAACAATATATCAAAAAAATCTTACGTACTTCTATAGCTATTCTTATATATAATCGGAAAAACTTTAGTGTCTTATCATAACTCAAAAATAATAGGAGCTGTTAGTCCGGCCGTTGACCTTCCAGAAATAAAGGCGTCATCGGAAAAGTGCTGCAAAGTCGCGATTTTGATATGTATCGCTGTGAAAAAAATAATTTTGTATAGTCAATTACGCGTAAAATAAAACCCCTATTTTCTAATTCCGATTTATGGTTTCGCTGAAAAGAAATCACAAAATATGCCCGTTTTGGCCTCTAGAGTGGCCTAAGGCCTTAAACATGTCTGGGGTCATTCCGACCCCCTTGTGACTACCGTGTTGTAGTCAGAACGTGTAACCGCGAAAGGTTAATGTTAACACGAACGTGTGATTTAAGCAAATTTCATATTTCATGTCAGTTACGTGATTATCGACTATTATGTAAATTTTATAAAAAAAAGATGATTGTGAACAAAAGCCTTTTTTTGCAGCCCCCCCCCCCCCCAGAAAAAATTCTATTAAATTCTAAAAAAAAAAACGTTGCCGCAATTGCAGGAAGCAGCGATGGCCAAGTTGGTGGCGTCCGAAACAGCGACTTTTTGTTCCCACCAGAGTATCCAAATTCTCGGTGGCATGGGATACGTGTCGGACATGCCGGCCGAGCGTCATTACCGGGACGCCAGGATAACCGAGATATACGAGGGCACTTCGGAGATTCAGAGGCTCGTTATCGCCGGTAGTATCATCAAGGAGTACGGCTTGAAATAAAAAAAAAACATGCACGGACGCGATAAAAAAAAACATGCACGAACGATACCGAGAGCATTTTAGTTATGAGAATGAGAAAATGTCAGTGACACGTTTGAGGGTGCGCGACTTTGTTGATCTCTCGTGCTGCGTTCTTCTGAGCCGATACTCGGATGGGTGGCCGCTAAACCGCGCACTGGCTCGTGCGCCCCCTATCCCAGGGAGGTAATTTACCGATTTTTCAGTGGTGAACGCAGGTGGAACAAAGCCGGAGTCCGCGGAAGAATGGGGGGGGGGGGGGGAGTGGCCTGAGGAACTAGAACAGTGACGGAAAAAAGTGACAAAAGTGAAGGGACCGGTGAACCGGAAGCGCATTCAAAGTACCAGAAACCCAAAAAATGCGCTGCAGAAAAATCTCATCACCGAAACTGAAGAAAAAAAAGAATAATTTATTATCTTTGAATTACCAAGCTTGAGACGTAAAAAGAGAACAACTTTTTTTTTTGTTAACGCCAATATTTCGATCCTTTCAAACAAAAAACCAAATAACGAAAAAGTGCGAATATTCCCGATTCAAAAATTCCGACAATTGAAACGCGTGTTATTTTTTTTTTTTTTAGAGTTACACCGACCTTGTTTATATTGAGAATTGACGATGCCCTCCCAGCATCTTTGCCAACTAATCTTTTTTTACCAACTTTTAGCCCAATATCGTCAATCTCCGTGCAAAGCCAATAAATTTCCGTCCCTTATACGGAAGCAACAATACTCGACTACGAACCACGACAGATAATTTTTCTACGCGAATGCTTTTTACAATTGTTAAACGCTCAACGAGCAAACGATGCATTTTTCTTTTTGATTTTTCCATTTTTATCGATACGGCCGAGGCGAAAAGCAAAGTTATACACACTCTCACACACGTACGGAGCAACAATGTAATCGAAGCATTTTTTTTACAACGATATACGACTTTTTTCACTCTACTCACATCGAGGTGTTAATAAAAAGAGAAAAAAAAATCAATTCTCATCGTTCGCTACTCTTCTTTCGATTTTATTTAACCTTTTTACGATCACGTGACTGCTTGACATTGTGTATAATACCTAGTAGATTTTTCATCGTACGCACATCATACATATATATAATAATTATATACACGTACTTTACATATATATATATATATATATATATATATATCTGGTTTTCTATATACGTTGGGTAAACCATCGTCGGCCCTTTGGCAGCGTGTCGCCGTAGAAGGCGCGAGGGCGGGATTGGAGGGAGTACAGGAGCAGAAAAACTCTCTCTGCTTCGCCTTCATGGTCGCGAACTAATATAGCTGGCCATCGTGTTAATAAAAAATATCGGAACGCAGGACAATTTTTATCGTACACGTTGACACGATAGACTTTAATTTTTAAATATCACTTCTTGACTCGGAGGATTTTTTTTTTACCGACTTGAGTGTGTGGATTATTTTTGTTTGGGTTTTGGTTTCTTGAACGACTTGACTCTGCAGATTTTTTTCAACGTATCGGCTCTTTGTTTTTTTTTTTTTTTTTTTAACGTATTGACTCTGCGATTTTTTTTTAGAACGTATTGACTCTGCAGATTTTAACGGCTGAACGCTGCAGATATTTTTAACGATTTGATTGAATTTTTCTCATAAGAGTCTTATTTTACCGTAATGATTTTTTTTACGCGAATTATCTTGAGGTTTCATGCTCCCTGCGTCGCTCTCTCGCTCTCTCTCTCTCTCTCTCTTTTTCTGTTAATTACTGAGCGCGAAAAATCAATAATTCGTGTTAATCAATTATCCCGATCTTTCGTAGCGAACGAGTCAAAATAATTGAATAATTGTCTTCAATAATGCTTTTCACTTATCCCGAGGAATTATTCTGCCCAATAATTATTTACATTCAACCATAATAATCGAATAATTATTCTCAACAATTCTTCACGCTCGTTCCCTTCAATTATTCTTTCCAATTCCCCACGATCCATTTTCGCAATACTCTCAGATTTGCAAAAAGTATAAACGAGAATTCAAACGCGAAATTTTACGACCGATATTGCGAGATCAAAATTCCGGCGAGGGAGAGAGAGAGAGAGACGGAGAAGTGAAAAGAGATTTTGAGAGAAGTACTTGTAACATACGTTTAATTTTGTGCAAACGACAATAAGACCAGCCCCAATCGTGTTTATTTATTTCACAGTTCTTCTTCGGTGGGTGTGCACGTATAACCTTTCCTCATTTCTTTTTTTTTCTTTGCTTTTTCTTCAATTACCGCCCTGGTACTCGAAATACATTTATCTCTATCTTTCTCTTTTCGTCTTACGATAGTCCCCTTTTATTCTACTACATAAGTATGCCTGTGTCTCTGTTGGGTTTTATTTCGTCTCTTTGCTCTTATCTCCTTATCAATTAAGTCTCTTTGTATATATATATATATCTTTCAGTTTCACAGCTATTATATGCTCCTTGTATTCGCGCGTTTCTATTGCTCTCGTGTTGTCTCTCGTTATCGCATCGTTTCCAGGTTTCGCGTGTCTATGGCTTAATATTTAACAACAACAGTGCTATAGTATCGATAATAATAAGTCCCTTGAGATCGCTAGTCGTCGTCGTCATCGTCGTCGTCGTTGTTATATCGCAATATAACAAAGTATATTCCCCACACATCTGTACGGAATGCAAGCGAAGGAAAAATTGCCTTGTATCGTTCTTCGCGAACCTTTTTTCTTTCACTCTCCTTGCGCGCTCTTTTTTTTTTCTTCTCTTCGTTTATATGTACAAACGGCACGCACTTTTTTCTTCTTTTTTTTTTACCTCACGCCCGTCGTTTTCATTTCTCGAGGGAGCTCGAACACATCGTTAATGTATATGTGTGGGTGTTTGAAATTTTTTTGTATATATATTTTGAGAGAGAGAGAGAGAGAGAGAGAGAGAGAGAGAGAGAGCGAGAGAATAAATTCGAATTATAGAGAAAAAATTATACATATTTATAGAAAATATATAAATTTATTTTAAAAAGTTACTTGGATCGGCGGAATGGTTCATTGACAGTTGACCAACGAATCATTGCGATGAAATCCTAAGATATTTGACTATTCCGAGTATTCGTTAGTCCGATTGACTAAATAATTAAAAAAAATAACCGAATATTCCAATTTTTTTCAATGAACAATTCGTTCGCGTCTCCCAATGATGAATTTACTCAAGTCATTTTTTTTCATCATATCTATATATGTATTTTGTAGTGATAATTGTTTCCGCGATATAAAAAAACGCCAAGTGTACTGACAAGCCGAACGTTATAAATATTTTTTTAAAATAGTGCGTGTATATATATGTTACAGTTAAAATCCGTTTTCAGCTTGATCCTCTTTTACCTGGTAAAACTAATTCTGTCTGAACCTTGCAACTAGTTATTCCTAGTGAAAACTAGAATTTGCTGATAAATAAATTTAAATGTTAGTTAAAAGTAGTTTTAACTAGGAAAAACGAAATCTCACGAAATGAATCAGCTAAAATTGTTTGGATTTGTTTGGCTTTAAGACGAGTTTTAACAATTAAGTTTTTTTATCAGTAAGTTTTAGTTTTTACAAGGCATAACCAGTTGTAACGAAGGCGTTCAGTAAGAACTAGTTTTTACTAGGGGAAACGCGTTTAAATTGAAAACAGGGTTTAACATATATATATATATATATATATATATATATACCTAGAGTAGGTAAAAAAAATATTTGTACACCTCGTGTTTTTCAAATTGTCCTACAAAAAAATAAAATGCTTTAGCATTTTATTTTTTTTCGAAATTTTTTTTCGAACATTGTATTGTTCTTCAAAAAAAGGGTAAAATATTTTTTTTTTTTTCGCAAGATAATTTGAAAAACACTCGGTGTACAAATACTTTTTTACCCACTGTAAATACACAATTTCCATTAAACATAAATAATATAAGGCATTTTAGAATAAAAATTGTTATATCATTACATTACTTCTATAAAATCATTACAGCATGACAATTATTTCATTATATATATATATATATATTGAGGGAAGAGAAGTGGAGGAAATAGATATAAAAATTAAGGAAGGGCTAGAGAACTTAAAAAAGAAAATTTTAAAGATGGAAGAGGTAAAAATGGTAAAATCAACATATAATGAAAAATATAAGTATCTAGTTGAAAAGGAGGAAAGACCATGGAAGTACTGGTCGGAAGAGGGAATTAAAGGAAATGACAAAGAAATGTGGGCAAGAATGAGATGTGGAAATATAGGAAGAGCGGGAAAGAAAAGTGAAAAAGATTGGAGGTGCAGGATATGTAAAGAGGAGAGCGAGACGATAGAGCACCTGTTGGTATGTGAAAAGGGATGGGAACGAGTATCCGAGAAGGCAAAAAAGAGCGTGGACCAATGTGTGCGTGGAGTAGAAATGCTGGAGATAAAGGAAGAAATTATAAATATGTTGAGGGGAAAGATCCAAAGAGGAATATGCGAGTATTATCGGGAAATAGAGGAGTGGTGTAAGAAATTGGGTAAGATGGAAGGGGAAGGAGGGGAATAGTAGAACAAGAAAAAGACAAAAAAAGATGGAAAGAGTTAAGGGGAGGAGCAGGAGAAGCAAAAATAGGTTAAGATAGAGAGTAAGAAAAATATATGTTTGTAAATGACTTGTATTAAAAGTCATGCAAATAAAACTCGATTATATATATATACAGTAGACACCGCTCATAACGACATTGTTTACAATAACGAATCCGTTATAACGTCGGTACCCGCAGGATTCCTTCAATGTCGTTATAACCGGTTTTGACTATACGTTAAAATAATTGTCATGCTGTAATAACTTTATTCCTAATATAATAAAACAATTTACAAACAACTAATATCATAAAACAATTATAATGAAAATAATGTAACAATATAACTCATACTGAATATGAATAGCCAGAGATGGCCGAGAATCTGACTAAGCGAAGAAATAAGGAACTAGGCAAATCGACATTTTTGTACTTCCAAATGGAGTACAAAGATGGAGAATGCTTGTAAAAAAGTAGGAGATGGAGAATCGATAAGAATGGGAATGAGGGGTCACAATTGAGTCGACTTGAGGCTAAGCTGAAAACTATGGCTGTTAAATACTAAATATGATCAAAGAATTCAGGGAGACTGGTGCAGAATTAGTAGCCTCGAAATACTGTATAGAATATAAATATCGTATCAACGATGCATCGATGCAAAAATATTGGGAAGAGAGAAGAATAAAAGGAGAGAATAAAGAACAATGAGCGAGAATGAGTTGTGGCAACGTGGGAAGACAGGGAAATAAAGGTTTTAAATAAGAGTCGTACAGAGTGTGCGGGAAGGAAAGAGAGAATTTAGAGCATATAAAAGGGCAATGTGAGAAATTTAGGAAAATGTTAAGTAGAGATATGAGGAAAAGAGTGGATGAACTCTTTAATGAAACGAAAAAGCAGATAGGATGGAATGAGCTGCTGAATGGAGAAATTAAGATCGTGAATATGGTGAATATGTGAGAATGTATAACGGAAATGTAATAATAGGGAAAAAGAATTAATAGGAACCAAAGAAAATATTATACGTAGACGTAAGAGTATAAGAGAAAATTATATAACCGCTGGAAATTGATATAATATTCTTAAGCCCAAGAGGCAAGAATAGCGAAATAAAAGTAATCTGTAACAATATAACTATTATTATATTCAAATGCCATATATTATTCATATTTAATATATATTATATATATATATATATATATATATATATATATATATATATATATTCACACATAATTTTCCTAAAATATTTATAACTCATGATTACTCTATACGATAATTATTTCCTTGTATCGTGGAAACCGATTATTACACTGCAACATGTATCCAAGTGTAACGAATTAAAAATTATTCTCGTCACACGTGTATTCAAGATCAAAATTTCCAAAACGTTTAAATCGCTTATTTTCGCGAGAAAACGAAAAGTACATGAAATTTTATCTCTCACTTCTTTCAATCGAAAAGTTCAATCGTGAACTTGTATCGAATGTATCTGGGTTGGAAAAAAAAGAGCGAAAAAAAAAAACGATAGAGGTCCTTGAAGGTGGATCGATGAAGTGCTCGAGCTTCTCTTGAATCGCAACTTCTGTACACATTTGTGTCTTCGATTCGTAAAATTTTTTCCCTCGCTCTCCTCGTTCGTCGATCGTTGTGCAAGGATCACGATCCGAGCAGTGAACCGCCAAATTCGAATAATGAAATTCACCCGCGATCCACGACATAGGCACAAAAAAGAAGAAGAAAAATAGACGAACGTAAGAAACGTTCCCTTGTTCTTTACGAGGAGCGTGCACAACTTTTTTTTATTTTAATTTTTGCCTCGTCTACTGGAGATTTATAACGAATATTGCAAATGTGATGAACTTTTAGAGCATAGAGCCGGAAAGTTTGCCACCACGAATCCTTTCGATTATATATCACTTCGATAATAAGATAAAAATCAAGAAATTTTCGAAACGATTTTTTTTTCTGCTCTTCGAAGTAAGAAGATCGTGAGCAATCTCTCGCTATATGAACCTTCGCTTATTCTATTCGCGCGCAGATACGCTCAATCGAAAAATTTTATCGGTATCTTCGTTTTATATATATAGCTACATAATTAGAACTTTACCTTACACTCCCAGCTGACCGAATTCATTGGTCATTAATATCTGAAGTAATAATACAGCGGCGTTTTGATATTTACATATATATGCGTCTATACGTACACACTCAGCCATACACAGGGTGACAATTATAAAGAGACAATGTATTTTTCAAGGGTCTTGCACAATGGTTTTGCGACCGAAAATATTTCTTCTAATGGTTTTCCGAGTCCTCTATGAAAAAGAAATATAGCGTATTTTTATGAGTAATATTAGCCCGGAAAAATTGAGCATTCTGGCACAAAAATATAAGATTTCATTTTGTGTACAGCAGAACGAAGATAATTGAATTCCAAAAACGAAAGATTCCTGAAAAACATTTTTAGTGAATCCCGTCACCGAGGAAAAAATGATCAAGCGGACAGATGGAATGTTATTCCATAAAAAAAATTATCTTCATTCTGCTGAACTGAAAATGGAATGTTGACTTTTGTTCCAGAATGCTCCATTTTTTTCTGACGAATACTACTCGTCACAAAAATACGCTATAATTGTTTTTGAAGAAGACTTGAAAAAATAATGAGTATATTTTCCTCGATCGCAATATCTCCACGCCAGAGAATTGAAAAAAGACATGACAACTTCATAATTGTCATCCGGCCTTGTGTCCGGTTCGAAGTGTTCCAATCCACCACTCGGCAAGTACACCCTCTGATTAAAAATATTTCTAATAAGTCGTTCGGTTCTGCGGGGGCGAAAGGACCCTTAGACCTTGATCTCGAAACTTGGTCCTATCAAGTTTAAGGCCAAAGTTTTACACGACACTTATTCTCCACGGTAAATTTCTTGCAGCTCAAAACCTTTTCGAAACTTTATTTATTATTATGGATATATATATTCTCATCCAAGTTTTTAATGAACTTTCTTTTCACGGACACACTTTTCTATTTTATTCTCGAAAGCTTACCTCGAGGGCTTTTGTGAACGCTGTTTACAAGCATTCCTTTCATCGAGTACATTTCGAGCCGAGAGACTCGAGAGTTACAATACCTCCGCCAATCAGCGTCATCCAAGGTGCAACGCGTGCAACTTCCAAGCGTCATAGCTCGAAACTTGATTGAAATATACTTATAGCGTTTTGGAAAAGATCGCGAACTTGAACGGTGTGAGATGAAAAATGTGGGATCGCGTTTAAAATTTTGCCACAAATTTTGTCAGATATTTTGACGAAAGTTTTATCACAAATTTTGTACAAAAGATTTGCCAGATATTTCGACAAGAGATTTGCCACAAATTTTGTCAGATATTTTGACGAAAGTTTTATCACAAATTTTGTACAAAAGATTTGCCAGATATTTGGACAAGAGATTTGCCTGAAATTTTGACAAATATTTCGAGAAAAGTTTCGCCATAAATGTTGACAAAAATTTTGCCTCCAATATTGATTTTGCAACAAATTTTGACAGAAGTTTTGTCACAATTTTTTACAGATATTTTAACAAACGTTTTGCCACAAATTTTGGCAAAAGTTAGCCACAAATTTTGACAAAAGGTTTCCACAAATTTTGAGATATTTTTAAAAAGATTTGTCACAAATGTTGACAGATATTTTGACAAAACTTTTGCCACAAATTTTGAGATATTTTGTAAAAGATTTGTCACAAATTTTGACAGATATTTTGACAAAAGTTTTGACACAAATTTTGAGAGATTTCGTAAAAGATTTGTCACAGATTTTGACAGATACTTTGACAAACGTTTTGCCACAAATTTTGACAAAAGTTTTCCTATAAATTTTGACAAGAGATTTGTGACACATTTTTGACAGATCTTTTGACAAAAGTTTTGCTACAAATTTTGACTACTTTTGCCACAAATTTTGACAAGTTTTTCCAAAAAAGTTGACAGATATTTTGATTAAAGTTTTGCTACAAATCTTGACAAAAGTTTTGCCATAAATTTTGACCGACGTTTTACCATAAATTTTGATAGAAGTTTTGCCACAAATTTGGAAAAAGATTTGCCACAATTTTTAATAAAAGTTTTGCCACAAATTTTGACAAACGTTTTTTGCCACAAATTTTGACAAACGTTTTTTGCCACAAATTTTGACAAATATTTCGACAAAAGTTTTGCCAAAAAGTTTGCCAGATATTTTGACTAAAGTTTTCGACAATTTTCGACAAATATTTTGACTAAAGTTTTGTCACAACTTTGCCCAGAAATTTCGACTCAGAACCGACCAACTCCCATTCGAAATATTCATCATTCCCAATGCACACTTTCCGAGACAGCAACTCGACACATATATTCATGTGTACGCATGCATACGTATATATAAGTATATATCGATAGATATATGTACACACAGTATTTTTGCGAGCCCTTAATTCTACGGTAGCCCGTAAGCCGATCGCGATATTCGGTCTGCAGTGGCTTCGAGTTGGCTCGCAATTTCTCGATTCACAATCCTCAAGATGAAAAAAATGTCTATTACCTTGAGGAAATGAGAATGAGCTCGGTATTCGAAAGGCGCGAAGGGCAGAAGGGCCGAGAGGAGGGTAAGGACAAGCGGGGGTGTGGACTGACATTATAATACACTAGATAGGGAAACGCAGTCGATCGGCAGGTATCGATCGAAACGTCGGATGAACTTAAAGTAATTAACATTCGTGCACGAGGGAGCTTGTCGCTGAGATTTTTCTCTCTCTCTCTCTCTCGGGCCGTACTTTTTTGGTCGATCGGTTTTTTTTTTTTCGAAACATCTCAAAGCTGTGATTAGCTCCCCCCTCTCCCCCTTCCCCCTCATGCCGTTTTGTACCGACGGGACATAATGACGCAAAGTTTTGTACCGTGGCAATGACTCAACTATGCTGCTCCAAATACCTCGACCCAATCATTTTTTTTTTTTTTACATTTATTCGCTTTTCCGTTTTTTTTTTGTTGTCTTCAAACTCCGACGTTTCGGCCAGTCATCGCTTCGCCAATTGCGCAAAATTAGTATGCGTTTTGCAGCGAATGCCGGAAGGGAGAGGGTAATATAAGCAAAGAAGAAAAAAAGGAACGTGTAATCGTCGGACGAGAAAAAAAAAATTGAGTCATCGCGAGGATAATTGCGTGTTTCGCTCGACGAATCACGTTTTTTTTTTTTCTTATTTTTCCTCTGATTTCTTTTTTTGGCTTCGAAATTTCGTTACAGTCTCACTTGGACGCATGATTCTCCCGTGTTTTGTTGTTCTTAAGACGCAACGAGTTGAAGTTGTTTGCTATTTTCTTGTTTTTTTTTTGGTGTTGTTTTCTTTTCTTTCTTTTAGCGAGCCCGAACGATTCACCGATAAGTGCGGAAAGATAGTTGGATTTTCTTTTCTTTTCAGACGTAGACACGTGCGATAAAAGTACAACTTCGAAGTTTTCCAAAGTTCCGCTGAGCATCGTTTCACGCGATGAACGAGACAAGAAAAAGTAGATATATTTTATTCGGCAATTTGGCGCAATTTTTTTGTTGTTGTTGTGGAAAAGTCGTTCGTTTCCTCGCACCCGATATGTTTTTGCAAACGTTTCAAATTCTTAAATATTTCTAATAAAAATTTAAATGTACAAATAAAAAAAATAATAGAAAATGGTTTGTAAAATTCTTTGTTAAAATTCTCTGAAGAATTAAGGAAATGTCAATCTTTTGAATTCTTGAGAGAATTTAAAAGGACTAAATCCTTCATATTCTTTGAAGAATTAAAAGAATGTTTATTCCTTAAATTCTTTAAAGAATAAAAAAAAAGAATTAAAAAGTTTTAATCTGTGAAATTCTTATATAATCAGACTATAATGATATAACATAATTATACTGAAGTGAATATTATTCACATTTTGAACGAGTGTGATATATATATATATGTATTGTGAATGAAGAACTATTTGCACACCTCGCTTTTCCGTAATAGCTCTTCGCAAAAGGAATATTTTCAAAGATTATTTTATTCGACAGCTTATTTCATATATAAATACTGTATTATTAATGTCAGTACAAGGTATGTGTAAGTTAATGGAAATCCAAAGAAAAATCACATAAATAAGACAAGGTTTGCAAATATCTCGTTTATCCGATGTGTACATATGCATATATAATTTATTAATAATATATTTTTACTATATTATTTACCGATTCATTGATTATACCGTGACAAAAATCATAAAAGTATTTTATAAATATAATGAATCGTGAGGAAACTTTTCATGCGACTTTCCACATGAAAAGTCGTAAAATGGCGTAAAAATGCACGCGCCTATTAACGGTTTCCCACAAACAAAAAAACTGCCAAATACCCTACATTTTAAAACTTTTTTTTTTAAATCTCCACGACCGTGTGTATGACCTTTGGAAAATTCGAAGTCGAAGCTCCGTTGTACGCCGTCTATGTCTAAAAAAAAAATATTGATCGGTAAGAAGGCCGAGCTTTCTTGCGATCCTCTTCAGCGTTATTCCGTGGTTGATTTCGAAAATAGCACGCGAACGAACGACCGATAGCCACACTAATATCCAGCTACAAGACTAAGTCGATGAATCATTTTTCACCCATCAATTAGGTATATTGGATTCCAATTTTTGCCCTCTCTCTCTTTACTTCTGTTCTCGGCTATTTACTTTTCGCGTACGCTGTCTCGTGATTTTTTTTTCTTTCGTTTCTTCATTCCTGGCTCTTTGTTCACTTTTGCTCCGTTTTCTGCGTCGGCCGCGGTGCTCGTAGGCCGGAGTTTCGTTTTTCTTCATTTCTTATCGAAATAAAAAACATCGCGTACGCGACTACAATGTCACCAGACCCACGGCCGCACGCGTCGCGACATCGTTCACGCCTCGCATTATTTATAATAATCAACGCCGTTGCTTTGCTCACTCGCGGTAGGTACATTCATCTAAAAAAAAAAACAAAAAAAAAGAAAAGAAAAGACGAAAAAAAAACCACCAACAACAACAACAACAACAACAACGCTGTCCCGTAATTGTAAATAAATTAAGACTCGTAAGTAGTTATTTAGAGTAATTAGACACTGAATCTAAGACAGATCGAAGGAATATTCTGGAAACTGTCCCGATCCTGGCAGGATCGCTTATGGCTGAGCGAGAGTTTGCTTTGCGTTTCATGTTTTTTTTTTGTAATTTTTTTTTTATTACGGTTCTCTTTCCCGTTTTTCTTTTTCCTCGTATTTCTGTGTTCTCGTATATGTGTGTGTGTGTGTATTTGTGTTTGTTTATTTGTTTTTCAGTGTGTGTGTGTGTGTGTGTGTGTGTGTGTGTGTGCGTCTGTGTGTATTATTGTTGCGGGGTCGAGCGCGTTCTAGTGTATCCTCGTGTACGGGGAGAATTGGTTTATAGACTTATTTAAAGGTGGCTAGGGACGTCTCAATCGTCGGCGCGCATGCCTCGCACCTCTCCCTGGTGTCTTTGCTGAAAATTGAAAGAGGGCATCGTTGAAATTTCGACGGGCAAATGTGCTAGTCTTTTTTTACTCAATTTTTTAGTGCATATCGAAATTGTATCACAACTCAAACGTTTGGGTTTGATAGGATTTGCAGCTGACTCATTCGTGCATATTGAAATTGTGTCGCGACTCAAACGTTTGGGTTCGTTTTGGTTTGCAGTTGACTCATTCGTGCATATCGAAATTGTATCGCAACTCAAATGTTTGGCTTTGTTTGGGTTTGCAGCTCGTTCATTGCTGCATATTGAAATTTTATCGCAACTCAAACGTTTGAATTTGTTTGGTTTTGCAGCTGGCTCATTCATGCATATCGAAATTGTATTGCAATTCAGACGTTTGGATTTGCAACTGGCTCGTTGATGCATAGTGAAATTTTATCGCAACTCAAACGTTTGTGTTTGGGTTTGAAGCAAGTGGCTCGTTGGTGCATATGAAAATGATATCGCAATGCAAACGTTTGGGTTTGTTTGGGTTTGCAGCAAGTGGCTACATTGGGGCATATCGTGATAGCATTAAAAGCCAATTGTTTTGGGTTTGTACGAGTTTGCAGCGAATTGGTTCATACGGGGATTGTATAGCAATTAAATCGTTTGTGTGTTGCTTTACCCTATCGAGCTCCTCCTTCGTGTTATCCTCGAGGGCCCTTATGTCCTCCATCGTGAGTCCGTGCCAACGATCTATCCAGCAGAATACCTGCCGATGGAAGTTGGTGAAGAGACGCCTCTCGGCCTTCTGTATGAAGCTCTCGACCCTCGTTTGAAGGCCGAACCACTTGAACTCGCAGGTCACCAATTTGTAACAGGTCATCACCGGCTGTACCTGATTCTTCCAGTCTTTGCCGACAAGCGGGCCACGATCGGTTTTTCGCGACTTGAACTTCGTCGGATCCTCGTCCTCCTTGTAATCCGCGCTTGCGATTGGATCGTTAGCGATGTCTATGTGTACGACCTCGCGTATCTTGAGCTTGTCGGGCGACAACTCGTGCACGTTGTGCTGATTACCAACGTCACCGATGTGAAACGACTCGATCATTATTATGAAATTGTCCTTCATGTAGCCTGGATTCTGCGAAAAGAATTATACTTTGGATGAAGCTTGCCGTAAGCCGAATTTCATTCGTTGTTCGATCGATCGTACTTTGGTGATGAGATTGAAATTTGCATCGTTGGAGTTCAATGTAAATTAATGTCTTCGAATTCCTTCAAAGTATTCGTTTCGTGGAGGGCAGTATTTTGTGAGCGCATTTTCCGGCCGTTTTGAATTATTAGTACATTACCGTGGCGCTTAAGGCAGTAGTCTGCTTTACAGGCTTCAAAAAATCGATTTTTCGTTTTTGTCTTAAATCTATTCCAAAACTATCCAAGAATATGTGTTCAAAATTTTAGAGGCCAATTCGACATATTTTCGAAGCTAGATCAGTTTTAGTGGCCGAGCGTCGAGCAGGTGCGAATGCTCGGGCAGAACTTTACAGCCCGTTTTCTCGAGTTTTCATTTTCACAAGTTTTGAAAAACGGTGCCGGCGATAGTAAAAACAATATATGTCCGATCGAAAAAAACCAAAGTGATCTAGCTTCAGTATTGAATTATCTTCTATTTGAACTAAAAAAGTTGGACAAAAGTACTATTTAAATTACTTGTTTTGCAACTTAAAGTGAATTTTTTTTTTCAAAAAAGTGAATTTTTTTTTCAAACTTCGAAAAAATTTGGAATTTCGTCATTTCTTCGGTATTTTTTTAGTTCATATAGAAAAGGAACTTATAAAAACTAAAAAAAAATTTGGTTCCACTGTTTCAGATGCATCGCACGACCTCCATCACCGGCACCGATTTACGAGTGCACACTCCAGGCGCCCCAGAAAAATCGTTACAACTTTGGCAAATTTCAATAATTTGTAATAATAAAAATTGTTTTTTAAAGCTTGAATATAATATACTATCGTCTCAAAATTTCGTTTACCGCAATCATTTCCTTCCCTTTCAAAAAAACTGTTGAAAAAACGCTTTTTTTTCGGCTCCTAAAGCAGACTACTGCCTTAATGGGTTACGTGGGTTTGAAAATTGCAAAAAAACCAATTTTTTAAATTTTATTATCTAACAGTACAATATGTCTTGAATATTCTCCCAAAGTTTTAAGGGGCCAGTCCACTTTGAAAATTTCAAAAAATCGATTTTTTTTACTGTTTTCGAAAGTACATACATTCAGAAATATTGTGTCAATATTGCCGATTGAGTTTAGGTAAGAGTTTTTCATAGTATAAACTTCAAACGCGTTTTTCTCGAAACAACGTTTTCAAAATCTAGCTCCATCGTATCTCTAAAACTAATAAACCGATTCTCTTGAAATTTGAACCACATATTGTAAACATGATTCGCAACAAAATGACCCTCGATGGTTTTAAAATTTTTATTTTTACTCTTTTTTTTGCGAAAAACTGCGAAAAAACGCGTTTTTTTTTACTTTTTTCGTTTTTCATCTGCCATTTTTTTATTTTTTGATAAAACTTTATACCCGAGGGTCATTTTGTAGCTGGCATCATACTGAATCTAATGGACTTTGATTTTTTTGTTTCACACGAGCCGATGCCGAGTTGTGATGGAGCTACCTAGCCCACCTATTTTTGAGGCGTTACGTTAAACTATAGTCCGTTTCAAATTTTGCTATTGAAGCTTTTTTTAAATCTTTATATTTTTTTTAACGAAAAACTCGAAAAAAATAGGCTAAATTCGATACTTATTTTTCAAATGGCCGTCATTTTGTCAATTTTTATTTTTAAAAGATCTCAATAGCAAGATAGTGGCTTTCATACTGATTAATAATCTTTTTACAAATTTTGTTGCAAATAATATTTACGGCCACAACCGTGTACACCATGAGGACTACTTTTTTTTCGAAGACATTTTCAACCGTCAAAAATAAATAAAAATAAAAGTTAAAAAATGTATTTCCTGTTCTTCATGAGTGCTTTGATTTGACATTGAAAAAATCAGACTAATTAGCGTATTTGAATCAACGAAATAAAAATCGCGTAAATGAGCTATTTTTCGACCCGTTACACTGTGAAGATCCCTTAAGTTATTTTCACGACCCGAGCGTGTCAAAAAAGTCGAACGGTTCAAAGAAAATGAATTTTCATTACATTACAACAGTGCAAAATTCAACGCCATAAATATCCCAATCTGAAAAAACCCTGCAAGAAATATCCCTAATCGAGAAACGTTTGCATTGTTCGTAGCATTAAAAAAGAAAGCAATTTAAAACGAGTCTGGATATTCATCGATGTTGATCATCATCGAAATGAACTCGAGCCTTTTTTTTAATTGTCGAAATTCGGAAAAAAAAGAATAAATTACGGTTATGACTGTTTTGCAGTAAGGATACGCGTTCCACGCTTCCTCGTGGATCTCCAACGAATTCTTTGGTAATAGCAGGCGTATGAAGGCCGGAACTTTGCTCGCTAAATGGTAGATCTTGTAGGTGTACTGGCCCGACGAATATTGCCCACCGAGCAGCGGATAATCCGTGAAGGGCTCGTTCTTAAGGACCTCTATACCCTCGCCACCGCCGGTGTTATTTTTACTCGCCTCTGCCACCGAGTACAGTTGAGCCACCTGGTACTACAAATTCAAAGAGGAGAAACGAGAAAAAAAAAATTAAGAACGGAATCGATGAGTACGTGAAATATAAAAAAAAAAAAAATACGGGGAAAAAATGATCGAGGTGTGCGCAAAATGGTATGCAATTTTAAGGCCTATTTTTGTGGACGTTTTTCTTTGGGTTTGATTCCTTGAAACGGAATATCCGTCGATTTATTTTCGAATTGATTCCGACGTTGATCCTTTTTTAATGCATTTACATAAAATTTGGGGAAATTTATATCCTTTTATATTTCTTTGTATTCGTTGACTTTGAAGTTTGGTTTTTTTTCCCTTACACCGGAATCTTAAAAGTCTTTTTAATCCTCTTACAAAAAATTCCCCAATTTTTCGAGTTTAGTATTTCTTGCGGGTTGTTTGGGTTTAATTGCGAAAGCAGAGTCTAAAGGAATATTTTTCGTGAATTTGCATGAAATTTCTGAAAAATCTTCGATTCCAATATTTCTTTGGATTTGTTTCCTAAAAGGGAACCTTAAGGGCCACTTTTAGAAAATTTACATAAAATTCTTCAGAAACTTTTCCCTTTTCGTATTTATTTGGATTTGAGTCCTCAAAACGGAAACGGACCCAAGGACCATTTTTTATGAATTAACATGAAATTCTTCAAAGTCTCGATTCAAATATTCATTTGGATTTGTTTCCCAAAACGAAACCTTAAGGGCAACTTTTAGAGAATTTACATAAAATTCTTCAGAGACTTTTCCCTTCTCGTATTTATTTGGACTTCATTCCGTAAAATGGAAATCGAAGGACGATTTTTCATGAATTTACATGAATATCCTCAGAGTCCTCGAGTCGAATATTCCTTTGAATTCGTTTCTAAAAGCGGAACCATGAGAGTCACTTTTAGTGAATTTTCATAAAATTCTGCAGAAACTTTCCTCTTTTAATACTTATTTGGATTTTAGTCCTCAAAACGGAAACCCATGGACCATTTTTTATGAATTTACATGAAATTCTTCAAAGTCTCGATTCAAATATTCCTTTGGATTTGTTTCCCAAAACGAAACCTTAAGGGCCACTGTTAGAGAATTTACATAAAATTCTTCAGAGACTTTTCCCTTCTCGTATTTATTTGGACTTCATTCCGTAAAATGGAAATCGAAGGACGATTTTTCATGAATTTACATGAATATCCTCAAAGTCCTCGAGTCGAATATTCCTTTGAATTCGTTTCTTAAAGCGGAACCTTAAGGGCCACTTTTAGTGAATTTTCATAAAATTCTGCAGAAACTTTCCTCTTTCAGTAATTATTTGGATTTTAGTCCTCAAAACGGAAACCCAAGGACCATTTTTTATGAATTTACATGAAATTCTTCAAAGTCTCGATTTAAATATTCCTTTGGATTTGTTTCCCAAAACGACACCTTAAGGGCAACTTTTAGAGAATTTACATAAAATTCTTCAGAGACTTTTCCCTTCTCGTATTTATTTGTTTACATGAAATTCATGTATTTTTTATGAATTTACATGAAATTCTTCAAATTCTCAATTCCAATAATCCTTTAGATTCGATTCATAAAACGGAACTTTGAGGGCAAATTGAAATTCCTCGAAAAGGAATTTCAATTTCTATTTCCGGTTGATTCCCTCAAAACTTCAGGCTCGTACAGGAGAGACGTGCATTTTCCAGGGCCTACGAGTGACGAACCGCAAACTTTTCAAAGGTGCCCAGTCACCGCCCACGGTTCAAGGTGTCGCCTTGATCCCTGGCGCGATGAGAGCGGCGTTACGCAGCAAGACAAGAAAAAAAAAAGAGGCTAGCAGAATGCGAACAATTAGAAAAACTTGCGAGTCAGCTAATTCTCGCATGAAAATGAAAAAAAATAATGAACACGCAGCCAGAAGAAGCCGGAAGCAAGAGGCAGGACGAAAGTGAAACAAAAAAGGCGAGAGACTAAAAGATAAAGAGAAACAAAGGGCAGCTATTGTCTTTGCTCCGTTGTGCCGAGGGGGAAGCTTTGTCCGATTCGTTTGCGCTTTGTATGGGTTCGTTCGTGACTCCTGGGTGTGTACTGTACTTGGGCGACAGGAATTAACGAGCCACGCGGCTAGATCTGCGGACGTACCTCCTCGACCGTCAGTGGCAGAGTGACACGGCTGTAACAAAAAGAAGAAACGAGAAAAAAAAACATTAGCGTGTGACATGCGATCGGAGCTAGTCTCTCCATCCGAGAGATCTTTGCTGATTCGTAAAAAAAAAAAGGAGCAAAAATCATTCTTTGACAACATCGAGTCTATGATATTCGCATATACGTATTAAAAAGAATAAGAACAATGTTGATTTATAGAAAAAAACGTAGCTTTTTGGAATATTAGGTGATTGCGTATGAAACCGCCCGTTTTTGGGCGAAGGAAAAGATAGTTGTTCGGTAGCCAATCGACGAACTGGCATATGCGACGCAGGATTTCTTTGCCGCATAAGCGGCAAAGAAATTGTCACTCCCGCAGATGATTTCTTTGCCGGACCATAATGGGGCGTAGCTTCCTGCAAATGTCACTCATTCGGAACAAAGCTTGCCATAAAGACAATTGAAATATGACGTTTACGCTTGACACAAGTGTCATCTGTGACGTTTTAGCGAGACTCTGTGGACCTATCGTGCGTATCGCAAACTTCCAATCCGAGAAAATAGTATACCAAATTCTGTTTATTGCCAGCGGGAGGTTTCATACACAGCCACGCAATACACCAATTATTGAATGATTTACAAATCATCTTAAAAATCCGAACGATTTGTAAGCAAAAATACGCAGCCTTAAAAAAGGGGGCAAAATGTTCCTAACGTTCGATTGAATCATAGCGAAAAAAAAAAGACAATTGCATTAAACGATCAGCTGATCTAAAGAGTGTCTCATAATGACCTGACATTTCAAATTGCGCGCCATTTTTTATTTGTGGCGAACATAGAGTACTGATCTTTGACAACTGGCATAACAAAGTATTGAGGTTTAGTTATGGAGAATTACACGACCGAGAGACGCATGGAAATTGTGAAAATGCAATGTGAAACAATGCAGTTATTGCAGATGAAGTTTCATGGTCGTGTTATCTCGCGACCGCGACGATGTGAATTGGCCAACAAGATCGTGCGATTTTCACACACCATTGGACTTCTTTCTTTGGGCTTTTCTGAAAGGAATACTTTATGCCAATGATCCACAGATCATTCCGGAGCTCAAGGAAGAGCAATTGGACGCCACCGTTAATGAAATATTAGTCCGCAATTATGGCAAAATGTTATTGATCATTTCGTCAAAAGAGTGAACGTTTGCAAACAGGGACGATGCGGCCATTTATCGGATATTGTGTTCCGCGCATAACCTCCATGTTTGTACCTTATTAGGCGGGCAACCACTTTAGGAGACCGAAAATTAGATGATTTTTGGATTTTTTTTATTGTGAAAAAAAAAAAACGGAAATTTCCGCAACTCTGACAATAATTTATTCATATTTTCATAGATCTCTGGTAATTTTTTCAAGTTATTTCATGCATTAATTAAGGTGTAATCCGCTGTGTCCCTTGGCGTGTCGTCATCGTCGTTGTCGATTTGCGGGAATTGTGCAGCTCGCAATTCGCATCTGAAATAGTCCAAAAAATTTTTATACATTCTTGAGATATTTTTTAAGAACATGAACGAAAATTTTGAAAAAAAAAATCGAAAATTGAGTGTTGGAACGTGTTTGAAAAAAGATGATCGATTTTTAGCATTTTTTATCCCGGCATTTTGCAATAATAAATATGTCTTAAACAATCTAATCTTCCCAACTTTAGGTTCATGGTTTAATAAATTATATTATGTAAACGTGTTCCAAATTTGAAGATGATCCATCAATTAGTTTTTGAGTTATGATTCCCGCAAATTGAACAAATGTCGTTTCGAGAAAAACACGTTTAAAGTTTTACAAATGAAAAACTCAAAGTCAAATGTGTTTAATCCAATGATAAAGTGTCTTACCGATTAATCAGCGATTCCAGCACCATACAGCAGTCCTTCCTCTTCCTCATGCAACTTATTTGAAGCTTGCATTTCCTCTTTACGAGCTTTTCGAGCTTCTTTTGTCTCTGATAAACTTTTTCTATTTTGCCCAGCCACGCGCATCTGATCCATTTGCTCGGCATTTTTGTAGCTCAGCCTGCCAACTACGATTTGTAGTTCATTCATGACCATGAGTAGGGCTGAATTTCCTTCATTGAATAAAATAGCGGCAAGAAATGCCGCTACCTCCATTATGTTGTATCCAAAATGAAGATGTTTTGGAGCTAATCGCCAAACGGTCGAGTTTGGGCTTATTTGGGTTATGAAAACCCAAACAAACTACCTGAGCGTGGATACCTGAGCACGCTCGGTAGTCGAGCGGAGAGTCTTTATCATTTATATACATACCGTTAGAAGGAATCCGAATATCGTTTTGGAATTTTCAGGCTGTATTCTTAACCCTCAGTGTACATCCGGGGTCAGCCTGACCCCAACATTTTTTTCTTACCTACAGCGCTTTTTTTTGCGTACCGTCAACTTTAAGCACGTTTTTGAACAATTATAAAAGCTTTTTTTGGAAATCTAACTTCGCGGCATTAAAGTTTGATCGATTCACTGCAATTCACTGCAAAAAGTGACTCAACCTTTTTTTTTTTCGAAAAGCACACAGTTACCGAGATATTCGAGGTCAAAAATGGCCTGGGGTCAAATTGACCCCATGTGCACGAAATGATTCGCTGTGAAGGTGTGCACACTAAGGTTTAAGATATTTTTCTAACGATTTATGAAATTAAAGAAAAATTGATTTTTTGAAGCATCTAAAGTCGTTGCCCGCCTTAAAATAAAACAAATATTTGTACTTTTCAAATAAATAATACGTTTTATTAATAAATTTAAATATCAGGTCATTTTGAGACACCCTTTACAAAAGTTTCAACCGGAAACTCAAAGATTACCCGAAGCTCTGTAGAATAAAGGTTACTAAACGAAATTTCCATTCTATCAATTCCGTATCCCGAAAAACGTCGAAATTCATCTTCTTTCCAGGCCCCTAAGTTCGTTCAATTGAACCATAACGAAAAAAAAACCTATCGCATTATATGATCAGCTGATCGATAAAAAAAAGTGTACCATAAAAAAGAGAGTTAAAAAAATCATTATTCGATAACGCCGAATGGTCGGGCGATTAAAAAACAAAAATCAACGCGAAAGAAAGATTAATCGATAACGATATTGAACGTTCGGCTGATTCCGCAAAAAAAAAAAAAAAAAAAAACCGCCAAGAAAACGTTAATTCGTAAAGTCGCTTGCAAAGATCGAAAAATGTGTGTTCTTCTTTATTCTCTCTTTTTTTTTCGACTTTGCTTACGTTTGTAATGATAATAAATTCTCTTTTAATTGATTTTTCATCTTCTTGAAGACAAGCGGGTAGCGCGTGTACATTGGCCTTGAGTCTCTCTCTTTCTCTCTCTCTCTTTTATTCGCTTTCTCGATCTCTCTCTCTCCACGGTCGCCGAGAACGTCATTCGCCTCGTCCTTGTTCCTCTCTTTCTCTCTCTCTTTCTCTCTCTCTCTCTCTCTCTCTCTCTCTCTCTCGCGCCTCGTTATCTCGCGAAAGAAAAAAAAAATCTGCGCGGGCGCTCTCGTCAACAGCCACGCGTTGCCGATCGCGCCAATTCGCATTTTCGTCCATTAAAATGGCCAAATCGATAACGAAGAAACAAAGAATGAAAAATGAGAGTGGCGTTTAGGGGGAGGGGGGGGAGCCTCGACTATAGTGCAGCGGTAGATCGTTCGATAAAAAAAAAAAATTGACAGCTGCTCAAAGTGCCGAAATTTTCGAAGCTACGTCAATTCACGTAACGTGGCGAGTGTCACCGAAAATGCGGCCCAGTCGTTCCGTCTGTCTCTCTCTCTCTCTCTCTCTCTCTCTCTCTCTCGCTCTCTCTCTCTCTCTCTCTCTCTCTGAAGATGCTAAAAAACGTCATCGCATCTAGACCGCCCTCGCAATATTTCTTTTCTCCCCGTGTACGATCGACCCGGAAAATTCACTTCTTTCTTTTTTTTGCTCCACCGGTGAACAATAAAGGAAAAAAAAAGTGAGAAGCGAGAGATGAATAATCCTCCCACGCGCCATTCGACAGTTTGACACGCCGTGGCGCGCCACACGGTAAAGATTAGCAGCGGCTGCCGTCTCCCCGCCCCCTCCCCTCCCTCCCCCGCGGCTACTCTGCTGCCGCAGCCCGACCCTCGGCAGTCTCGAGGGGGCGCGCGAGCCACGGAATTGTCTTTCGCGAAATTTTGCGGTTTCTTCCTTTTCTCCCCTCCCGCACAAGGTACCGCGAGTTTGTACGAAAAAAAAAATGAATAATTTCCGAAAGCAGAGAGGGAATTCCCAAGGTTTGCGTTTGCGAAAAAAAAAAAGAAAATCACAGCCGGGCGGTAATACACGGGAAAAGTTGAGCTCATCGTTGAACGAGTAGCGCGGGGTTAAACTCACAATTCTTTGATCAGCATTTTATTCTTCAGCGGAGCACATGGACCGATTTCACTCTCTTCCTCGTACGAATTTCCTTTTTCTCGTTCCCTTTAAATCCCGTACGTACGCATATATATGTATATATGTAAACCAGTGTGTGTATATATATATATATAATGTGTGTGTGTAACGAAAAAGACTTGTCACACACGCGCGTAAAGCCCTGTCCGTCGAACTGGGCACGCTTTATGCGTTTTCTTTATATTTTTACTGAATATTGCATTTATATTGTTCGTTCTCGGTCCGTTCCGTCGAGAGCCGTGACACACGCAATCCGCGCGGATACTGCACCGTGCAGCAACGAAACGACACTGAGGCGATCGCGCCTATGTGTAAATATATATATATAATATGTGTGCGTGTGTGTGTGTGTGTGTGTGTCGTGTACCGCGCGAGCTCTCGCGAAAGAACGACCAATGAAGATGAAGACGGCGGCGGCGACAGTGCCACGACGCGACTAGCGACACCGCACGCCAAGTCACGTACCGCCGATTCACACGTGCGCAGAACACGCTACCCTCTCCCCTCGAGGCACTCCGCGACGCCGCAAGCGCCTGGCCGCGCTCGTCGGCTCCTTGCGATCGCTAAATCCAACAACCTAGTTCCTATGACGTCATGTCGTCCGTTCGCTCGAGGATGCATAACCACGGGTCTTGTATTCACGTCTGGAAACGAAGGCGAATTTCAGTGGTGAGAAATTCGTGACCCTTATTGAGCAAGTTTTTCATTCGCATCAACGCCACTGCGCGTCGCTGCTATGGATCGGTACTATGAGGCCCGGTGCGTGACATAACCTCCCCTGCTGCAAATTCCCGTACGGGTTTTAGTGTGGGAATGTGTGGGAAAGCATGGGACAGCCAAGGAAAGTGTGGGATCCCGTACGGTTTCCTGTACAGGATGAACATTCTTGTACAGGAACCTGCATGGGAACCTGTGTGGGGCAACGTGAGAAGCTGAATCCTGTACGGGATCCTGTACGGGAGAACGCAGGAAATAAATTCCTGTACGGGATCCTGTACGGGAGAACACAGGAAATAAATTCCTGTACGGGAACCTGTGTGGGGCCACGTGGGAAGCTGAATCCTGTACGGGATCCTGTACGGGAGAACGCAGGAAATAAATTCCTGTACGGGAACCTGCATGGGAACCTGTGTGGGGCAACGTGGGAAGCTGCATCCTGCACGGGATCCTGTACGGGAGAACGCAGGGAATAAATTCCTGTACGGGAACCTGCATGGGAACCTGTGTGGGGCAACGTGGGAAGCTGAATCCTGTACGGGATCCTGTACGGGAGAACGCAGGAAATAAATTCCTGTACAGGAACCTACATGGGAACCTCTGTGGGGCAATGTGGGTAGTTTAATTTTTGAGACGGCGCTTAATAAGCTAATCACGATTGAATCAAAACAAATGTGAAACTTCTAATTTTTTTCATTTGTGTCTACACTTTCGTGAGAAAATAAATCATTAATCACTATTGTCAACGTTTTTTTTTTGAAAATGTTGTTATCTGAAGTCAAAAGTATTGTTTTTCAACGTGGATCCCGGCCTCGCAAAATGGCGTGAAATATTTAATAAACAGTTCTTAGTTAAACTTAATTAAACGCAATATCTTAATGTTTTTTTTTATAAAACTTTTTTTAATATGTTATCATTTTACGTCTTACAAAAATGTGTTTACAGAAAATTGCAATAATATTATATGATTAATAATATTCCCACACAGGGATAAATTCCCACGCAGGAACCTGTATGGGATCCCGTACGGGATCCCACGCGGGATCCCACGTGGTGTTTTCGTACAGGGATCCCGTACGGGACACCACGTGGGAACCCGTATGGGATCCCACGTGGTAACCCGTACGGGTTCCTGTATGGGAACCCATACGGGATCCCACGTGGTGTCCCCCGTGGTGAAAACACCACGTGGGATTCCGTGTGGGATCCCATACAGGTTCCTGTGTAGGAATTTGCAGCAGGCTCAGTACTACATCGAAAAAATATTTACATGTTTGCTCGTACTTTTCTCCTACATTTTTGATATTTTTCATGCATTTTGTTTATTATGCGAAGAAAGGGTGTTAAATATTATTTTTGTCCCACTTTAATAATAGATTATCGTCGACATGGGTAGAGTATGTGCGATACCGAAGTGCAAAACAGGATATAAATCGATGAAAGAAAAGTGCTCGCTTTTCGCAGTGTCACAAAACATATTGAACAATATTGAACAATACAAACGCCGATTGGGGGAATTGAACCCAAAATACTATGAGTGTAAGCGCGAAACGAATCCACTTGGCTAAATCACCTTTGTGACAGCGATAACGAAATGTCATTCATTCTCATCAGAATCACCGAAATTTTGCAAGTGTTCAGTTTACTTTTTCACGTGAATCCGATGAAGCGTTAATTAGTTAGTTATCTTTGATCGTATAGAACGTGTAATTGTACTTTCTTCGTTCGTAAATTAAATATTGTTTACGAAACACGGAATAAATGAGAGTAATGAAGTTACGCTTTACAGCGCATGCGTTACATGTGGTAGAAAAAGAGACAGAACGCTACTCTGTCCCGTGCTCTGTCTTCGTTGCACATCGTACCGATCTATCGTCACGCACCTCGTGGCCGTAGATCGAAACGAAAAAATCACATTGAGCGAACTTACTCCCACCAATGGGGTTTCCAGACCTGTACGCAAGACCGTGTGCAAGCGGAGCGGTGGGGAGAAATATGGAAATTGGAGGGAATGAGTACCTCGTCGGAGCGTCGTTAGAAATTAGGATTGGCGCTGTCGTCGTTACAAGGCAGAAGTATGATACTGCTAGACCGCCGTATAGTTAGCAGACAAAATTCATGAATATTCATTTTTTTTTCACCAATAATTTGGGAATGGTTTGGGCAACTTTAGGAAATAATTATTAAAGTTTAGGAATGAATAATTAATTCACACTAAAGAAATTAAATTCAACGTATAGTTAGCAGATGACCTGATCGAAAGAAGGTTTTTCGTACACCATTCGATTGCAAATAGTTTGGGCAAGACTGCTGTAACGATTTCCTAGCTTCGGAAATTAAATTTCATAATTAAAATCGATAATTACCTTTCGACGATCTGCCTTATCGCGTAAACGCAAACCATTCCCAAATTGTTGGCATACAAAGGTTCGGGATCCAATCATTTTGTCGCATTATTTCCGTGAATACATATACAGGTGAGGTAGATCTGACGGTTGCGTGTGTTTACGCGATAAGGCAGATCGTCGAAAGGTAATTATCGATTTTAATTATGAAAATTAATTTCCCAAACTAGGAAATCGTTACAGCAGTCTTGCCCAAATTATTTGCAATCGAATGTTGTACGAAAAACCTTCTTTCGATCATGTCATCTGCTGACTATACGTTAAATTTAATTTGTTTATTGCGAATAAATTATTGATTCCTAAACTTTAATAATTATTTCCTAAAGTTGCCCAAACCATTCCCAAATTATTGGTGAAAAAAAAATTAAGATTCATGAATTTTGTCTGCTAACTATACGGCGGTTACTGCTGGCATTTTGGGTTCGCTTTATTGTCCCTCTCCACGAGGGGCGCCAGTAGTCAACCGCGTTTCCCCCACTCTGGTCGCCTTGTGTCTGCATTCGACGCGTTTGGATTGATGCTGCGTAGAGGAAAGATATTCGCTACTATCACAAAATGAACAATAAACGATGGAGTATAAGAAAAAATGCAAGTTATTTATTTATTTACACTATAACAAGTAATGATTTATATTAGTTAATGCAGCAGCACGTGTAGGGCGACGCGGTAAGGAATCCCGGAGGAAGTAGCATGAAACGTAAAAAACAACTAGAGAGGCATCTCGCTTAATGGAAAGGCGCCCTCGCAACGAGCGCTTGCTTTCAACGATTGCGCTGTCGGTAAAAGGGAGCACAAGATTTGCCATTGGAGTTACCAGCCGCCTAGACACGGTTCACGGATTGCCCGTCATTGTTATTGCTGAATTGCGTCATATGGAGCGCTAGCAATCGTCTGAACAGATACTATACAGGGTGGACCATTTAACGTGACCATCCCAAATATCTCCGTTGCCTTTAGAGTGACGAAAAAAATGCCAGGAGGAGATTTCGAAGGGCTGATACAGTGGTGAAAAATTCATTTTTGTCAAGGTCATAGTTTACGTGTTCTCAAGGTCATCAATGGTTTTTCAAATAGGAACATGTTTTTTTTTATATTAAGACGTTTTAGCTGATATTCAGACGAATCCAACGACCTATGATATAACCTTGAAATGATTTTTCACCAAAATACACGTGTAAAAACGGGAAATCGTGATGGCATTGACAATAAGAATATCCGAATAATGTAATTGAATTTTTAGTGGAGAAAATTTATTGTAACAAATGTTCGAAGTGATGGCCATTAACCTCGACACATTTTTGAAGACGTCGGATTAATGATTCTCTTGACCTTCGAACAATTCTTGGTGTTCAAAATTTCGTCACGTTTCAGCAAAGAAACGCAGACATCAATTCGGTCCAAAATGTTCTTTTGCGTCAATTCGTGTGGCAACCATAAATCGAGCTTCTTCTTGAGACCAACCTTATGCAAATGGTTCCAAACGGTTTTCTAGCTAATCTTCAGTTCCTGGGCAATGGAATAAGTGCTCACATGCCGGTCCGACTCGACGATTTCCATGATTTTATCGACATTTTCGACGATTGGCCTACCAGAGCGTGCCTCATCTTCGACGTCCATATTATCAGAACGGAATCGTTGGAACCACCGCTTTGCTGTTGCATTCGATACTGTATTGGGTCCATAAACAGCACAAATATTTTTTTTTCACCTTGGTCGTAGTGGTACTGAAGAATGTATCGAATTTTCTCTTTTTTTACCTCCATTTTGAAACGCTGTAACGCACAACTGGCTTCGCCAACACACAAAACTGTCGAAGAACTTTTTTTGAAGCGTAATGTCTCCTTTAACCCTTAGTGTGCACACCTTTACAGCGAATCGTTTCGTGCACATGGGGTCAATTTGACCCCAGGTCATTTTCGACCTCGAATATCTCGGTAACTGTGCGCTTTTCGGGAAAAAAAGGTTGAGTCACTTTTTGCAGTGAACCGATCAAACTTTAAGGCCGCGAAGTTGGATTTCCAAAAAAAGCTTTCATAACTGTTCAAAAACGTGCTTAAAGTTGATGGTACGCAAAAAAAAAAAGCGCTGCAGGTAAGAAAAAAATGTTGGGGTCAGGCTGACCCCGAATGTACACTAAGGGTTAAATCGCCGTATAGTATGACCCGATGCGATGTATACATCGTGAGATATGGCTCACTGAAGACATCTAGCGGAAAACGCTCAGAACTTCTTACTTCACCCAATAATTATATTGTCCACGCGTACCATCATGGTTGTGTACTGACATACTTATGTTTGCATACTCGTCCAGCTTTTACATTGTCATTATTTATAGTCTCTCTTTCCATAGTCTTTGAATTCCAGTATCGGCTGGTACGTTGAAAAAATGCACCTTATCAATATTTTGCGGGTACCCTGAGGTACAACCGGGCTCAATACACGGCATTGGTGCACGGTTACGAACAATTTCATCAATTGCGCACCTCGGTTTAACCTCCAAAAGTCAAAATGGTGGTTTTGCACGTCGTGCGGGCCCGCGCAATAGGAATATTGTAAGGTAACTACTAGCGCCCCAGGTAGAACTAAAATAAGCGTTCAAAAAGCATAGCATTTTTATACACAGGAGATAGAACGTGCCAGCCCCCTGGTGTGAACTAACGGACTTTCCAGACTCGTATGCCGGAAGCCGCCGAATGATAAGCTCTGTTATTCGCGATTACGTAATCTCGCGGTTCTTCTCGTGACACACGTATGACCCAATAAGAATGGATTTTCCTCAGCTGTTCATTGAATCATCGTGAATAAGCGTCGACGGAAATGTCCCGCGAGCGACCGGCCAAATAGCGAGATAAAGCGAGATAACGCGAAAGGAATCTCGTATTGGCGTTGATTCAACGGCGATAGTGGCGCGATCGTGGTTTTCCGTTGGTAAACGCGTGGGAGCGAAAACGTGCAGGTGCAACACATGCGCTTTTACAGCGGAACGGGAAAGCAGCTGCGCCGGCTTCCCACTTCGTTGTAGTTGTAACGTCTCCCCCCCCCCCCCCCGCCCGCCGCGCCACAACGATAGCGCGCCACTCGAAAGGCACGTTTCGCACTCCCTACTCCACCGCAATGTCCCCACCCCCCACTCCATCGTCATACATACGAGCACTTTCGGGTGGCTAGTCGTGTCGCGCGTCTCTTCATCGTTTCGTTGCGTACCGAGCTTTCAGTTTGCGACGTTTTTGCGACGAAAAAAAAAAAAAACAACAAGGTGGGGGAAGAGTGTACGAACGGAGAGAAGAGCAATCGCGAACGCAACCGGATATCGGGGAGAGCGTGATTGAATTCACGGATCGTTTACGCGAGAATTGTCGCTTCCGTTGCCGCGTGTGTTGCGTGTGTGTTAGTGAATGAGAGAGGGGGGGAACCGCATCTCGTCGGAGGGTCGGGGGGGGGGGGGGGGGGGGGGGGAAGAAAATATTTCGGTACTGCCGAGTTACGGAATCGTTAGAATGAGACGGCGAATAAGGAAAGAGAGAGAGGGAGAGAAAGATATCCATATACGCGCGGTATCCGGTCCGAAGGGGTCTGAAAAATGATGCGCTAATACGATTCGCCCTCTCTCGTTTGCGCCTGCTTTTAGTACGCGGCCTGACAGCCCGGCGGCGTTGTTCGTCCGGGCATTCCTTTGGCTATTTGGTCTCCCCGCGAGGAAACGGACACGCGCTCTATCGCCCCGCGCAACACTACCGAGCATGAGACCGCCTAGGCGTTTTCCCCCTTGCTCCGTGACGCGCTGCATTTTTTTCCCCTTTTCGTAATATCATCAACTTCCGGTTTCGCGCTGAGCAGTGAAAGAAACATCGAGGCAAATTTCTCGCTTTGCTCGCTGCAAAAAATCTCGGACAATTATTTTCGCAGACGTCGATTTTTTACGTCCCCCACCCCGAGTGTAAATGACCGCCGTGGCTTTAGCCAGTGTGTTGCGTTCACTGCGGACACAGGCGCGCGCGCGCGCGCCCGCCTGCTAGCACTTTGTTCCCCAGTGCAGTGAGAGTGTCCGTAAGAATCGACAACGTATTTTCATTATACGAAAAGCGTCCGCGTAAATTTAATTCATGAATTGTCTCGTATACGAGGCAAAGTAATGAAGATCTTTGACGAATCGAGAATGGCACAGGTACGACGACGACGACGAAGCTGTCGCATCGCCGAGGATATCGTTGTTGTAACTCGTAGACAAGTGCAACGAAAAGTCGACGAGTACGAGCACGAGCTCGTCAAGTGCACTCTTAGAAACGTGCTAATCACGTTCGTTTGACAATGCGCTGCTGGAGTTACGAATGCACAAACACACAAACACATATACGCGCGTACGTGAAATCGCGAAACGAAGGAAAGTGGAATTTTCGTCACGTGGTCCAAGCTACTCGGGGAAAACGAAAAATCTTGGGGAAAAACGCGATATAAACGTAAATTATACATATATATATATATATATATATTTATGCGCATGTATACAATATTAATAAAAGAGTGGTTTATCTGCGAGAGGAGTAAGAAGAGCGACATTTACAATCATAAAATTGTTTTTATTTTCTTATTATTATTGTTATTTATTAAAATTGTTATGGATGATCCAGACAAAATAGGCGAATATAGCCCACACCTCCGAATAATTTATAACTTCGTGTACTTATGGACTTATATACGCGAAAAATGTCAAAATTTTTCATTTTTAGAATTTATTTTTCATTCCATTAGCCTGAACGGTTAAGAATATTTTAAGCTTTACGGAATTGAAAAATTCCAAAAATTGTTAAAGTTACAGCATTTAGAGTGCGTAATAGATACAGCGCGGCGCACCCGATCACCAACTTCGAAGCCGTTTTTCCACGATTCACTTTTTTGAACCTTGTGAAAGTTTTGACTCTTGAACGAAGGTTCAGATCGCTTTGAAGTTTTTACAACTGGAGTATTATCCCATTTTTCTTGGAAAATAATGATTTTAGACGAAATTTGTATAGAACATAAATTATCGCTCTTTTGATGGGTTACAATTTTTGTAGGAGATATTTTCCTCTACGATCACCATTTATTAAAATAAAATAGAAAAACTAAAAAAAAAACGTTTTTTTTTTAGTTTTGACCTTGAAAATCAAATTTGCGGGTATTTTCACTATCATATTCGTGATCAGCGAGTCAAAATACATAAGTATGCGAAGTTTTAAATTAATCGGAGGTGTGGGCTTTTCGGAAGTACACTTTATCTTTCTTTACAGCAAACTTGAAATGATGTTTGTCCCACATTTTTCTTTGCTACACATGGAATTGTACAGTTTTGTGATTTTTCGTTTATTCCGTATACTTTTCATCGGCATACGACACACGGCATTCAAAGAGCAGAATATAAATATAAAAATTTAGAAAATTAGTCCCACTAGAGAATTATAAAGTATACTTTTGTACCAGAAAGTCGTACTAAAAGTCATGAAAAATATCTCTATTACTTGCCTTAAGGGGAGAAAACCCTTTAGACGCCCGAAAAATGAGCCATTTTTTTGTGAATTTTCTTGAGGCTGATGAAATAATCGCATCATTTTCAAATTTTAATGTGATTTTATTATAGGTTTAAAGAGCTGAAAATCATTTTTTTTTTACAAAAGAAAATGGCGACCTTATAGCCTTTTACCCCAGGCGTCTTTCCTGTGCCATCAAAGAATGCTCCATTTTTCACATTTTTATTGTTCATCTGAAACAGAAAACAAAAATATTTTTCGATTACTGACACATCTAGGGCAAGGATAAACCTATAAAATCATAAGAAAGTATAAAATTGAAAATTACGCAGGCTTTTTAACCAAAAGTTTAAATTTTCGACAATTTTTTCGACACTTTTTACCCCAAACAAATTATTTAACTACGCGATATCCTTCAAACTTTAGGTTTATGCTTCCGGAAATATCATGGACAGAAACCTCTCAAAATTTCAGCGAGATCAGTCGATAAATTTTTGAGCTACAACGCAACTAGCTCAGAAACTGGAATGGAAATTCTGAGCTGGAATGGAAATGAAAAACCTATACCAATATAGGTTTTCCACAGTTTCCCTATACCCGAATAAATGGAATAAGGTGGATATGAGGCATTCTTCATCAACTGGGCCACTTTTTTTTTTCCAACCTCTCCAATTTTTTTCAAAACCTGCCAGTTTGAAATATTAGTCAAAAGGAACGTCTGTGATTTTTTTTACATTTTTTTAGGCGTCCGTTCAGGATTTTCAATTTTTCATTACGAACACTGTATCCGAAAAAATATTCATCAAACAAGAATAAAAACTTTTTTATTTTTTCCGCTTTATCGAAAAAAATCAAAATCATAATTTTCTCTGCATTGAGAACATTGAAATTTGGCAAAAAAATGAGAATAACATTTTTTTAAACCTAATAACACACTTTCGATTTCGGTACAAATTTTACAGGATGTCTGTCATTGGGTAAAGAGTCTGCGAAAAAATTTTCAGAATGGTACCTACAATGGTTAGGATGAAAAAAAAAATAAAAACCCTGCGAAATCTCATAACCGCATATATGCGGTTATGAGTTTTCGCAGGGTTTTCATTTTTTTTTTCATCCTAACCATTAGGATGAAAAAGGATTAGGATGAAAAAAAAATTAAAACCCTGCGAAATCTCATAACCGCATATATGCGGTTATGAGATTTCGCAGGGTTTTAATGTTATTCTCATTTTTTTTTTGCCAACTTTCAATGTTCTCAATGCAGAAAAATTATGATTTTGATTTTTTTCGATAAAGCGGAAAAAATGAAAAAGTTTTTATTCTTGTTTTTTTTTTTTGTTTGATGAATATTTTTTCGGATACAGTGTTCGTAATGAAAAATTGAAAATCCTGAACGGACGCCTAAAAAAATCTAAAAAAAAATCACAGACGTTCCTTTTGACTAATATTTCAAACTGGCAGATTTTGAAAAAAAATTGAGAGGTTGAAAAAAAAAAGTGGCCCAGTTGATGAAGAATGCCTCATATGTAAAGAGGGAAAGAACTCCGTACAACGGAGCTAATTATAAAAAATATTGGGATGTTGAACAAGTTCTCGCTGTTGTTTTTATCGTGAAAATTAATGCCTTATTAAAAAAAAATAATAAAAAAAAATAATAAAAAAAAACATGTCACTGAAAGTATTGTCCATCGCTAGCCACTACTTTTTCCCATCTTTCTGGCAGCCATTTAATTCCACGTCGGAAAAACGACACGTCTTTTGAGACTATCCAAGAGTCGACCTATTTTTTGGCATCTTCATAAAGAATGGACGTGCTGCTCAGCCGGGCTATGTGCCATCGATCGGAACAAGTGACAATCGGAAGGGGCAATGTCTGGTGAATACGGCGGGTGGGGTAAGACTTCCCATTTAAGCGTTTCCAAATAGCTTTTCACCGGTGTTGCAACATGTGGCCGAGCGTGTTGTCATGCTGCAAAATCACTTTGTCCGTGTCTCTGCTCGTACAGCTGCCGTTATTTCCTTCAATGCTCGGCTCAAACGCATCAATTGTAGTCGATAGCGATGTCCCGTGATGGTTTCGTTCGGTTTGAGCAGCTCGTGATAAACTACACCCAGCTGATCCCACCAAATACAGAGTAGAAGCTTGGAACGATGGATTTTCGGCTTTCTACGATTAGGGTTATCGTAGTGTATCCATTTTTCATCGCCAGTCACGATACGATGCAAAAAAACCTTTCCTTTTCTGCCGTTGAAGCAGCTGTTCACACGTGAAAAGACGCCGTTCGACGTCTCTCGGCTTCAACTCGTGCGCCACCCAATGTCCTTGCTTTTGAATCATTCCTAATGCTTTCAAACGTATCGAAACTGTTGTGCGATCAACTCCTAATGATTCTACGAGTTCAGCTAGCGTCTGACATGAGTCTTCGTGAAGCAATGCCTCCAATTCTTCGTCTTCAAACTTTTTCGATGAGCCAGAGTATTCTTTATCTTCATCATCAAAATCATTATTTTTGAAGCGTCAAAGCCAATCTCTGCATGCTGTTTCCGATAGAGTATGGTCGCTGTAAGTCTTAACAAGAATTCTACGTGCTTCAGCCACAGATTTTTAAGAATAAAGTAGTGCAGTAAAATTCCCCGCGAATACTCTTTTTTTTTTGCCACGAAATTTGACATGTTTAACTTTTTTTGCCACGAAATTTGACACTATGAAAAAAGAAGGTTGTTTACACTTTGGCGAAATGTCATAAACTGAATTTCAAGCTTGCTTATAGTAATTCTTTATTGAATGACGTTGAAGTTTGCATCGTTAGAACGCAACGAAGGTTTATTTTTCTTTAATTGCACATATTTTATTTGGCCGATTTAGGCTGTAAAAATCACTCAAACATTTTTACGTATTCTTATTAGAGATTTACGATCTCAATTTGCAAAAAAAAGGCTTTGGATAATGATAAAATCAAAGAAATGAAAAATAAAGAAAAAAAAAATCGTTGCCTTCCAACGATGCAAACTTCAACGTCGTTTTATTGATGCGTTACCATCTTAAACTACAGGCACGCAGTTCTGGTAACGCCATCGGAAAATAGCGAGAACTTATTCAACGTCCCAATATTTAAAAAAGTTATTATCAATTAAGGGGTTACGTGGGTTTAGAAGCAAAAAAAAGCATATTTTCTCTATTTTTTTAAAATATAATATAAAAATAACTTTATTCAAAATGTTAAGCACATAAAAGAGCAACATTTCAACAATATTTTTTTTTTATTTCATCAAAAAATTTGGGAAATTCAGCCGGTGGGACCTGGTTTCCGGAGACCCCTAAAAAAAAAGTGTCCTCGTGGTGGTCAGGATAAGTCATGATAGCTTTATCGAAGTTAAAAAATCAAATTTTTTCCGTTAGTAGATAAGTATGGCTCGTGATTGAACGAAAGATTTTTTAAAAAATTGAAATATGAATTTTTGGCAGAGTGGTATGCAAAATAGTTAAAGTTTTGGTACAATTTACTCTACGTACAGCCTTGTAAAATTAGTTGTAATAAAAAAAAAAACCTTCGTTCAATCACTAGTCAATGCTATTTTGAAGTGTGCAAAATTTCAATAAGATCGGTGCTGATTAGTTTTTGAGAAATCGTGTCCGCCGACTTAAAAAATAGTGTTTTGAGAAAAATGCGTATACCTACGTCGCTCCCGACCAGTGTTTCCCAACGGGGGAAATTCACAAAGGCTTTCAATCCTAGACTTTTATTCCGATTGACTTAAAACTTTAGGAGAATATTCTAGACATATTGTTTGGGTTTTGGGATGTGGGAATCCACCTCAAATTTGATTCAATTAAACTCCCCCAAATTTAATCTAATACAAACTATTAACATACTCTTAATTTAATCTAAATGTTTAAAATTTTGTTTTCTTCCCCATAAATAATTCCTAAAAATTAATTTTTTGTCAACAAATTTGATTCAATTAAACTCCCCCAAATTTAATCTGATTCAAACTATTAACATTCGTAATTTAATCTAAATGTTAAAAATTTTGGTTTCTTCCCCACAAATAATTCCTAAAAATTAATTTGTTGTCAACAAATTTGATTCAATTAAACTCCCCCAAATGTAATCTAAATGTTAAAAATTTTGGTTTCTTCCCCACAAATAATTCCTAAAAATTAATTTTCTGTCGACAAATTTGATTCAATTAAACTCCCCCAAATTTAATCCAATACAAACTATTAACATCCTCTTAATTTAATCTAAATGTTTAAAATTTTGGTTTCTTCCTCACAAATAATTCCTAAAAATGAATTTTTTGTTAACAAATTTGATTCAATTAAACTCCCCCAAATTTAATCTATTACAAACTATTAACATGATCTTAATTTAATCTAAATGTTTAAAATTTTGTTTTCTTCCCCATAAATAATTCCTAAAAATTAATTTTTTGTCAACAAATTTGATTCAATTAAACTCCCCCAAATTTAATCTGATTCAAACTATTAACATTCGTAATTTAATCTAAATGTTAAAAATTTTGGTTTCTTCCCCACAAATAATTCCTAAAAATTAATTTGTTGTCAACAAATTTGATTCAATTAAACTCCCCCAAATGTAATCTATTACAAACTATTAACATACTCTTAATTTAATCTAAATGTGTATAATTTTGGTTTGTTCCCCACAAATAATTCCTAAAAATTAATTTTTTGTTAACAAATTTGATTCAATTAAACTCCCCCAACTTTAATCTATTACAAACTATTAACATAGTCTTAACTTAATCTAAATGTTTAAAATTTTGGTTTCTTCCCCACAAATAATTCCAAAAAATTAATTTGTTGTCAACAAATTTGATTCAATTAAACTAAAATAAATTTTCGTTTTAATAAAATTTAAAAAAATGGATTTTTTGAAATGTTAAAACCCACGTAACCCCTTAAAGAAAAATCCTGTACGGCCCTATATAACGAGCAGATTGCACAGGTTTCGTCAACTGCCGAGGAAGGGTCATCGCGGAACGTCAAAAATTCGTCAAGGAAGCGGACTCGTCGAAGAAGCGAAAGAGCGAGCACACGCGAATTGCGCGATGGACGAGTGCATGCTGAACGATTTGCTCGAGTGTTCCGTGTGCCTGGAGAGGCTGGACACGTCGAGCAAAGTATTGCCGTGTCAGCATACCTTCTGCAAGAAGTGCCTCGAGGAGATAGTTAGCACTCACAGGGAGTTGAGATGTCCCGAGTGTCGAGTGCTGGTGGAGGCGAAAGTCGACGATCTGCCGCCCAACGTGTTGCTGATGAGGATATTGGAGGGTATGCGCAACGCGACACCCAAGGGCGTCGCAAAAACGCCGGTTCGCACGAATCCGATGGGACCTCAGAGACTCTTCGGCGGTCACCAGGTGGCGCCTACCGTCACCGCGAATCCAGCGCCTGTCGTACTCGTCAACGAGAGCGCTGCCAGGCACGCGAACGCCTCCGCCAAACAGGTGCATCTGCACAATCAGCCTTACGGCCGTGCCATTTACGACTACATCTCCAAAGTGCCCGGGTAAGCAAACGTGGTTTCGATTAGATTAGGTTTATTAGTGCTACTAGGACATAAAACGTCCTCTGGCGTACAATCATCATGGGTCTTATTATACATGGAAAAAATATAATTCATAAAAAAAAAAAGATCCATTACAAAAACAAAGAAAAAGTGAAAAAATTCTATACAATTCAAGATAGAATAACTGCAATCACGCTGCTTACAACTGCACAAGAGAAAAACACAGAGTGAAAGGCAAATAAAAATCAAAGCGCAGATAAAAAGAAAGAAAAACGCAAATAAAGATGTGTACGCAAATGAGAAGGAAAACGCAAATAGGGAAAGGTGGGGCACAGTGTGTCTTTTTTTTTCTATCGAATTTTTACTCTTATCGAAGTAGTCTAGAAAGAAAAAAAGATCATAACCGATTTTATAGATCTTTGGGCATACAATAAAGGTAGCATTTTTTTTTTTTTGCAAAAAGATTAAAGATCCTAAAATAATGGGTTCGAAAAAAATTTGGGGATTGGCTCATTGTACTCCACGGATGGGGTACAATGTGTCATATAGGTGGGTACAGTGTGTCAAGTGGTGCGAAACGTAGGGTACAACGAGCCGATTGAAACTCTTATATTTTCCTAACATTTTTTTTTCCTCTTTATTTACAAATATAATGTGTTATTAGTAGTAACAATAAATAGTTTTGGGTCTCAGTGTTTTCGATTGGAACCTTTGAATGATCTCGAGGTTTGAGCTGCTGGCTGTTCCCCAGAGTTGGATCCCGTATGCCCATATTGGCTTTAGTATGGCCTTGTATATGATGAGTTTGTTGTACAGCGAGAGTTGAGAGTTTCGTCCAATGAGCCAGTACATTTTCCTTAGTTTGAGGTCCATTTCCTTCCTTTTGGTTTTTATATGCCTGGCCCAAGTGAGACGTCTGTCGAGATGCATGCCGAGATATTTAAATTCATTCACGACTGGGACAGTTTCGTTCTCCAGTTTGACGCTAGGGCAGTTCCCTCTTCTTAGCGTGAATGTGATGTGGACGGATTTTGAGTCGCTTGCCTTGATTTTCCATTTTTCCATCCATCCGTGTATTTTGTCTAATCCTCTTTGGAGTATCTTGGATGCAGTCTCCGGGTTTCTGTGCGTTCCCATAAGGGCGGTGTCGTCGGCGAATGTCGCCGCTGTGATATTTCTGTCAATTGGCAGATCGGCAGTGTAGGTTTTCCTAACATAGATAACAGATTTTCATACATACCGATAATTTCACAACGGGTATTATTTGCCAATAACATTGGGAGTCGACTCATTGTGCTCAACAACTCGATGACACATTGTGCTCCACACAATTACCCCACAATATTTGACGTTTTCCCGGCAAGCGAATTTTTTTTTTCGAGGCTCAAATTAATTTTGTACTTTAAATAATTCTTCGTGAGCTGCTATTGACTTTCTTTTAGGCCAGCCGAAACTTAATATAAATCACGGACCAACACAAAAAATTTCGGATTTTCAAAGATACAAAACTCCGAAAAATTGCATGTGGTTGACCGTTGCCCGTGACACATTGCGCTTCTTCGGAGCTTCGTCACTTCTTTGTTTCCTCATTGGGAGTCGACTCATTTTGTCCCACAACTCGGTGACACATTGTACCGCACTAGTATAATGTTGGATTATTGATGGAAATAACTATTAATTAAACTACGAATGGAAAAACACAAGTCACTGAGTGCATCGTAAATAATAAAACTATCGATTAGGACCGAAAACCGGAGCCGCTAAAGAATGTGTCGTTATGTTTTACGTTTTCCCGGCGATTCAAGCATATTCCGGTTGAATATTATCATAATGACGAAATAGTACCCATACACGGAGAGAATTAAAAAGTAATTTTTGTCGTGAATTTCACGGTAAAAATTACCGTGATATATTTCAATGTGGTGACAAGTGAGAAAAGCATAATAATTCGTATGCGACAAGTTTTTTTTAACTCACGTTACAGAAAATTTCAAATACGTAGGTAAAATTTTACTATACAAGAAGGGTAGCGCGCACGATAATTTTTACCGAGAGCACAATACATTTTCCTATAACACTCATTAAATTTTATAATAAATCTTAAAATAACTGTTATAAAGACGATACTTTTTTATAGACATTTTTGAAAGGCATAAAATAATAAAATGCACAGTAAAATTTCGCTAATATTATATCTTTTTTAAATTTAACTTTTGCGTATTTTGTTACACATGAAAATTTACTAGAAAATCTGGTAAAATTTTCTATCTGAAGAAGAAATTTTATTTTATTTTCGTGAAAATCTGTGTTTTACTCAGTAATAATAAGCGAAGTTTCAGGGTTGTCATCTGGTTACCGTTACTGCACGGTAATTTTTAACATTTAATTCTCTCCGTGTAGACTTGCCAATATCGGGCGTAACAGCTGATTCGTTTGGCGAGCATAACCCAGCTCTGTAGCAAGATTCTGCAACTCGGCAGGGACAGTCCTCGCCGTCGCCGGCCAGCGACAGCCAATCGCATGCACGATCAGAAGAAAGGGAGCCTCTTATTGGCTGTCGCTGGCCAACGACAACGAACAACGGTCGCCACCGAGTTACAGAATCTCGCTAATGCTTGGAAATCGTCGTCAAGACTTCAGAATCATTGAGGATTTAATTTTTCATTTTTTATTAGTTAATATGCAATAAATAAAATATTTACCACAAATTTGGCACTTTGAGATCGACAATACGAATATTCAACATATGTTAACATAAATCATAACGCACGTGAGGTAACATAAATTTAGTCGCTTTGTTGACCCTGAGGGACTAGTCGTACCTCCTTAAGGAACATATCTTCCGAATTTAATCTTTCTGTCTTCAGCTGTTTAGGCTGTGCATTTTTTTTATTATTTATCAGTCAGTCAGTCAGTCACGGAACTGTTTTATATTCATAAATATAGTTGCTCCAAAAATGAGCTTCGATTAATATTATAAAATAGCAAAAGCTGCAACTCCCGAAAAACCGAAAACGAGAAATAACTATGACGTTGAAATTTGTATCGTTGGAATGAAACGATTGTTTGTTTTTTCCTTCACTTTTCATTCCTTTATTTATATTATTATCCGAAAACTTATTTTTTGGCAAAATATGCTTGTAAATCTCTAATGAGAATACACAAAAGTATTCCAGTGATTTTCATAGCCTCAATCGGCCGAAAAGAAATTTCATCAATCGACGAGAATGAATTTTCGTTTGCGTTCCAACGATGCAAGCTTCAAGATCACGAATGAAACTGCATCTCGATAAGATCCGACGTAATTGCAACGTCGATTTTATTATCTCTATGATCGTAAACGTGTTTCGCAGGGACTTGAGCTTCAAGAAAGGGGACATTGTTGTACTGCGCAAGAAGATAGACAACAATTGGTATTTCGGCGACTGTGGCGCCAATCACGGAGTCTTTCCGCTCTCTTATATTCAGGTAAACGCGGTAAATCCTTTGCGTTCTTATCTCGGCCATTGTAACGCGACGTTGATAAAGAAACGAGGTCAACGGAGCATGTTTTTGCGACAATCTTCAATCTTTCTAGCGTTTAATTTTTAATTTAATTGTTTTTTTTTTTTTTTTCGTTTCGAAGGTCATGACTCCTCTCCCCCCTCATGTTCCCCAGTGCAAAGCACTTTACGACTTCCGGATGACCAATGACGAAGAGGACGGTTGTCTTACTTTTAACAAGGTAATAAATATAAATTTTATAAAATAGTACACGTATGTCTGTATTCTAACGTATGTGATTTTTTTCTTAAGGGGCCAGTCCACTTTGGAGCCACGAAAAAAAGGCTATTTTCGCGATTTTTTTTTTTTAGGATTTTATAAAATATATGAATATAAAAGTTGTTGGGCTTGATAAATAAAGTCTTGAAATACATGAACAAAAAAAATTTTAATTCATTTTTATTCATTTTTAAGTACAAAAACTATAGTTTAACGTAACGCCTCAAAAATAGGTGGGCTAGGTAGCTCCATCACAACTCGGCAACGGCTTGTCTGAAACAAAAAAATCAAAGTCCATTAGATTCAGTATGACACCAGCTACAAAATGACCCTCGGATATAAAGTTTTATCAAAAAATAAAAAAATGGCAGATGAAAAACGAAAAAAGTAAAAAAAAACGCGTTTTTTCGCAAAAAAAGAAGAGTAAAAATCAAAATTTTTAAACCATCGAGGGTCATCTCGTTGCGAATCGTGTTTACAGTATGTGGTTCAAATTTCAAGAGAATCGGTTTATTAGTTTTAGAGATACGATGGAGCTAGATTTTGAAAACGTTGTTTGGAGAAAAACGCGGTTGAAGTTTATACTATGAAAAACTCTTACCTAAACTCAATCGGCAATATTGACACAATATTGACACAATATTTCTGAATGTATGTACTTTCGAAAACAGTAAAAAAAAATCGATTTTTTGCAATTTTCAAAGTGGACTGGCCCCTTAACTAAGAAATTTTTTGTCTTAACGATACCCATGATTTTCTCACTAAATCATAGTGATCCGAGTTTTTATCGACAATTCATGACTTTAAAATATAAATTAGCTTTCGTCCATTCACTGGTCGGTTGTAGCCGACGTTGGAGCTCAGGAAAAGTAAAAAAAATATATTAAAGGAATCGTTTCGTTCCGCAGGGCGAGGTGATAAGCGTAATCAGGCGGGTCGACGAGAATTGGGCGGAGGGCAAACTGCTGGACAGAATTGGAATATTCCCTCTGGCTTTTGTCGAGCTAAACAGCGTGGCACGAGCACTCATGAAACTCTCTACAAAGTCAGTGAATAGCTTCGTTTTTCTTTTAAGGGTTTACACCACCCTGAGAGGCTAGAATAAAACTCTGTATTCATGAATATTTTGTAGCTAAACTAATGCATATTTTTTGTTTCTATCTTTACACTCTTTTGTTACATGTTTTCAGCTTCCCAAATGTATTTTTTGAATCTAAAAATATTGATAAATGACGGAGATACACGGCTCCGCGTGCGTCAAATTTTTTTTTCCACCTTCAATCTGCGGGAATCCTAATGCCCTCACGGTTCATCTGAAACATAAAAGAGTGAAAATATTTTGTTGAGTTAGGTTAAGTACACGGCGCTACATAGGATTTTCTGGAAAAAAAAGAAAATGGATTTTTGATATCAGGCAGAAATATATGCTTGTTTTTCACATAAAATTTCTACTTAAAAACATTGGTTCAACAAAAACGATGAACATTAGAAAAAAAAAATCCTACGTACGGATTGAGATAATTATGTTACAAATGTGTGGTATAAATTTCAAATCAATCGGAATAGCTGTTGTTGAGTTATCTTTCCCGCAAATGCGAAAAATGTCGGTTCGAGAAAAACGCGTTTAAAGTTTTGACGCGGCTTCAACAGTAAAAAAACATTGAATATTTGTGACATACCTTGTTGTATAGTTAATCGGTGATTCCTGCTCAATATTGGGATCCTTCCTCAGCAAGTTGCTGGTCTTCGAGAGATCATTTTGACCTTCTCCGAGCTATTCTAGCCTCCTTTGTAGTTTCTTGCGCGGGTTTTTCAGCAAGCGATATACGGTGCTCGTCTTTGTCATTACACATGTCGTAAGAATTACCTCCGATGGTTACGTTTAAGGGGCTATGCCAATGTGAACGCTGAAAATTTGGGTGATTTTCGGGAATTTTTTGGAAGAAAAGTATTCAATTAAATGTTTCGGAAAATTAAGAATATATTTGGCTATATTTGACCTATATTACATAATTTTTTCATAGAAAAATATTGAGATCCAAGCGACTTATGCGCCGCCTTCGGAGGCGCCAAAAAAAAAGTTCCTCCACCGCTGACATGATTTCGGCCGGTTGAGTAGCTGAAACCGAAAAAGGAAAAAAATGTCGTTAAACCGGAAGGTATTTTCTGTACAATGACGTAGGATTTTCGAAAAATATCAAAATCTAACAAAATGGCGTAGTTATGAAAAAAAAGTCTGTTTTCTTGCCTATAAAATGGTCGTTTTTTTCAATGCCAAATCGTCAATTTTCATCCAATCAATAATATCCTACGTCATTGTAGAGTTAATATATTCAAGAGTACTCAATTCAAATTTAAAGTCAATCGGATAATTGCTCTTTGAGTTACAATGTCAGCAAATTTGAAAAATCTCATTTCGAGAAAAACGCGTTTAAAGATTTAACCATCGATTTTTGCAAGATAAAATGATATTTGCAAGATAAAATGATTTTTACAGGATATTCTTAAAAGTATAAACTGTTGAAGAAGGCAAAAAAAAATCGATTTTTTGAAAGTGCCACACTGGTATAGCTCCTTTAATACGTGTAATATTAATAAAATATTACTGTAGCCATCATTATAAATACATATAGCGATGTAAGTAGCTATTTCATCTACTTTCATACCACTGAAACTTATTTTCGCTGCGATTTTTCATATCATAGCGTTTACGCTTTCGTTACAGTTTTGATTATATTCCCCTAAACCTCCAATTGACAGTCGAATCGGATCTTCCAAGAAGAAATCCTATGTTCGGGTATTAGTTTCATAGAAGCGAAGGGTGAATCTATCTAAGGAAGTGCTGCACAGTGCGGTAGAAAAAAAATTCATATCTTTGCTAATATTGTAGGTACAGACTTGGCATTCAGCATAAAATTTTCTTTAAGCTTCAAACTATGAGAAAAAAAAATTAAAGCAAAAAATGGATTTTTCAAAAACGTCAGGCTGGTGTAACCCCTTAAGTTAACGCTCGAGAAAAAAAAAAAACAACGAGAACGAACAAAACAAATATTTTAATTGGAATTTTTAAAAATATAACAGCGTACAGCCGGGACCTTCGCGAGTAGCGCCGCCGACTCCGACCAACGAAGAGACGACGCCCTTGATACCTACCGACCATTCGCAAAATGTACAAACCACCAGTCAGCCTCGACCACAAATGCCACCGGTCAGTCGCGTCGGCTTGCCGATAATTGGAAACTTTTCTTTTGCAATTTATAAAATTACAATACACCTATTGGCGTAGCTCAGAAGAAAAAAAAAGGCTGGCTACGCGCAATGCAACCGATGACGAATGATTGCCGCAATTATTCGAGCGGTTCCATTCAAACGGGACATCCTATATACGTAGAAAAATCCTTGCAGACGGCTGCTCTGCCAGTCTCGGACTCGGGATCGACCGTCTCGTCGGGCGGAAGTTCAACGACTACGACACCGAATACGCCCAACAGTTCGAGTACATCGAGTAGCTCGAGCACAGCGCCTAGCAGCCCTAGCAGTCCAGCGACGTCGCCACCCGCCGTTGGCAGCCGACACACCGCAAAGCGGCACAGCTTTACCGCTATCAACACCGGACACCAGCCCCATCCGCATCATCGGCACAGCGCCGAAATTCTCAGTCCAGCCGTCGATACCAGTCTCGGCAGTAACTTGGCCAACAGCACTGCAACGGGTGAGACTTTCTCCCAATCACAGGTGAGCTTTGACACTTTTTTTTTTTCCCCCTATTGTGATCTGACATGAAGGCGTGGCTAAATTTTAAATTGCGTCAAAGACAGTGCATTCGCGTAGTCTACCCCGTGCAGTATAGTCCATCTATTCTAATAACGTAAATATAATGTTAGTTACAACTATTAATGATATTCGCCAATGGTCTGGTTCAAGTCCAAGTCATCGAAACTTTCGAGAGGATGAAAGATTAGTGGTTGCAAAACATTTAATAAGTTGCGGTACAGTGGAAAAGCATGCAAAAGAGTATGCAAAAATGTGCGTGGACCTTCACACGAAATTTACGGAATTTTAGATGACAAAGATGTGCCACTGTATCCATGACATGTTCGTGTATACATTTAAATATCTTGCGAGGAATGAACACACCTAATTCTCTCATATTTTGTTTTCTTTATTAAAAACACATACGTTGGTTCTTACGTCGAAATGACAAATGCACCTCCTTTTCCGTAGTTTTAAAATATAGCTCTAGATGTCATATCGACTTTTGTCAGATCCCAATGTAATTTGTCGTGGTTGCACATAAAACCGGCAGCTGGCAATATATGGCGTTGAGTACATTATTTATGTGGCGTCGCTGCCACCTATGTCCCGCGTCGTCGCCTTAGTGCGGCGCTACGAGCGCCTTCAACAAAAGAACTCACGACGAGGCTTTCTAAGAGTTCCGACGACTTCGCGTTCGGATATAAAAAGATATTCGGCGCGTCCTTCTTCCTCTCTACACGTGTGGACTACTTGTTTAACGTAGTTTGTAACTATACATAAGAGTTATAAAGAGTTTTATCATTATTTATATAATTTGGTGGAGTTTCCTTACTTATTTCACCCGGTAATTCCCTCCTCCAAATTTATTCGCGGATTGAAGATTGGCAATACACACGATCGACTTCGAAATGATGATTTTTCTTAAGGAGATACGATCATTAAGAAGAATCCAACTTTCGGGCCTGAAATGGTTATATGATGTTCACGAATACGTTATGCACCCTATGGATAAATCTGAGCTATATTGGACGTTCAGTTTTTTCGTAATTAAAATTGCAAAGTTGAGCACTTTGAGCTAGTGAAGTACGTCGTCTTATGATAAGATGAATTTTCATGAAAATAACTCATCTTCATTCATTCGTCTTATGAAATTTGATAAATTAAACATAATAGATATTGTAAAAAAAATCGAAAATTCGAACTTCACCGTGTAGTTCAAGCACTACATTATAAAACGGTTTTAACTTCCGGTTGAATATTATCGTAATGACGAAATAGCACCCATAGACTTGCCAATGCCGGGCGTAACAGCCAATTCGTTTGGCGAGCATAACTTACAAGGGGACCTTGCCAGGCACGCAATCGATTTCGGGACGTCCTTTCAGGGTAGTGTAGGGTTCGGTCCCAAGTGTCACCCAAACAAACCCAAACAAATTCACCCTGGTAGGCCCTCGTTTTCGCGAAAACGACCAAACAAAATTTGTGTGACGATTTTTTTTTCTTTTTTTTTTTCAATCGAAACGCTTGTAAACGTTATTTTTCCTAATTTACTTTAATTTAAATCCTTTTATATTGCGCTTAGAATTCTTACCCGCGTGATTGTAATCACCGTTTCAAAAATTTTGTCTAGCCAATTTTTTTTCTTATATTCTTCATCTAGTTTGTAATTATTGCTCGCTTTTTTTTGTTATAAAACAACACTCAACTTCAGACATGTATGTCGATTACATGAGTCGTTAGCGCGACCCAAGTGTGAAATCCGGAAACTTCGTTGCGCACCTCACTTTATCAGGAAAAGACAATGTGAAAAGTGACAATTACCATTTAAAAAGTATCCAAACTCAATACATTCGTTTTTTTGGCAGACAAGCGGAAGCGGAGATCACGGGCTTCGTCACAGGCGAAGCGGCAGCAGCGACATGGTTCTCGGCCAACCCTCGTCGAGCGTTTCCTCGAACTCGTCGAACGGCAACAATCACCATTTGCCGGCAGCTTACATAGCTCTTTATCCGTACAAGCCGCAAAAAGCGGACGAGCTCGAGTTGCGCAAAGGCGGTGTTTACGTGGTGACGGAGCGTTGTCAGGACGGTTGGTTCAAGGGTACATCGAACAGGACGCAAAAGTGCGGCGTTTTTCCGGGCAATTACGTAGCGCCTGCGAAGTGTCAACGAGGTGGGGGCGGTGGGGTCGGTTGCCGTTCAACGGGAACGACGAACGCGACCACGTCGCATCAGACGACGTCACCGCTCACGACCTCCCAAACGAGCACGGAACCAAGGCTCACCGTGACCTACACGAAAGTCAAAGGCGGCGCGGGCGTCGGGTCGCTCCATCAAACTTACAACATGAGATCGCTACCGCCGCCGGAACTTCCGCCACGGGCTATTAGTCCTGCACCCGCGGTCTCTACCTCGTGGCACGGACAGGCTCAGGGACAGAGCCCACCCAGGCTCGGCGAACACATGGCCAATCCTCTTGGACGCAGTCACAGCGCCGTTATGAGCAGCGCAAGCATCGGTACGTCGTCGTTTTTTTTTTTCAGGCCAGGCTTTTGCGATAGTTGACAGTTTCTAGTCAAGGAGGTTGTGTTGTTTGGGTTTGTTTGGGTTTCTAGTCAAGGAGGTTGTGTTGTTAACGGAAAATATCATTAAACCTCTTCGAATTCGATTGTAACCTATAAATTACAATGTAAAGAAAAAAAATTTGGTGAAATTTTTGGGCAGTTCGGAAACTTGGTTATTGAGATCGGCAGAATAACGAATCTATTCTTTATTTCTCTATTCGCACTCATCTCTCTTCTTAAGGCCTTGTATACGCGATTTCGCCGATTTTCGAAGGTACTTTTCTAGACGCGGTTAAAAAAAAATGACGCATATATTGACAACATTTTTTTTACACATTATTTATGCACATGGTTAAGTATATGTAAAAAAAAATCAGAAATATTAACAAATGGCGGAGATATAAAATAATAAAGCAATTTTTTTTGCGCGCGCGTTGATGGTGAAAGTTCTCGGCATCGATGTGGGTGTCTGAAAAAAAAAATGAACATATTTATAATTGCATAATGAATGTATCTTCAGTGTGAACCAACAATATTATAAAAAAAACATTATTATAATAAAAATTCGAAACTTAACATTTTTTTACTCAATTTTCTGTCGGTATTTTATTTTTATTTTTTTTGTGTCAATGGAATTTTTGTTTCTGTGGTTCACACGAGAGGTGATGATACTAAGAATATGTTGTAAAAATTTCAAAGCGATCTGAACCTTCGTTCAAGAGTTAGAACTTTCACAAGGTTCAAAAAAGTGAATCGTGGGAAAACGGCTTTGAAGTTGGCGGTCGGGCGCGCCGCGCGGTATCTATTTTACGCTCTAAATGCTGTAACTTTAACAATTTTTAGAATTTTTCAATTCTGTAAAGCTTAAAATATTCCTAACCGTTCAGGCTAATGGAATCAAAAGTAAAAAAAAATGAAAAATTTTGAAATTTTTCTCGTATATAAAGGCCTTAAGAAGAGAGATGTCTGGGAATAGAGAAATAAAGAATAGAGCTCTTGTCCTGCCGAGATAAATCCATAATAATGCAAGACTAAATTACATGTAAGCTTGTGGGAATCGAGAGCCGCGTCGTGATATCTCGGTAAAAAATTATGCTAAAAATGTGAAATTGTTCACAGTAAACGAAAAAGGATGAATAAGCATGTTCAAATGTTTATAAATTTTTTAGGAGATTCATTTTATAAAAATTAATTATTCTGACAAATATTGCAATTACCGAAAATCTGGCAACGTCGCATATGGAGCATACCTGTGTCCGTGCGCCGCGGCGGGAATTTCGAAAATGCGTTATACATAATTCACGGCGCGCAAGATTAATATACATATATAGAGATGGGAGAAATGAATTAAGTTTTTATCGCTCGGAAAAAAAAACATTTGATTAATTACATATATATATAAACATTCATATTATTTATATTCCTATATCTAATGATATAATATAATTCGATATCTATAAAACTGCGGCAAAAAATCGTATTTTCGAAAATTGAAGCTTATCCCTAAATTGAAGATCCCTTAATAGGGATCGTTGATAGTTGGCTGAAGGGTTAAACGTTGTAGTTTATGAGTCACAGAAGGGGTAGGAGTAAGTAAATAAATAAATAACTATAAATATAAATGTATAAATACAAGATTTCATGGTAATATTTGATAGGATTGAGAAAGCGCGAGATCGAGATCTGATATTCGATCAATTTATCCTCAAAGCAAACTTTTCCAAAATCTGGCATCGCCATTAATGAAGAAATTGTTTAATTATCGTCTTGCCGTTTACGATGTATATCATTTGTTCACGGACAGCCTCGCCCGGAAAAACAATGCTCCCGCCGCCGGCAACGCCAAACTCTCCAGCGGCCACGATGGCCTCTTCCGACATAAACAGAAGTCCCAACAGTACTCTGCGAGTCTCGAGCTCAGCGACGACAACTGCGACAGCTGTCGTTCAAAATTCCACGAACGTAAAAACTTCCGACAAAGTAAGATCGGACGTTTTTCTCACTCGGAGCTCTTTTTTTTTCCCCCCTCTCGACAATCGAGGATCATACTCGAGCTAAATTGACTCGAACTCTGCTTCTGTTTTTTTTCGCAAGCCCAAGGAAAAAAAGGAGAAGGGTGTTTCGCTGATGCGCCGTCTCACCAACATCAACAAAAAGTCCAAATCTCCTCCGCCCACACCGTACTCGATGGACAATCCTGTGTTCGACGACGGTAATTTCGTCGCTTCGATGGACGCTGTGCACGTACGGTAAGGGCACTAGAGACCGGGGGGGGGGGGGGCGCACTTGTGCTGTAGTGTCGTGAATGTTCGTTCCCCGAAATGAGAAGAAAAAAAAAACGCACGTGTGTCACCCTCGTCGTGCCTAACACTGTGCTTTTTGTGTGTGTGTGTGTTTTTTTTGTCCCCTTGTCGTTTATCTTATTATATTTTATTTTCTTATTTTATCGCAATTTGTTTGGCAAGTACAAAAAACATACAGGCTAATTTGTTCCAAAAAAAAAAGAATCATTCGCGATTAACGTCGTCTAGTCGAGATGCGAAAGAAAAGAAACGTGAGAGCAAAGGAGATGAAAGAAAAGTAAAAAGGGCAAAGTAGAGCCAGAAGCAATGCAGTATCGCGCTTCTAATGTCCCGGGTCTTTTTAACGGGCCCTTCGATCAGATCGGGATCTTGCCCGAGTCAATTGCTACAGGTCGGACCGAGCCAGGATTTAAATAGCCTGACGAATCATCAACGTTTGTATCCAGGCACTGTACAGGGCCACGTTACGACCTCACAGAGAATTAAGCACAAGGAACGACCCTCGTTGCCGGTGTCCTTTGTCCAGAGGTAATGTATGCAGCCGTCTTAGGCGTCAGCGGATAATTTTTTTTTATTTATTTTTTATTTAAAAATGTTTTACAAATATATACATACACAGGGTGTCTACCGACTTGAAAAGTCTTAAATGTCGTGAAATTACACTCGACCCTGAAAAAGTTATGAAATGTCATGAAAAATGACCACTCGCCCTGATTTTTTTTAAAGATCTCTAATTTATCCAAAATAATTTCAAATTTTCGCGGGTTTGCGACAATCTACTACGGTATTAAAAAAAAAAAGATTCGTTATCTCAACATATTAGATTTTCTTTGTTATTCGTGTAAAGCGCTTAAATGATATTACTCAAAGTTCCTAAATGTATGTAATATTTTTCCAGATGTTCCCAAAATATATTTCTTTACGGCAAACTTGAAATGATTGTCTCACATTTTTTTTACTACACATGGAATTGTACAGTTTGGTGACTTTTCGTTTATTTTGTATACTTTTTATTGGCATACAACACACATCTGTTTGAAAAAGCAGACTATAAATATAAAAAATTCGAAAATTAGTCGCTCTTAAAAATTATAAATTGTACTTTTATACCAGGATGTCATACTGAGTCATGAAAAAAAACCCCTAATCATTGAATTAAAAATCCTTAAATGTCATGAAATTTCAGTTCTGGTCGAAATTAGACACCCTGATACAGTGGGTGAAAAAGTTTCCGTACAGCACGATTCAGCGACTTTGATACTAAACGATTTTTGATAAAACACTAAGGGGACGTCCATTAATTACGTGAGCTCCAAATGGGGGGAGGGGGGAGGTCTGGCAAAATCTCATTTGGGGGAGGGGGTGGTCAATAAAAATCTCACGTCAACTTTGTCATTGAGAATTTCTATTTATTTCCTATTTAATAAATATTATATACAGTATACACGATACGTTAATTTAATTAAAAGAAAAATTGCACTTTTCTTTTTGAACAATAAAACAATTATAAAACAATATATATCATATTCCTTTTTAATTAAATAAAAAATCCACTAAACAAATCGACATTTCTTGCTTAATATTAGAAATGAATTGTTGAATGTTTTTATCTCTTTATCGACTCTCATCGTCTGGAAAGTCCGCCGTGTGCTTTATCGCAATTAAAATCTCCGTAAAATCGCAGATAACGCTTCGAATGTTTTATAGTTTTTTTTTCCTTCTGCTTATTGTGTCTGGCACGTGTATATTTTTCGGCAGTAACTGCACAATAGTTGAGCGCTTGACAATCGTATTTTTTTTTTTTCTACCGCTCGGAACTGTCAATATCACAGATGAAAAAAAATAACGAAGGGAAATTTAAAAAATTAAAAGAAAAATGAACTTCAATTGTGATTGGTTGAAAGAGCGGTTAAAAAAAAAAAGAACGTCGATAAAACATTCTTTGCAATGGCTTTTTTTTGTGTGCTAAATTGCGAGCCCTTTGTCTGTTTCGTCGTACACTAATGGCCAATCGTCGAAGAACTTTCTTTTACCGTTTTTTTTGTGCACTATTACATTTCCATAGCATGCGTTGCTCGCTACCTTTTTTTTCGAAGCATCGAAGTATCGGAAGAAAGCGTAGAATTAAAAAGTGGGCTTGAAAACTCGCCGAAAGTTACTTCGCTCAACGATCTTTTTCGACGAAATCTTCGTCTCCGCTGAATATCTCGTTGAAATTATTTGGGGAATATTGATTAGCTGAATTTTCCTTCATTTACTTCAAACGTTCTTCATCGACGCGCCTTACCTCTATGGAAAAACCCAAGCAAATAAACGACGTGCACTACTCACTGTGTACGGAGAAAATTGGATATCTCGTGTTATCGCCTATTGGGAATTAGTTCTTGAATTTTATTTCCTCCGTTTTTTTTTTTTTTTTTCACCGTTCGCTAACCGGTGGAAATGCGAATTTTCGATAGATCCGGGGAGGCGGGAGGATTGGTCGGAGCGACGATCGGAAGTCATCATCGCAAGAGCAACTCCCTGGACGCGGGAATGGGAAAGGAGAGCAAGCAGCAAGTCTCACGAGAACGGTAGAGCATCCGATTTATCACAACTGCTACACAATATTCGATAATATTCTGTGCCCCGTGACACACTGTGCCCCACTCTCCCCCCTACATTTCTTCTTACTCGTTTTGTTCGCAGCGAGCGCGTCTACAGATTTCGTTGCATCGTGCCGTATCCGCCCAACAGTGAATTCGAGCTGGAGCTTCGAGTCGGCGACATAATATACGTGCACAAGAAGCGTGACGACGGCTGGTACAAGGGCACCCAACAGAGAACCGGACGCACCGGACTCTTTCCGGCTAGCTTCGTCGAGGCTTTCTGAGACACGAGCCACGCTCGTCTCGTTCTCGAGACTTGCATATGAATTAACGCCGCGGTCATATCCGTCCGCTCTGCGTTACACACACGCCCGACGTCGCTTCCTCGACGAACGCGCTGCCGATCCAAAAAAAAAAACTAAATAGAACATTTTGCGTCATTTTAATCTTTGTTATTCGCGCGATCGATTCGTTCGGATTCAATTAACATAACGCTACGAATGAACGCGTACTGCCATTCATAACCCATAAGATACTGTACCTCGATATTACGAATTTTTGTTCGCCGCGGGGGCGAGGGAAGGAGAGGTGGAGTGGTTGATGTATTTCGCGAGTGCCGAATTCTATATTTATACGTGCAATTTTAAACACTGCCCTGCGAAGCGAAAGATCGCGAACGATTTTAATCAAGTGAGACGAAGAAACGAGTTTTTAGGAATTACAAATTAAACGCCATTTGTAGTTGAGTTATATACGTAGTTGAGGTCGTGCGAACGGGGAGAAACGAAGCGATCGCGAATGTGCGCGCGTTCTCGTAATTCGTTACCGCTCATACCTGACGAGCATTTACGACAAAAGAGCGAAAAGTACCGCGGAGCAAGGGTCGCAACTACCGGGCTTCCCTTTACGAGCAAAACGCCCTTTTTTTTTTTCATGTTGTGCGACGAAAATTGTCCGAGATCGCGTTCAGAGTCCAAGTAGTAAAGAATGGCCACGATAGTGGCCATTCTTTACTGCTCAAGCGCGGAACGTACAAGCCGAATCGTGCACCCCTTCGTATCCACATTCGGACAAGTGAATGTTTTTTTATTCTGAAATTTATTTTTATTTTTCGTAAAAAATAATGTACACGGAGACTCGCTTTGCAAATAGAACGATTCGATAAATTTCTTTTATTGTTTGATACTTGAACGAGAGAAAAAAAAATTGCGCGTGACGTAGTGTGCCATTGTCCGCGTCGGACTTCGAACTCTGATATCTCGGCGATCTATTGTCGCATGACATTTAGAGGAAGAAAAAGCATTTTGTGCAGACAGTACAGTGCGCCACTATGGCGCACTGTACTGTCTGTATACGTGTGTATACACAGTGTCCAATTTGAAGTGAAAACCCGTTTGGTTTCGCGGGGCGAAAGAAGATTGAATTTGATTCTGGGTGTATGCGCCAAGGCTAGGCGAAACCGCGACTGAAGTGCGGTCACGCTATCCATCATGAGGCGAAAATTTTCACGGCGTTTACGAGCCACTCGTTGCAGCATGCCGATACGTTCACCTCAAACACGTCCCGTAATATAAAGTAAAGCTGAAAAACAAATTGTAATATATGAAGAAAAAAAATCATGATGCATTTCCAGGCTCGTGGAATAACAAAAAGAAGCATGAAGGTTACTTCTGGTATTTCCGTTATGCTGCAATGCCAAAGAATCATTGAAATTGGCCGCCAGTGTGAGTGAACCTTGATGCGAGACTTTCTGTGACTGGACTTTGTCTGATTCGCTTCGCGTTGTATGGTACTTTCTGGTTCTATTAGCTCATCGGCAGCTCGTTAAAGTTCAGATGAGTCACCCAGTGTGTATATATCTCCTTAGGACACACGTTCATGGTTTTTTGTCAGGTACACCGAGATACCAACGAAACTTGTTTTATCGACACATTCAACATTCATTATTATGGTATATATTACAGTTAAGGCCAAGTGTCACACCGACCGAACGGCCATGAGTGCGAGAGAGATAGCTGATTTGCAGATTCCCAATGATTTCTGAAACGGTTGATTTTTGGGAAAAAAGAAAAGAAACACGTTCCGCTCTGTTGAACGACGAACAACCGCTTTCTCTTCTTTTACCCAAAATATGATCCGTCCAGGAGAAAACTTGGCAGTAGGATTTTTACCGACTGAACGTGTGACACATGGCCTTAAAGGGGTTAGGCTACTCTGAAGAACCTAAAATCAGGATTATTTAAAAGAAAAAAAAAACTTTTGAAGGAATAAGTAAAATTATTGAAAAATCGGTTTAACATTTATTTGTACGTACATTAACAAAGTTGTGTATGAAATTTTATTTAAGCATATGAATGACTAGCTTCGCTCACGTAGAATTTGGCCCGTACAAACATTATTAGAAGTTGCACCCCGCATTAGGGGGTTGTTCCAAAAAATCCTAAAATATGCGTTTTAATATTTGTTTTTGACCCTCAATCCGTGAAGGTATTTGAGCCACCTTAATCCCGTGAACCTGGGTCACTACCAAAGCAACAATTGTCGATGAAAAAATCGGAAAAAATTCATGGTCAATCTTTAGGCCGTATTTCCTAAGGGAAAATAGGGTTTATTTCTTATTTTTAATTTTTTTTTAAATTAAATAGCAACCTGCGAAGAAAATGATTTGGGCAGGACGAAAACGACCCAGGTTCACGGATTGAGGGTTAAGAATATACCGAGTTCCAAGTTGATACACGGAAGGACTATAATTTTCCATACAAACTTTTACATCCCATTTCATCCTCTTAGGGGTTGACTTTTGAAAAATTCTTTCTTAGTACACCTCTATACCCTTTAAGGAACATATCTTCCGAATTTCATTGAGATAAAAGCAGGGAATTTAATTTTCCCATACAAACTTCAACGCCCCATCGCACCCTTAGTTAAGGGTTGTTTTAAAAAAACCTAAAATATGCGTCTTATTTGTTTTGAAATATATATATACCAATTTTCAAGTTCATACACGCAAGGAATACAATTTTCCATACAAAACTTTCACCCCTTAATTCTCACCTTTCGTAAAAATCTTTCGTAGCAGATGTCTACATCCTATAAAAAAAATTACCTGCCGAATTTTGAGTTTGCAGGCTTTATAGTTTCTGAGATTTCGTGATTAATCAGTCAGTCAGTTAATGGTATTTCGCTTTTATATATATATAGATTAAAGAAGTTATAAATAATTCCGTGGAGGACCTTTAAACGTAAAGGGCTCAACGGTGTTCTTGATTTTGTCCACTCGGTTGATCTGAAAACAAAAAAAGACGAGATTTTTTCTCGAAATAGACAAAATTGGCTGAGAACTGAATGAGCTTTTTTTTTGTTATCGTGTTTGAATCGTCAAAAAGAAAATTTGGATTTTGTTTTTACGATTTTTTTTAGGAAAATTGACATTAATAACTAATGAAAAAAAAATGTTAAGAAGAAAAACGTCTGTCAAGACTAAACTACTGTTACACGGAATAAGTGTACCAAATGTCAAATCAAAATTCATTCATTGGATGTTGAGGAATTCTGTACACCGTTTTGAAGGAAATTGTTTCGAGAAAAACGCGTTCAAAGTTTTACTAGCAGTTCTATGCTTGCAATAATAAGTTTACCTTCGATCTGTGATTCTTGCACCATTTATCGGACTTTCATCTTCAATTTGAGTTTCCTCAAGTGACGAACGAGTGTTTGAAATTTTCACAGTAGCCTAACACCTCAATACCCGTTTTCCGTTTGAACGCGTTTTACCCAGTCAATACTAGTTTTGACAAAACGCCTTCGTTAGAAAAAGTTTTTCCTAGTGAAAATCAACATTTATGTTGATTAACTTTATACAAAGCCAAAGTTTGACGTCATTTGAAAATCGTCTTAAGGCAGAACATGCGAGCAGCCCAATTCACAAGCAAACATAGCAAAACCTACATAGTATTACAGCATTTCAACTTTACAGTAAAAAGTGTTTATTCGTCCGCTCGATATTATTAACGTTTTCTCGACTTTGCCAAATAAAAAATTCAAAACGTACGTTGAATTTTCGGTAGTACTTTTCTACGCCAATGGCACAGAAAGCCGATGTTGCCAAGTCTATCGGTTATTATTTTCTTTAATCAAATTGCCATTTTATTGCATTTACATTTAATTATACAAATGATAAGTATCAATATCATTTGCCGGCTTGGAAAGATTTTTCAACAATATTAGGAGTTCGAAATTGCCCAATAATAAATCATTGTTACATGAAATTTTATTCGCAAGAATTTGGCAGCCTGCCGAAAACTCATATTTTCATCACCATTCTCCCGGCTATATAATGGTATTGAAACTTCTTAAATTACAATATTTTCGGTATCGAACCATTTTTTGAACGTACTCCCTTATTCATTTCGTTAGAACGAATTTTGCCTCGTTACTCGTTAAGATGAGTTTGTTTGGGTTTGCTTATTACTCGACGAGTTTCATCTGACATTCAAATTTATTTATTAGTAAATACTAGTTTTCATTTTTACTACGGAAAACGCGTTTAATCCGAAAACGGGTTTTAACTGTAACATATATACACACACATTTTTTTTTCCTACGTGTATAAAAAACCGGAAACGTTTCCGGTCCTAGCAACGTTGTAAATTACACGGGGCACAATTTTTACGCCCACGTAGCAGCGCGCTCGTACGTGTTTATTTAATTGTCATGCGACTACGAATCGCAACGATATTTCTATCGTGAAGGAGGAGAAAAAAAAAATCGCAGAAGTCCGCGAGGCCTTACGAAGCGACGTTGAATAAACGAGTTATGAAGAACGCGATGTCAAAAAATAATTCCAATAATCATTCGAAATCTAGAAATTTGAGTTGTGCCGACCCGTACCTCAGGTCGTCGTGACACTTTCGATTTTCAATCAATTCTTTTTTCTCTGCCACAGAAGGTAATACGAGTTCGGAAAAAAAAAAATACTCTGCTGCATTTTCGAGCGCTAACGCCGATCGATCTTTGTACTTTAATTTTATTTAACGTTTACGCGCGGTCACCAAAAACGCTTAATTATTTTTCAAGCCTCGTATGATCGCCCATGTCGGAATTTTCGTTTTTTTCTTCCGAAATTTGTTTTTCCTCCTTCGAAAGAATATCGAAGGCGTTGCTTTGTAAATTGCGGAGCGCGTCCGTCAGACGTAGGGGGTTTGTTTTTTGTGAAGTGCAAAAGTAATTGTTTTTCTATGAGTCATGGGAGCGAGCCGGTGTAGCTTCGCTCCTCCGCGACGAGAGTGTTCAATGAAGGATCCGCATAACCTTGACGATTTCCTGTAGGCACAGTCGTGACCAAAAGTTTTAATCGCTGGTACTTTACAAACAAACAAAAATCACAACTTTTTCTATGCTATTGTTATTAGTGCCCAAGCAAACGCAAAGAAATAGCATAATTATTAAAAAAACAGAACCAAACACTCTATTCTTTTAGAAAAATTTCTCAATAAATTTTGCCCTACTATTATTATTGTTATTAAAAAATTCTAAACCTACTTTTTTCGAGCATATGCGTCGGTAACTTTCTCAACTATCATTATTATTATCAACAAATGTGCTCAGCGTCTTTCACGTTGTTGTTGTTTTTTTTTTCTTCGCAAATTCTCGCCATGTCACGCATTCGTTACGATTTTTCCATCCAACGGAATATCTTCAAGCTGTGGATCCGCGACTAAAATTATAATCGTCGTTTAGATAGGAAGCTCGTCGATGAAAGAAACGAGCGAAAGTTAATATAAATAATTGTGTATGTGAATAATGTCGCAACGAGAGCGAAAAGTTTAATTGTTAAAGAACGAAATAAGAGCAACACGCGTCTCGTATTACTCGTTGCTGGATAGACCTCATTGAGATTAAAATTTGTTTCGGTTTTTTTCTCACCACCCTCAAGAGCATATTGCGCTCTGGTAGAAAAAAAAAAACTCGGCACAATTCGAAGACTTTCCAATCGTGTGTTCTACGTTAAGGGAGAAACAAAGCAAAAATGAAGCGTGGACGCAATTTTTGGCTCGCACTTCCTTCCACCCTTCGCCGCACCAACGACGATACAATTAAAGGAAGAGAAAAAAATAAAAAGAAAGGACTCAGCTGGGCGAATTAACCCGCTGATTATGTAGCCGAATAATATTTATACTCGAAGTCGCGTTTTTTCTATGACCGTAGTTTCTTAAGTCACGTATTACTATAAAGATAAGAAATTATATGCAGTTTTAAAGGAGAATAAGAATGACACGAGCGAGAGGGAAAGAGCGAGAGAGAGAGAGAGAGAGAGAGAGCGAGCGATTTTGCGTTTATCGTAGGATTATTTTATCTCGACAGCCGTGATGTGGCGATCGAGAGCGCCGATTTTTTTTTTTTTTTGTTCGAAGCAACAGTATTAGGTTGTGTGGCGAATCGTGTACGTCTCCTTTTTTTTTTCTTCTTTTTTTTTCGACGCGCATCCTCGTGCACTCCTCTCGGATCGGCATCACACCAATTATTTATTAGTAGGCGTTAACGATTATTGTTTTTTTTTATATCTTTCTTGCTTTTCCTCAATCGCGGACACTGCCTATTAAAGTTCGGCGTCGAAAATTTTCGCAAGTTTCGAACAATCTTTTGTTTGTAAAGACGAATGGCGACGCAATTATAATATATTTAATTGAAAAAACTTAATTACGGTTATGAAAGAACACGGGACTTACGGTTCGTTGGGTTCGAAATTGTATCGAACGGCTTCAATCGATTCTCAAACAATAAAACAATTCCGAATTGTTACGAAGCAATTCTGATTGAAAAAATTCCGACTGAATTCAAACAATTTTGATTAAACAATTCCGAGCTTGACCTTCACATACCCTTGCCGTTTATACCCAAGGACATATTGACATATCGATCGTTTTTTTTTACCTCTTTAAACGTAACAAGTTTTATTTTAAACAATTTTTATTATAATTCGCACTTTCTGAGATGGAAACTCGTTGCACTCCACTCGATACAATTAGTTTTTCCCTGCTGAAGACTAGAATTTATGCTTTAAAGCGCAAACGAACCCAAACGTCGAGCTCATTTGGAAACAGCTTTAACTGATTAAGTTCGTTGAAACTCGTTTTTCCTACTTAATACGAGTTTGTTTGGGTTTGTTCGGGTTTCTTTGCTAGTTGACGAGTTTTAACTTTTCGTTGACGCACTTATCTCTGGCCACGACTTCGTCCACCTGCCGTTTATAACCTTTCGGTTTTTATTATTCAAAATCAGGAATGCAGTTTTAATATTCCTTGACATGTCTGCATAAATTGAATATAAAATTATTGAAGACAAGCCATTTTGGGAAGGTGAGCGTTTTATTTAAAATCCGTCCGTGTTAAAATGACCGAATGCGTCAACGAAAGGTTAAATAACATTCAAATTTATTTATCGGTAAATTCTAGTTTTCACCAGGAAAAAATAGTGACGAAGGCACTCCATAAGAACTAGTTTTTAGTAAGGAAAACGCGTTTAAACTGAAAACGGATTTAACTGTAACATATATATATATATATACACACACACACACAGTGGGTGAAAAAGTATTTGTTTGGGTTTGTTTGGGTTCGTAGAACAATTTATCCTACGAAAAAAATAAAATACTTTAGCATTTTTTTTTCGAAGAAAAATAAATTTTTTGTCGAATATGTTATTTTTCTTCGAAAAAAAATGCTAAAGTATTTTCTCTTTTTTCGCAGGATAATTTGAAAAACAAGCGGTGTAAAAATACTTTTTTAACCACTGTATATATATATATTGGGTGTAGTAAAAAGAAATCCATTATTTTTGCCTTCAATTTCATGAAAAAATAATGGATTTCTTTTTACTACACCCAATATATATATATATATATATATATATATATATATATATGAGGTGTGTAAATTAAGTAACAAGACTGGCAGTTTAGCGTTCGATCTGGCAACACTTGGGACGCGGGCTTGATGAAGGGGCAACAGACGCCTTCGGTACGAGTTTGAACTCGCTACAGTCATTTGGTTGTCCGATTTTTTTCTCGAAACAGTTTTTTCTAGTGCGTTCGAAAAATGAGTGACATCAATTTCGAGCAACGATACGCTATCAAATTTTTCTTCGGACTTGGGCACAGTGCAACGTACATTTTTGCAGCCCATATTTTTCGATGGTTTAAGGCATTTTCAGAAGGAAGAGCAGCGGAAGGCCTTCGATCGTCAAAAACCGATGAAAACGTCGACAGAACGCACGCAAGATCTCGGATTCTGTCGACGTTTTCATCTTCAATCGACTCTCTTCCTTCTGAAAATGCATTAAACCATCGAAAAATCTGGCCCCTTGACAAAACATTGTCTTCGTAGGCAAAACATTGTCTTCGTTGAGACTCGTACCGAAGGCGTATCACATGTTCACCTGCAGCCTTTCCAAGTCCCGCGTCCCAAATGTCAGATCGAAGGCTCAGTTTCATCACTTAATTTACACACCTCGTGTGTGTGTGTGTGTGTATATATATATATATATATACGCGTATATATATATATATATATATACGTACCGGAACTTGCAGCAACTTTGATGTCGAACTTTTACTCGCCGTATTCACGTCACCCGAAGGAAACGAACGGGAGGAAAATAATGTTCACACTGTCTATTACTGTCGTACGTTTTTTTTTCACTGTATGGTCGTGTATATTAATCTAGGAGAAGAATATATTTGTGTGTGTGTGTGTGTATGTGTATGTTTATATATATATATATATATATATATATATATATATATATATATATATATATGTATGTATGTATGTATGTATATATATATATATATATATATATATATATATATATATATATATAAACATACACATACACACAACATACGAAAGAAGATATAAAGTTTCGCGCTGCGTCGCGTTTGCGGTATACGATTTAACGAATTGCGTTTAGAAAAAAAAAGTCACTCACTTGATTGTATAAAATAAAGGTGCAAAAACGGGAGCATTAATCGAGCAGAATAAATTCCAATCGTGTCGAAGAATCGTCGTTACACATTTATACACACACACATATATGTTCAGACATATGCGCACACACACACCCACACACACACACACACTCACACATTATTCCGGACGACTTCTGGAGCGCACAAAGAAAAAACACCGCCCTCAATCTGAAACTAATTTATATTGTCCATTACGAGCGTGTTTTACGATGCGATATAATGCGAAAAAGAGCCCCGTTGCAATAAATCGATAACGATATAATATCGATTCTCATTAAAATAGATATATGAAGCCCGATAAGAAGAAGAAGAAGAAGAAACAAAACAGGAAGAAATATTCCCTCGTCCGATTCTCTCGATGTTGTTCCGCGCAGCGCGTTATTTACACACGTAGTATTGTCTATATTTAAATAATCTGCAAAACCAATGTAATAAAGAACGAATACGTACGAAGCGTATGCGTAGAGGCTTGCCTCTGTGTTTATTTCTCATCAATGATGTGTTTGTGGTTTCGTGCGAGATGTTTTTTTTTTTTTTTCCTTTCGTCGAGGAGGGAATTCCTATTTTCCTGTAGTGTAAATTATCGTAGGAAATACAAATATAAGTAGGAAAAAAAATGCTTCGGATGGGGATTTCGGTTGATATGTAGCAAAATCTTAGACAAATATATTTTTAGGATTTCTTTCCCTATGTGTAAAATGGGGACAAATTTTTTTTTCCGCTCCACCCGTCTGGTGGGCGGTCATTGGGCAAGACTTTAAAAATGAAATTGAGCTTACGATCACCATTTTTTTTTCCAAGCCTCGTTTGCGAAATATCAAACTTCTATGTCATGTACAGCCCACGCCGCCCCCCCCCCCCCCTCATCTCTAATTTTTAAACCGTAGATTTAACAAATTTGAAAAAATTCTAGTTACTAGCATTTCATTACAACTTTGGATTAAAATTATTTGGGTTACGTTGCATCGATAAATACAGGAGATGGGGACAACCGAGTTATCGCTAAGTTGGGTTCATGGACGACTGGACAAATCATTTTGTCGCGTGTTGTTTGAAGCTTCGTTAACCCTTCGTGGTCACTCTGGGTAGAATCCAAAGTAAATATATAATAGTTTCCAGCTTCGAATGGGACTGTATTCACCATCTTACCTGGAGTTTGAAATATCCTCATAACATAAAATTTACCCTCTTCACATTACGGAATAAATACCTTTTTTGGAACGCGCACTATGCTACTATTTTTTCCCCAAAAGTAGCACATCTAAGGAGTATCACGTCCAAATTTTAGGTAAAAATGTTGAAAATTCACGGAACTATGATTTTTTTTAGCGAAAAAGTGTCTCTTTTGCGTTTTCACCTCTATGAATTATTTTTAACGTGTCGCCATTTAATTTCTTATAAATACATTTTTCGTACATTATCTAGAAAGTTGAAAGCATGTTCCGTAATTTTTTGAACCACTTCGGACGGATAGTTTGGTCACGATACTTTTTTGAAAACTGACTGGGTAGAATCGATCCAAGTGTGACGACCGCGATTCAATTTGAATGTGTGACCACGAAGGGTTAAGGGGCCAGTCCACTTTGGAGCTACGAAAAAAAGGCTATTTTCGCGATTTTTTTTTTTGAGGTTTTTATAAAAAATATTGATATAAAAGTTGTTGGGCTTGATAAATAAAGTCTTGAAATACATTTAAAAAAATTTTAATTCATTTTTATTCATTTTCAAGTACAAAAACTACAGTTTAACGTAACGCCTCAAAAATAGGTGGGCTAGGTAGCTCCATCACAATTCGGCAACGGCTTGTCTGAAACAAAAAAATCAAAGTCCGTTAGATTCAGTATGACACCAGCTACAAAATGACCCTCGGATATAAAGTTTTAGCAAAAAATAAAAAAATGGCAGATGAAAAACGAAAAAAGTAATAAAAAAAACGCGCTTTTTTCCCAGTTTTTCGCAAAAAAAAAGAGTAAAAATCAAAATTTCAAAACCATCGAGGGTCATCTTGTTACGAATCATGTTTACAATATGTGGTTCAAATTTCAAGAGAATCGGTTTCTTAGTTTTAGAGATACGATGGAGCTAGATTTTGAAAACGTTGTTTCGAGAAAAACGCGTTTGAAGTTTATACTATGAAAAACTCTTACCTAAACTCAATCGGCAATATTGACACAATATTTCTGAATGTATGTACTTTCGAAAACAGTAAAAAAGAAAAATCGATTTTTTGAAATTGTCAAAGTGGACTGTCCCCTTAATAAAATATCCAGTATCAAACGAAGAGCGCTCCTCTTCAGCCCGCCCCTACCGTTAGAGTATTATGGTTGCGAATTATTGAATGAAATCGAAATTAGTATGTAGGAGCAGTAGTATTTATTCCTTGTAAGGGGTTACGTGGGTTTGAAAATTTCAAAAAATCCATTTTTTTTTAATTTTATTATCTAATAGTACAATATGTCTAGAATATTCTCCCAAAGTTTTAAGTCAATCGGAGTAAAAGTCTAGGAGAGAGAGAGAGAGAGAGCCTTTGGGAATTCCCCCCGTTGGGAAAGACCGGTCGGGGGCGACGCAGGTATACGCATTTTTCTCAAAATACTCTTTTTGAAGTCGGTGGACACGATTTCTCAAAAACGAATGCACCGATCTTATTGAAATTTTGCACACTTTAAAATAGCATTGGCTAGTGATTGAACGAAAGTTTTCTTTCGATTACAACTAATTTTACAAGGTCATGCGTAGTGTAAATTGTACCAAAAATTGAACTATTTTGCATACAACTCTGCCAAAAATTCAAATTTCAATTTTTTTAAAAATCCTTCGTTTAATCACGAGCTAGACTTATCTACTAACAGAAAAAATGTGGTTTTTTCATTTCAGATAAAGCTATCATGAGTTATCCTGACCACCACTGAGGGGTCTCCATCCGCAAAACCACATACTTATGTAATTGTTCCAGTTTCTTCACTCTCTTGGTTGAGTTTTACCTTAAGGGGTAACACCACTCTAAGATTTTGAAAAAAGTATCGAGTATCGATACAAAAGTATCGAGTATCGATACAAAAGTATCGAGTATCGATACAAAAGTATCGAGTATCGATACAAAAGTATCGAGTATCGATACAAAAGTATCGAGTATCGATACAAAAGTATCGAGTATCGATACAAAAGTATCGAGTATCGATACGAAAGTATCGAGTATCGATACAAAAGTATCGAGTATCGAAGAACTCTTCGTTACTCGATATAAAAGTATCGAGTAACGAAAAGCTTTTCGTTACTCGATACTCAAGTATCGAGTATCGAATAAATTTTCCCTCCTCGATACATTTGTATCGAGCAAAAAGTAACGCCCCATACAGATTTTGGAAAACTCTGATCGCAATCACCGGACTTAAATTCGATTAAGCATTTGTAGCAAGACTTAAACGCGATCGTGTTGGAACAAAAAATGACTCTAAAACAAGACGGAATTGTGAAATCATTTGCGACATGAGTGGAAAAACCTTGCCACAAGAAAGCCGATTTCACAATTAATAGCGTCCATGCCTCGTCGATGTGCCGCAGCTATCGCTTCTAAGGGCATGCCAACAAAGTACTGAGTCAAGTGCGGAAAGTCGAATCTCGTTTTATTTTCGAAAAAAATTTTACGTTTTCCACACGCAATAGTATGTGGGCCAATAATTTTGGGCACTCGTTGAATAAAAAGTGATAGACAATCAAATATTTAAGAACAATATCGATGTATATAATTAATTGTTTCTCAAGTATAAATGAATACACGTTGTCATAACTCGTTTATTTTTGTTTCCCCCACCTTCGTATTTCAAATGGAATATGCCTGAAAAATAGGATAGCCCAAAACTTTTGCACGCAAATGTATAAACGTATATAAGAGCTTTACCGCAAACCAACCGGGAAAATTTATCTTTGCTTTACCACAGAAAGCATGACGTTTTTTTTTTTTATCAAATAGGAGAGAACTTATCAAAATAGCGTGTTGCGCGCGATATGCGTATTAGGCGCACATTGAAAAACGTGTTACAAAGTGCTATTTTCTCGCCCTCTATGTTGGTAGAGTATATTATTAATTCAAGGCCGAATGCTGCCATGGCGGGGCAATAAACAACACAACCGATGCAGTGTGTGCGTTTAAGCGGTGCATCGTGTCAGAGTTTGCCGCGTATGCACGAGCGAAAGCGAAAATAGAACGGTTGTCCGAACTTCCGGGTTACGCGTTTGGAGGAAAGATTGGAATTTTGCGGAACGGTAAACCGGGTTGCATCGTATTCAATTCAAGATTAAATTTATGTACAGTACTGGACAAAAAAAAAAGTACGCACTAGTCGAAATTTCTTACCGCACTAAAATTTACATAGCGGACTTAAAAATAAAGGTAATTGAATTTGCCAAGTGGCGTTTTGAAGAGGACGAGTTTACCTTTATTTTGCTTTTTTCGAAAATTCTCTACGATTTTTTTTCACCCCGGTGCGCACTTTTGAACGTGGCCATTTTTCGGCTATTTTTTGGCCGTCGAAAATTAACTGCAAAGTTTGTAGAAAAAAAATTTTCCTCGGTTTTTTTCCATGGTAAACTTAAAAAGGATATCAAAACCTACATTTTTGTTTTTTAGAAAGTCTCGTACGATTTTTTTTCGCCCCAGTATTGCATTTTTAGCTAAAAAAAAGACATGTTTCAGAAAAAAAGGCGTCATCGAAGAACCATAGGGTTTCAGAGGAAATGTCACGAAGGTAAAAAGTTGCATGGGTTCACACTGGAGTGGCTAGGATTTTTTCAGAATTTTTTTTTTCATATATTTTTTTTTTTTACCATTTTTGGCTGGAACTTTGATGAGTGACAGAGGCTCCACTTGTGACAGGAGGAACGTGAAAAAGAACGTTATCGAAACTCCATAAAGTGCGTGGCTCAATGACAGCACCGAAGAAGCTTCTATAATGTATTTTTTTCGCATTCACCTACGAACGGAATAACTCTCTCAACACGAGGAAACGAATTTTATACAATTTTCGGACGCCACCTTTTCTTAAAAAGGTTTTATATTATTATTGGTTTTTTTTTTGTCAGCTTGAGAACTGTTCGTGTCGATCTTTACAAATCAACGATAATGCGCGAAAGTGGCGTTTGTAGTGCACGTAGAAACGAATATATTCATTATGGATACACGCGTATGTGTATGTAGAGATAACTATGGATCATTGCTGCCGATCACGCGACAAGTTGCGTGCGGATAATTTTCGATGCATTTATTACTGACGAGAGCGGCGCGGGAACGATCGAAACACACACGAAAACACACTTCGCGGTACGTGTCTCTCTCTCTTTCTCTCTCTCTCTCTCTCTCTCTCTCCTTCTCTTGAACCGCTTCATTAGCAATGACACTCGCGGCAGCACAATCACCCTCGTAGCATGTACAGTAAACTCTCCCTAACTAGCCCAGTCACTATGTACTTTTAACCTTGCAAAAATTCCGTTATCGCTCTTTCTTGTTTTCTCCGGGGGTGGGGGGTCACTGGTAGTCTAAATTCAAAACGGCGATCAAATCCTCCATGGGCTTGTGTCCGCTATTTTTAATTTTATGAAAAAACCCCCAAGTTACAAAATAGGTCATCACTTCGAGCATCTTCTGTAGGTAGACCCAAACCAAGGTAAGTGGATCCTTTGAAAGTGATTATTCCGATATTTTTCGATTTTTCGACTATTTTCATACTTTGCGTGACTAGAAAGACCTTGTGTTGTAGGTCGCTGAATTCGTGTTAAAATCGGTAATAATGTCATCAAAAAAAAATACATGGTTTCATTTAAAAAAGTGGCGTTGATCTTGACGTAGCTTCAGCGCCTCCACCGATAAAAAAAATAGGGTGGTCCAGTATGACCGCCTTCTCGAACACTGAAACTTTTGTCTGAAACATTTTTGGATATGATCAATAGTTTGAGTGCTATTGCTCTGTAACACTTTATGTGCCTCACCCTGTATATAAGAATAGCTATAGAAGTACGTAGGGTTTTTTTTTATATATTGTTTTTTTGTCAAAATGGCACATTTCTAAAACTAAAAGTATAAAATATAATACTAAATATACAGTTAAAATTTCAAGTGAATCGGTTTAAATTTGTTTGAGTTATGAGTCCGGCCGACTTGAAAAATGTAGTTTTAAGATAAACGCGTTTAAAGTTAGTATAAAGTCACGACATGAATCAAGAGGGGTTGCGCTAGAATTCGAAAATCGAGTACTTAGAGATTTTTCACACCCATAATCTTTTGGAATATAATTTTATAGGTACTAAGGTACATTTTTAACAAAAAAAAAATCGATTTTTGGAAAATCCTAGAGTGGCCTAAGGCCTTGAAGCTTAAATCATTCTAGAAGGAAAAATACTTTAAGAAAACAAGAATAATAACACCATTACAATTGCTTTATTATATTTGGTAACAATCAGAATTATTAAGTATATATATCCTTTGTAATTAAAGTTCTTTAACAACTTGTGAAATGTCGATATTTCCAGACTGGCCTGAAAATATGGACAGGCACGTGTCCATATTAACAATATGAAATAAAAATAATCAAATGTTCTTATTAATCTTCTGATTCTATTCTTAGGAATTAATTATGCTATTGCTTCATTATCTTCTTCATTAATTTTAATCAAATGTTTTTCTGTTCATCTTAATATACTCTTTGGAGTCAAGTTGCCCATGGATCGAGTAGGGTAGGTGGTGTCTGAGCACTATCCTATCCTACCCTATTTTTTTTTTTAACTAATAACACTAATTAGAGCCGTTATAGTGCACCTTAACCCTTCGTGGTCACACATTCAAATTCAATCGCGGTGGTGTCACACTTGGATCGATTCTACCCAGTCAGTTTTGAAAAAAGTATTGTGACCAAACTATCCGTCCGAAGTGGTTCAAAGAATTACGGAACGTGCTTTGAACTTTCTAGATGATGTACGAAGAATTTATTTATAAGAAATAAAATTGCGACATGTTAAAAAAAAAATCATAGAGGTGAAAACGCAAAAAAGACACATTTTCGCTAAAAAAAAATCATAGTTCCATGAATTTTCAACATTTTTACCTAAAATTTGGACGTTATACTCTTTAGATATGCTACTTTTGGGAAAAAATAGTAGCACCACGAAGGGTTAAACGTATAGTATCATTTTTCTCCTCTCCTTCTTTCACAGATAAAATATACTTGATGGAACACTCTATCAGTAAGTCTTGATTAGCGGTATGAAGCAAAATACATGAACATATCGAACAGATGTAATCATTTAAATATTATGGCGAAGATCCGTCATGCGGGAGAGGGAGCGTGCCTCCACACCTCACCAGGGGTATGGGGGTTCCAAATTAAAGAAAAAAAAACACCTCACGTAATTAATGGACGTCCCCTAAGTCTGGTTAGAAAATATTCCTACTGTTATTAGTTATTTTGTTCGTGTTAATAGTTATTGTTACAACTGTTACTGTTACTTCTACACACCCTGTATATAAAATTCATCTCGAAGAAATGACAAAATTAGATAGCCGAACGACCAACGTATTACGACAAATCCAATAGAACGCGTATTATCGAAAAACTTTGTCGACCGACTGTCCGTCTAGGACGTTGATTGGTACAGCTGGCAAGCGGACGAGCTACATCCAAAGACGTAGCAACACGGCGGGGTGCCTATGTAATACTCGGACGATCAGCGACGTTAAGCTAGGGACCCACGGCTCGTCATATCACAGGCCGCGCCAGACCTTGGTTACGCCTTTCGAGGCCTGCGCGAACAATCGCGCCCCGCGCCGAGCAATTCCCACGGCGTGTGTCGGCCCGAATCGGCCTGTTGTTTTCGCCATTCCAACATGTCTAGTGTTATGGAGCGCATGGCTGCGTGTGAAGCCGCTATGGTTTTATTCAGTGGTCAACAATTGATAAACCAAGCAAAACGAAAGCAGAGGCCATAATGTTTTAGAATGGCCATTCCGGTTCATAAATATAATCGGTGCCATTATCCTTTTTCATAGAATCCTTGATTTTCCCTTTTAATTTCCTGTATGTTGACATCAAGTACACTTTTCTCATTTTTTATTCCGTGAGGATAAACTTCCGAATAGCTGTTACCTCCGAATTGGCTGAAATTTAGTACAGACCTTCTTTTTGACGATATAAGATAGTGTGTAAAATGATTTTTGGCGCATCGCAATAGTTTTTTCAATATCGAATTTTGAAAATTGCCAAATTAACACGTGCGTGTATATCTATATCTACTAGCACCCACTCCTATCCCTACTCACACGCTATCCTGGCGTGTAAAGAACACACACGCACGCACACACACACGCACACACGCACGTGCTTTGGAGTAAAAAAATACCGCGGAATTGACGAGCCGTGGGGTCTACGCGCGCACACACACCCAAACACGCACGCACACACGCACGCACACACACGCACATACACTGTAACCCCGGAAAAAACTCCAGAGAACTATCCGAAAAAAATGCGGGGCGCTTCTGGGCCAAGATTCGAACCCGGGAGACCTTTCGATTTCCGGTCGACTGCTCTGACCACTGAGCTACGCCAGCCCGCTTACCACACTCTTCCCGGATAGTCTCTTTATACTTTGTAATGTTACGATTTCGCAACGTTACAACCTCCCCCCTGTCAGAGTCGATCCGTCGCTAACGGGTCGACTCGATATTCGGTATACTCTAAAGTGTGGACCGAACTATACCCAATTTTTGTTTTCCTCAAAGTTCGGCCCAAACTATACCCATCCGGCGAGGCTACCTCGGCCTACGCTGGAAAACCTCAGGGAGTGGATTCTTTTTCACGGCAATGAACGATTGCCGTGGCCGCTGTTGGGCGCCATTTGTAACCCCGGAAAAAACTCCTAAGAACTATCCGAAAAAAATGCGGGGCGCTTCTGGGCCGGGGGATTCGAACCCGGGACCTTTCGATTTCCGGTCGACTGCTCTGACCACTGAGCTACGCCAGCCCGTTTACCACACTCTTCTCGGATAGTCTCTTTATACTTTGTAATGTTACGATTTCGCAACGTTACAACACACACGTGGTTTGGAGTCAAAAAATACCGTGGAATTGACGAGCCGTGGGGTCCACATACACATTTACACTAAAACCACCCTTATCAGGGCTAGGAATGCTAAGCAGCCAACCTCCACATGGTCCATTCTGGGTAATGCAAATGGTCTGTGAACTGCTATTGGCAGAACAATGATGGAAAAGAGGCTGAAAATTCAGAATTCCACACGATGCTCAAAGTTCCATCTTCCTCCCCAATCTTCCAGCCCAAACTTCCTCATAGAGAAAGCTTAAAGCATCGTCGACGTGTGTGTTTTTATCTTGAGGGAACTGTATGAGACGAGGTGGCTGAACTGACTAGAAAAATTTTCATAATATGAGAAATACATTGAAAAACAATTTTTTTTATCTTATGGGGGTCGGCCCTCCACCCCCGCAAGGGGCTCTGCCCCTTGACCCCGCCGGGGGGTTTCGTCCCCCGGACTCCGCTCCCCGGCCGACCACTGGCTCCAGTAGCCATACATGTAGGTAGAATAAGGCTAGGAGTGCGCGCAATTTCGACATTTTCAAAATTCGATACTGAGGAAACTATTGCGATGCGCCAAAAATCCTTTTCGCAATGCCTGCCCCGAAAGTGCGATTTTCGATTGGTGTTTAGCGTGCGGAAAGTGGCTTATTTCTCAACGATGCTTACTTTCCCGCACTAGTGCGGGAATGTGAGACTTTCCCGCACTAGTGCGGAAAAAAATCTATTTATAGCTCACTTTACCACATTGATTCGCGAAAAAACGGTTTTTTTTCACAGTTGATCGTTTTTTGTTCTACGATTTTGGACCGATTGAACAAACTTGAATGTAGCGAAATTCATGTCATATGAAACGTCAACTTATCACAGTCGTATTTTCTGGCAAGGAAATGATCTGAACTGATGTGATATATTTGAATATAATTGTTATTGGTTTTGTTGAATCTCAAATCCCACTTTCGAGACAGTCATTGCAAAAAATAATGTATGGGACATGTGCGAAAAAAAACGAATTACATCGCGCGTAAGTTGCCGAATTCGCCTCGACTTATGGTGCATTTCTCACTCGTACTCGTGTGGTTACAGCACTCGCCTTCGGCTCGTGCTGCAAATCACACTCGTACTCGTGTGAAATGCACCATAAGCCTTCGGCTCATGCGGCAACTTCACGCGCGATGGAATTCGTTGTTTTCCGCACTTGTAGCATAAATTACTATTTACACACTATCTTATATCGTCAAAAAAGAGGTCTGTACCAAATTTCAGCCAAATCGGAGGTAACAGCTATTCGGAAGTACAGGCTTCCGTGATAGGTATGGTTTCATCTTTAAAATTACTTTTTATCCGTAACCACGCATCATGAACAGCGTTCTTATTTTTATATTGGAGCGATGAGCTATTCTAAAGCGCTTGTTCATTTTTTTAAAGATTTAAAAAATCGAATGTTACGCTCGTTGGTCCACTCCGTAGTACCCCAAGTAGCAATTTTAAAAAAGTTGTCCAATAGTCAGCTAAACGGGTACCAAATGTCCGCCCGAAGGTTACCTCGAAGTTAACAACCATCCAAAATGATAACTTTTGGACACACGATACCTTGTAGGTACCTTTCAAGCGGACATTTGGTGTCCAATTAGACAACTTCTGGGCAATTATCTGGAAATTGCTACCTGGGACGGCCGCAGACGAAATTAACGAGAACCGACGCGCCCGTACAGGCCACGACAAGTTCCTCGCGCCGCGCCGCGCCGCGCCTTTGAACTTACCGACTCCCGATGGATCAGACGGGCGACGGCAATCCAGCACAGGCCGCAACAGGCGTGACTGTTCTCACGGCCTGTCAGCCTATCCTGGCGCGGCCTGGCCTGTCAGAAAACGGGCCGCGGAACCCTATAGCTTTAGTGCGGTCGCACACACGAGCGCGCGCGCGCACACGCCTGTTGATTATCAATAATCTCATGCTACCCGTACGCTTAAAATTCTCGGTACTATCGAATACGCGTAAAATGCGTGCGTGTTCGTGATGAACGCGACCGGATCGGCTGATCTTGTGTGGCGCGAACAGCCCCCACCCACCTCTCCTCTCTTCCAGCTTCGCTGCTGCAACTTTGTGTTGTTACATAGTTGCACGTTATTTATTGCTGACCAGGCTGTGTACGCTTCTTCTATCAGGACTATAGAGCGTGCGCGGCCAGGACGCGTGGTTCACTATCGACGCGCGCATCATTTCCCCCTCCCGCTGGCGCTGCCGCGGGTACGTACACACAGCGCAGCGCGGCGGCGAGGAGAGTTCACAGTTTCACAGTCCATTCGCTCACGAGACATCGCGAGCGTCGGACCGGTCGACGCGTCCGAATCTTTCCATCGTTGTTTTCACGAACGGATCGTTGCTAGTTAATTTTTTTTATTCCCAAAAGGTATAGAAAGTTTTTTCATCGTATGGTTGTAATTGCGCGTGTGAATCTTGCGTTGTTTTCTTGTTTTTTTTTTCTTCGAGTGTTTGACATATGCAGTCAGTCGGTGTTATTGTCGATACAAATATCTGTGCGGCTGAGTTTTGACTAGTCGCGCACCGCTTGACCGACGGGAAATCCCCTCTCGCCACCGAAGCTTCTTTATTATCCCGTCGCCCTGCCAGGAAAACCAATAACGGCGAATTACCGCACGATGTCAATCGAACCATAGAGCGGATATATTATAAATAGCACGACTAGTGTTAGTCGTTGGATATTATTGCGAAACGTACATGAGTGTAGGAAAGAAATGGCTGTAGAGAGACGCTGACGGCCGAGCGACAGTGACAGAGAAAATTCGTTTCATATCGAGCGAGGAAAACAAAAGAGGAAGAAAAATAATTCTTCGTTGGGATAGACGGAAAATCGCGCGAGAATACAAAGAAACAAAATATCGTGTTGCGAAAATATGAAGGATACACGTCGTAAAATTAAAGTTTCTCTCTCTTCCTGTTTATCAAAGTTATAGTTTCGTACTAATCACAATTTCGATTTAATTTAAATGTACGAAACGCTTTCTCTCTCTCGCACACACACGCACGCACGCACGCACACCTTCATTCGCCCGAAAGTATTGTTGAGACATAATAAACGATCAATCTCTATTTCTCGTATTTGTCGACTATGCAGTTACCAAATAAATTCGAAGCCTGTCGTGACCGAATCGAATAGTGTTCCTAGTAATGGTGGAAACTCACGAAAAAAAAAGATTATCGATCTTTCGAATGGAAATTCGCGGTTCTCGTGCTCTTCTCGCCACACGGCCGGCCGTGTAGTAATTGACACTTCCTCGGAAGAGGTTGAAAAACTCGATACACGTATGTGCGTTTGACGTTTATATGATGGGCGAAAAAGGAAAAAAAAAACAAATTGAACCCATACTCTTTTTTTGCGGCCGTTTGTCATTTTTTTCGAATGCGCACAGACACTGGGAGACATATACAGGGATACGGATATAATTTAGCTCGTTAACGAACTCATGGGCTCAAAGTACGAAACTTTCCCTTATCGTATTTGCCCGGGCTGAGAGATTATGTCAGTGAAAATTGCCGACGCTTTTACAGCTCGGTATTGAACTTCGGCCAATTCCTTCGTGTCTGCGATGCAACATTGTAGATCGGAGTAACGCATATACATACACATATATATCTATATACACACCTTGGACGAACTGACGCTAGAGAATGAAATATTTATCCTTGGAATGCAGTTGAATTTTTGTTCTCGTTTCTTTAATCTTCACGTCCCATTTAAGCGACAAAATTCACTCGAACACTTTTTTTAGAACGCATGTTCAGCGATATTCAACGAAAAAACATTTTGCATAATGATAAAAATATGAAAATGAAAATATAAGATAGAATTTCCGTTGCAACGATGCAAACTTTAACGTCATCTGTCGACGACTTTCGAAACAACGGAAAATGGAAAATTGTTTGAATTAAAAAAAGGAAATAATTGAAAAAGTGTGTACAATTGCGAATGAAAGAGTCCAGTGTATGCTTAATAGAATCGTACTTTTTTTTTTTTTTTCGTTATTGAATCGCCGCAGATACTCGATATTCAGACGAGTGGTTTTAGTCGATAGAAGTTTCGCCGGTTGTTTTAGTTTTTCCTTTAGGTATATTTAAAATACATTTTTTTTTAATATTGCGGATTTTTGAAGTTTTCGAAAATCTCGAGTTTTCGAATATTTCGAGTTTTTGAATAACTTGAGTTTTCGAATATTTAGGTTTGAATTTTTTATTTTCAAATATTTCCAGTTTTCGAGAATCTCGAGTTTTCGAATATTTCGACTTTTCGAATATTTACGTTTGAATTTCGAGTTTTTGGGTATTTCGATTTTTCGAGTTTTTTTTTTTTTTAATAATACGAGTTTTCGAATATTTACGTTTGAATTTTTTTTTTATATTTCAAGTTTTTCAATAATGTGAGTTCTCGAATATTTACGTTTGAATTTTGAAATTTTAAATATTTCGAGTTTTCAAATATTTACGTTTGATTTTTGTGTTTTCGTATAGTTGTGTTTGAATTTGGAATATTTCGAGTTTTCGAATAATTACGTTTGAATTCCGAATTTTTTCAATATTTCGAGTTTTCGAATATTTGCGTTTGAATTCCGTGTTTTTGAATATTTTTCGAGTTTTTCAATAATGTGAGTTCTCGAATATTTACGTTTGTATTTCGAGTTTTCAAATTAACGTTCGAAATTAAAAATATGTCGAGTTTTTTACAATAATAATTTAGGTTTTCAAATATTTACGTTTGAATTTTGAAATTTACATATTTCGAGTTTTAAAATATTTAAGTTTGATTTTTGTGTATTCGTATAGTTGTGTTTGAATTTGGAATATTTCGAGTTTTCGAATTTTCGAATAATTACGTTTGAATTCCGAATTTTTTCAATATTTCGAGTTTTAGAATAATTACGCTTGAATTCCGAATTTTTTCAATATTTCGATTTTTCGAATATTTGCCTTTGAATTCCGTGTTTTTGAATATTTTTCGAGTTTTTCAATAATGTGAGTTCTCGAATATTTACGTTTTTATTTCGAGTTTTCAAATATTTACGTTTGAATTTAGAAATTTTAGAAATTTCGAGTTTTCAAATATTTACGTTTGAATTTTGAAATTTTAGATATTTCGAGTTTTCAAATATTTAAGTTTGATTTTTGTGTTTGCGTATAGTTGTGTTTGAATTTGGAATATTTCGAGTTTTCGAATAATTACGTTTGAATTCCGATTTTTTTTCTTCAATATTTCGAGTTTTCAAATATTTACGTGTGAACTTGTGTATTTAGAGTTTCATTGTTTTCTATCTTCCTTTTTTGCCTTTCAGTGTTACCATCGTCAGACGCGGAAGAGTACACTGTTTCAAGATGATTGCGGCACGAAGATTGGTTTCCGTTGTCGCGAGGACATCGTCGCGTTTCGCCAAGACTAGTCAATCCCCGTTGTCCGGCAACAAACGGAGTTTCGTGAGTTTCGTGCACGCTCGATCGTTTGCCTACGAGTATGCTTTTGTACCACTCGGCCGCCTCGAAGGCCCGACACGGAATACTATATCAATTATCGTTTTTTAATTTTGTCGTACGAATTCGCCGCGCAGGTCTTGGGACTTGTGACTTGTCGATTCGTCGCTACCCATCATGTGACCAAGAACATAGAGCTGATAACGCAAGACGGCAAGGATACGTTGGCGAAACGGGAAAGCAACGACGGACGAGGAGCCTCGTCCAATCCTCCCCTTCTCGTTATGCTGTCGTGGCTCCTGTCCAAGAGGAAGCATCTCATGAAATTTGCGAATCTCTACATGGAGCAGGGCTTCGATGTCGTCACGGTCTCCGTGCATCCCTGGCAGCTCGTGTGGCCTGTCAAAGGAACGAGGGTACGCATATCAATTTAACACGTCATTTTGGGAAGTTTTTTTCGCAGCTGGGGGGGGGGGTGGGGCCGTAACGAATCAACCGACTCGAATGTCCTCCAAAGTGATGGTCTTGAAATTTGCATTATTGAAAGGCAACGAAACATTTTATTTAACATATTAACGCCGAAGAATTCAGATTTTTTAAATTATTTTCGAGCCAAGTTTTTTTTATATTCACAAAGGAGAATTTTTAAATAATAATTATGCTTCCGAATACTTTCGAGTGTGCTCTTTCAGAATCTGGGGTCGAAATTCAGTTTTTTTTCAATAATAATAATAATAAATATGGCAGCAGTGAGATAAACAGAGAGAAACGATTTTTTTTCATTCTTTTTTTTCTCTTTGAAGACGCAGAAATATTTCATGTTTTTTTTCAACCATGAGACCACAAAATGGTTGTAGTTTAATGGAATATTTTTTTAATTCGTCGTCATCATCATTTTTACTTCCAAAATGGCGACTTTAAAGTAAAAATCCTGAAATATCCAAGATTTCCAAGGGGACTCACTCAAATCAAGCACCCCAAAACGTGAGAGGCAAGGGGACTCACTCAAATCAAGTACCCCAAAGGAGAAAGAAATGCCATGCCGCTTTTGTTTTTTCGGTAGTACCAAACTTCAAAAGATACGTGCAAAAATTTCATGACATTCGGTTCAGTCGTTGTCGAGATATTGAAGGTTGAGTGACGCTACATTTGTTTTTGCTTAAACGATGGATAAAAACGAGTTTCGTGTGTTAATCAAACACTATTTTTGAATGGGAAAAAATACCGTTCAGGCTCAGCAATGGCTTGAAAAGTGTTACCGGGAAAAGTGCCCATCGAAAACAACCATTTGCCGATGGTATGCGGATTTTAAACGCGGCCGAACAACCACCGAAGACGCGGAGCGCTCAGGTCGTCCAATTGAGGTGGCAACGCTCGAAAACATCAAAAAAATTCTGAAAATCGTTGTGTCCGATCGTAAAGTGAAGTTGCAAGGGATAGCTGACATCCTAAAGATATCAAAAGGCACCGTGTTCAAAATTGTGTATGAAAATTTCGGTATGAAAAAACTTTTGTCCAAGTGAGTAACGCGTTTGCTCACAGTGGAACAAAAACAACAACGAATTGATTATTCGGAGCTCTGCTTGAAGCTGTTTACGCGTGATAAAAAGGTTTTTCTGCGTCGGTATATAACAATGGATGAAACATGGATTCATCACTATACGCCGGAGGCGAAAAGAGCGTCAGCCGAGTGGAGAGGAGAGCCTATTTTGAGGCAAAAGACAAATCGTGCTATAAGAAAGGCATCGAAAGTTTAGAAAAATTTTGAAATGATTGTATCGCTATGGAAGGTGACTATGTTGATGAATAAAGTCGAATTTTTCAAAAAAAAAGTGTTTTTACTGGTTAGTCCCGGGACTTAATGACCCATGTGTTAGGTGTATTAGAAATGATGTTGATTAATGAACTGTACAAAAAAACAAGGTAAAATATAGAAAGGTCGAAGATTCCTGAGCCTCTGCGGTCGTTATTTTTTATTCGTCACATTGAACATATAATATTCTATCATAAAACATGAATGAAATAAATGTTTATAATTTACACTGATAATAGGTTTTCAATTTGACAATAAACGTAAAATAATAGCTGAGGATAAGGATATTCTAGGATTTTCACGTTAAAGTCGCCATTTTGGAAGTAAAAATGATGATGACGACGAATTAGAAAAATATACTGTTAAACTACAACCATTTTGTGCACTCATGGTTGAAAAAAATATGAAATATTTCTGTCCTAAATGAGAATAATAGTCACAAAATAAATCGATTTTCTCTGTTTCTATTTGTCTCACTGCTGCCATATTTATTATTATTGAAAAAAACTTTGTGTGATATTATTATTAATGAAAAGAGGAAGGTACAACCTACATTATAAGGACATTTGGCAATATTTCGAAGCTTTCATCGTTTGAGCGGCGAATAAACTTTTTAACGTGACTTTGGTGACACTGCTACTTTAAAAAATGACGGATTTTCATATAAACTTACATCCCCTATTGTACTCCCTTAGGAGAAGTATTCCGTAAAATCCTTTAGGGGAAGGTTACATCATAAAAGGAAACTACTGTCCAAATTTCACGTTTCTATATCTTCAACGGTTTAGGCTGTGCGTTGATCTGTCAGTCAGTCAGGACTTGTCCTTTTATATGTATTCATTTTTTTTTTGCCCACACCTTAAATAGTTGTAGCTATAGTTTTATTTCCAATTTATACCGTTTAAAGGTGTTTACACGTGGCCCGGCCAGAAAGGAAAAGAAATCCAAGAGTCCAAACGAACACAAACAAATTTTCTTTTCATTAAAAATACCGCAATTTTCTGCCTTGAAATATAATCACGTTTGAATTCATTTTAATAGGTTTTTTTTTGAGAGTCGTTCTCAAAAAAAAACCACTTTTTCGAGAAGAGTCTTTGAAAAAGTGTTTTTTTTTTAAATGCAAAATCATAAAAAAAAGCCAGAAAAATAATTATCAAACGTTATCTTTTGGCAACATTTAACAATAAATGTCTTTGTCGAAAATACACGTTTTCATGGTTTGCACGATAAATATTCTTTTAAAGTAACGTCACAATTATAGTCTATCGAGCCAAATTTCTAAAGCTCGAAAAAAACAAGTTACGACAGTTAGAAACTAAAATATTTCGTTTCCTATTGAATTACGAACTCCAAATATTTTTCTAAAAGTAAAAAAAAACGCTCGACAAAATCTATGATCGAATATTTAAAAAAAAACTGTATTAAAAGATATTAAAAGCTGTTCAAGTTATCGTGCAAACAATTTCGAAAAATGCATCGCGCTCGAGCCAATTTGTAATTTTGTTTTTTTTTTAAGATCCCTCTAAGCTGACAATCAACAATAAAAGAAAACAAATTTCAATTTCGCAGGTCATAGCCGAGGATTTGCTGACGTTTCTCGACCAGAATAAGAACTACGAGCAAATAATGTTGCATGGTTTTTCGGTCGGCGGTTACATGTGGGGCGAGGTTTTGGAGCTGATACAGCAAGATAGGATGAAGTACGATCCGGTGATCAAACGAATTATCGGTCAAGTTTGGGACAGCGCAGCAGATATCAGTGAACTCACCATCGGCACGCCGCGCGCCGTTTTTCCAAAAAACGAAGTTATGCAGAAATTACTAGCGAAATACTTGGAGTACGTACTTACGTTGTAAATTTCATTAAAATTGCTACATTTACAGAGAGAGGGGGGGGAGGGAGAGAGAGAGAGAGAGAGAGAGAGAGAGAGAGAGAGAGAGAGAGAGAGAGAGAGCACAAAAACGATAGTTCTCACATATTTTTTCCACATCAGCACACTAATCAATTCATACGCACGTCGTTTCTTCTCATCGCAGGTATCATATGAAGACATTCTACAATTCTGCAACTCAGTATTACATACGTTCGAGCCAGCAGTTTCACACAAATCTCGTACGTACCCCGGCTCTTTTTCTGCTGAGCAATACGGATCCGGTTGGAGCAGTGGCGAGCAACATGAGGGTCCGCGATTCCTGGGACTCTCTTGGTACAGAGGTAATACATGATTCTCTCTCTCTCTCTTTCTCTCTCTCTCACACACACACACACACTCAAACATGCACCGAGTAAGTCATCAGAAATTAGACACTCGAAAATTCCTGTAAATATTTATTTTACACCAAAACAAGTCAAAAGCAAAACTTGGAGGACTTCCGAATATCTTCACTTCGGTCGGCTCAGTTCTTCATTTAGCGGCGGCGTCAAACTGACTTCAAGGTCAAGTCCACTCTTTTAAATGATTCGCAACTGTTGGGGTTTGGTTGGTGAGCACATAGAGTGTGTTATTGCGAGCAATATATGCTTTTTTTTTTTAAATGACGTGCAAAAATAATTGGCTGAGATATTCGCGTTCAAAGTTCGACGCTGAGTAAACAATGGGCACAGTAGTTTGCTGACGCGCGATTTTTTTTTCTTCAAGTATCAAGGCATCGGTCTCCATCTATTGCACATATTTTCAAAAAAAAATTTGTTTCATAATAAAATTTATCTTTTTATACATAAAAATAAAAATTTCGAAGTACGAGAAAATATTTTTTTTTATTAAAAAAAATTATCTTGGTGATCTAGTTGCTTGAAGTTACCCCTGCTTTCACCTTGTAGACACGAAATCTTAACTTTGGAGCATCTGAAAACAAAAAGTCGAGTATTTTATTACAAAGTGGAGTTGTAGTTATGCCCCCTACTAAAAACTTTCATCCCCGATAAAAAGAAAACAAAATGTCGCACTTTTGAATTTTTCAACTTTTTTCGATAACTTAAATTGTTTAAATTAGGATCAAATATTAATGAATATTTATACCGTTAGTAGGGATCGAAGAGATACATGCATAGAATAATTCCTGCAAATTTGAGACTATACGGTGCAATAGTTTTTCCAAAATCATCGACAAGATCGAAAAACGTTGTTTTGAGAAAAACGCGTTTAAAGTTTCTCTTGTAAAAATGTACATAAAACTAAAAAAAAAAAAGCCTCTTACCCTCAATCAGCGATGCCTGGTCCATACGAAAATTATTCGACGAATTGTTTTTTTCCAAGCCTCAAATCAATTTTTATTTTTTAATAATTCTTTCTGATCTGTTATCGACTTTCTTTTAGGCTGGACGAAACTGAATATAAATCATGATCCAATACAAAAAATTACGATTTTCACGAGCTACAAACCTCCGAAAAAAATCCCAAAATGAAATTCCTTCCCAAAATTAAATACATATTCAAGTTTCGCAATTGAGTCAAAAGCCATACATTAAATTTGCCAGCCGAATACACAAGATCAACATTGCCCCTCCCCCCCAGAGAAAAAAAACTGCTGTCTACGTCAATGGGAACAACAAAAGGATCGTATTATCTCACGCTTCTCGCAGCTCCCGAACTAATTTTAATCTCTTCTCTATTTTGTCCCGTCAGACGTACGTGAAAATATTCGACAAGTCTCCGCACGTCGGACACTTCTTGAAGTATCCCAAGGAATACGTCCACGAGCTGTACACATTCCTCGACAAGCTCGACATGATTAGAAACGAGGAGAAAATTCGCGCGCGTCTTTGATACGAGGAAAACGACGGTGAGATAAAAAACAGCAAAGAGATAAAAAACAGCAAAACAACAAAATTACGTTGCGACGAACCTCGAGGCGTTCGCGCAAAAACCTAATCAGGCGATACGAGAGAAAGAAAATCCGAGCAATTTTTTTTTGACACGAGCGATCCCGTCGGGCCCTCTTCATTGGGACACGACACGGGTCCTTCGACCGTTCGAATCACGACCGAGCGAACTTGGCCTCGGCAACGTTGGAGGCAACATAAGAATCCACCCCCGCCTCGGATTCGCGGAACGACTCGAGCGTGGAATTCGTGATATGGCGTCCGAGCGAGGGCCGAAGGTCCAACGTTTCCAAAAGTTCCGCTACGTCCTTTCCGAGGAGGAAAAAAAAAAAACAAAAAGAAAACAGAGAAAAACGATATTAAAATCTCGGCGATTTAGCGACGCTCGAAAAGATATGTAAAAAAAAACAAAACGCGCTCGTCGAACGCGTTGTTACTTGCCTCATCGGTGATGCTATCCGTTGTATTTGTATTCATTTTCTCGCACAATCGCCAAACGTAAGATTATTCACATGGAAAAAATCACGCGCCTACGTGAGCAATTGTATGACTATAACGTCTTGCCCGTTTTTTTTTTTTAGTAATGTAATTCACACACGTTCGGGGGAGAATCTAATCGCGTGTACTGTCTCAAGCGTGATTCATTTGCGACTTCGTTGTTCTTTCTCGTTCTGTTGTTAGTCCGCGATTGGGCGAAAAACGCCGGCAGAAATTGAGAGAGAGAATGGAAGCAAATGAGGGGGGGAAAAAAAATACATTTTCGCGAGATATTCTTGTTGGACGAAATTCGTGAAGATTTGTAGCTTTCGGGGAAGAAATGCCTTGTAAAAACGCCGTTGATGCCTTTGACCCGCGCGCTCGTACGTATGCAGAAACAAATAAACGCACAATTACAGGATGATTAACAAATTTAGGCTCTATGTCAATCTCTAGAGTGTGTCGTTGCGAGCAAAACGCTTTTTTTTTTCATGTGCGACTAAAATTGGCCGAGATATTCGCGTTCAAAGTCCAAGTAGTAGTCGCTCAGGCGCGAAATACGCAAGCTCGATTAAGCCCGGGTTCGAATTCACCTTCAGACATGTGATTTTTTTTTTTCATAACGGGGTATTCTAGTTTATAGGCCTAAAGGTTGGACTTGATAAAAAAATATATATTTTTGGTATCCATTTTTTAGTCTTTTTATTGATGTTTCAAGAACTTACAAAAAAACAGTAAAAATTGAAAAGGTTATGGGCCTCTAAATATGGTCGTGAAAAAAAAAGAGTTAAGACAGTTGAAGAATGACATTGTAGCAGGTACAATCAGTGGCGACTGTCGGAAAAAAAAGTTAATTTTTCTCCCTATTCTTTCCAAAATTTTGTTTTTTTTTTAAATAGAGATAATAATGACTTAGGAATGTCCGAGATAGGGTCGATAGAGGGATGTATACCGAAGGCCCATACCAAATTTGAAGTCAATCGGTTGAATAGAACTCGAGATTTTTTTTAAAAGTTGAAAAAAGTAGTTTCGAGAAAAATACGTTTAAGGCATCCATCTATTGCACATACGTTTAAGTCTCCATCTATTGCACATATTTTCGAGAATTTTTTTTTTTCATAATTAAATTTATGTCCATACTCTAATATTTTTATACATAAAAATAGTAGTTTCAAAGCACAAGAAAAAATTTAATTTATTTTTTATTTATCTTGGTGATCTGGCTGCCTGAAGTAACCCCTGCTTTCACTTTGTCGACACGCAACCGTAAGGGGTTACGTGGGTTTCAAAGCCAAAAAAAGCATATTTTCTCTATTTTTAAAAAATATAATATATAAATTATTTTATTCAAAATGTTAAGCACATAAAAGAGCAACATTTCAACAATATTTAAAAAAAATTCATCCAAAAATTTGGGAAATTCAGCCGGTGGGAACTGGTTTGCGGAGACTCCTAAAAAAAGTGTCCTCCTGGTGGTCAGGATAACTCATGATAGCTTTATCTGAAATTAAAAAACCAAATTTTTTCTGTTGATAGATAAGTATAGCTCGTGATTGAACGAAGGATTAAAAAAAAAATTAAAATTTGAATTTCTGGCAGAGTTGTATGCAAAATAGTTCAATTTTTGGTACAATTTACACTACGTATAGCCTTGTAAACTTAGTTGTAATAAAAAAAAAACCTTCATTCAATCACTAGTCAATGCTATTTTGAAGAAGTTTGCAAAATTTCAATAAGATCGATGCATTAGTTTTTGAGAAATCGTGTCTACCGGCTTCAAAAATAGTGTTTTGAGAAAAATGCATATATCTGCGTCGCTCCCGGCCGGTCTTTCCCAACGGGGGGAATTCTCAAAGGCTCTCTCTCCTAGACTTTTACTCCGATTGACTTAAAACTTTGGGAAAATATTCTAGACATATTGTACTATTAGATAATAAAATAAAAAAAAGGATTTTTTGATATTTTCAAACCCACGTAACCCCTTAACTTTGGAGCATCTGAAAACAAAAAGGCGCGTTTGTAAATATTGGGAATTTCGAAATTTCTTTTTGAGTATGTATTCTTAAAAGTCTATACTTCAAGCAAATACTAAAAAAATCGATTTTTTCAAATTTATAGACTAAAATACTGATTTAACATTTTTTTTTTTTGGAAAAAAATGAACGCTGACACTCGCTTTGCAAATCGATGATTAATTATTTTCGTTTATTGTTTGATATTTGAAGAAAAAGAAATCGCGCGTGAGCAACTACTGTGCCATTGTCCACTCAGCGTCGGACTTTGAACGCGAATACCTCGGCCTATTGTCGCACGACATTTGAAAAAAAAAAGTTTTTCTCGCAATTACATTGTATTCTCATCAAGGGAACTACACTAGTTGTAAATCACTCTGGATATTTACGTGGCTTTATGTTTATGTCGCTACACGCGCGCGCGTGTGTGTATATATATATATATATATACTCGAATAAAAAGAGAGGTAAAACGAAGAGATCACATAAAAAAGAGCAAGAGCGAGCGTAAAATTTTTGTACAATTTAGATCCATTATAATTAACGGTCGGTTGCGATTCCAGCATAAATAAAGTCACAACTTTCAACGTCAACAATGAGCAAAATAGTACATTTTTCTTCGTTATCGGTCAGCTCTTAGCAGTCCTTCGGAACGAAAGATCCTTTTTTCTTCTGTCATCGGTAATATTTGCGTTCGTCACGTTAGACACTTTGTTTTTCTTTGTTTTCTTTCGTTTCCTCTTCGTGCCGAGAATCTCCTCGATCTCGTCCTCATCCTTGCCCTCCATTATCAGCTTCTTTCGTTTATTTATCATCTTCTTCTCGTAAAAGTCCGTCTCGTCAAGCTTGATCTCGGCCTCCCGTTTGGTCACGGATATTTGCGTGAAAATCGTAACGATCTCTTTGTCTGTGAAGAACCGAAAAATAGTGGAGATGATAGAAAGGGGCTATTCTTTTTAAAATGTTGATATTAATGATGTTGAAGTTTGCATTGTTGGAGTGCAATGAAAATTCTTTTTGATTGCTTCAATTTTTTTTTTCGCCCATTTAGACTGTGACAGTCACTCAAACGCTTTTACGTATTTGTATCAGCGATTTAAGACTTTAATTTGCAAAAAAAGGCTTTTAATAATGATAAAAATAAAGTATCAGATTTGGATTCAGCGACCCGAAAAACCCTCGAGTACCAACGTCCACTTAGAGATGAAACAAATTTTTGCATTTTTAGTCGACCATTTTGAATCCGCTATTTCGCATTTCCAAAATTCAATATCAAACTTGGATTCAGCGACCCCTAAAAATATAAGTACAAAAATTTTGTATTTTTTAAGAAAAAAAGTGCCATCACATTTGTGACACAAAATATACCCAAGCACACTTTTATTTACACCGTCACTGTCGCCTCTCCACTTGTGCCGACAATCGTGAGCAGCGAACCTGACGTGAAAAGCTGGAACTACGACCTACGTAGCATAAGACGGCAATATTGCAGCGAACGGGAGTTGACGTCTTCGTATTTCGTCTTCGTTTTTCAACGAAATAACTTCAAAAATATTTTTAACGGTGCAGTGAAGTGATACGAATGGTTCTCTGGTCCGTGGTATATGTGAGTGATATTTATAATAAGATAATTCTCGCAGCTGGTGAAAATGTGTCATGGCGAATGACGAGTCACCTCCAATTTTCGATAATTTACTGTGTTGGAAAAGAAAATTAGACACGGGGAGTGGGACCAGAGCGCCATTCTTACCATTCAAACTAATTTATTTTCTGTATTTAATCGTTTATTACGATTGTATTTTCGGTGCAATTCGACATCCACGATCTTTCGTTCTATTATTTGCCATTTGGCGCTTTTGTATGCCCTCGCTCGATGTGACAAGAGAACTTTACAGCACAAGAAATAATGTTGAATTATATCGACGTTTGAAGCGGCAGATTGTTCTGACAGGCACCCACGCTTATGTAATGCCTCTGGTCACCTCGATCAACAAGTTTCGAAGATTGAAAAGAAAGGATGCATGATTGCAAAGGCTTTAATTTTGGGTTATACATCCGTTTACTATATATAATAATTCCACTGATTGGTCCAGACCACTCATTGAGCGTATCTATCGAAAATGGTTTCCATTGGAAGAGAAAACGTTAATTTATCACGTATAAATCAAATGGAGAATAAAAAAAACCCCCCATGAGTCACCTGTTAGAATTAACCTACAGGCTGCTCTTTTGGCGAGTTTCTTTGTTTCATTATCGAGTAATGTTTCAAGGGGTAAGAGCCCGAATCGGGGAGTTTTTTTTTTGGGCCATTCTAATGTACAACCTACATTTTAAGGATATTTCGCAATATTTCGAAGCTTTCATCGATTGAGCGGAGAATAAACTTTTCAACGTGACTTTGGCGAGACTATTACCTTAAAGCAAGTTTCATATTTCATGTGTGTTACCTGATTATCGACGGTTATGCAAATTTCGTTTAAAAAAATGATTATGACCAAAACCACGCTTCTTATCAGGCTGGCCCCTTCCCCTAGAAGAGAATGCTGACTACGCCAATGCTCACCGTCTATCTTGTAGTCGGATAACTTGGTGCCAACGGCCTCCTCGATGGCGTGCAACAATTTAATGTCATGAGGCGTCACAAGACTGATCGCTAAGCCGCCCCGTCCGGCGCGAGCTGTCCGACCCACGCGATGTATGTACTCTTTCGGCACATTCGGCACCGAATGATTGATCACCAATTCGACAAGTGGAATGTCCAAACCGCGGGCCGCCACGTCCGTCGCGATGAGAATTTTCGTGTGATTCGATTTGAATCGATTGAGGGCAGCAAGACGATCACGTTGCTTCATCATTGCGTGAAGCGCCACGTTCACGAAGCCAACCTCGTTCAGTGTCATCGAAAGTAATTGGCAATACTTGCACGTGTCCGTAAATATCATTATCGAGCCATTCTCGTTGTCGGCGCGAAACGTTCTAATGACCTCGACGAGAAAAGCGTCGCGGGCATCCATCGGACAGAGAACGTAGCGTTGCTCTAATTCAGCGACAGTCGCCGTGCCAGTCTCGTCCTCAGCCTCGAACTCAAAAACCTCGTTACTCGCGACTCGCTTAACTTTGTCGAGGGTGTCGGTGATCGTCGCACTGAACAACAGACACTGACGTTTCTTTGGTAAAGCTTGAAATATCGTTTTGATCTGCGCGTCGAAACGACCACCCAACAACTGATCCGCCTCGTCCAACACCAAAAACTTTATCCTGCCGAGATCGAATGTGTCGCAGCTCTCCAAATGATCCGCCAATCTACCCGGTGTCGCGATTACTACGTGTGGACGACGCGCCAATTCCTGTCCCTGCGTCATCATGTCCATTCCACCCACGACTACGCATCTCTTCAGATTTATCGGCTTACCGATCGCTGCGAATTGCTCGCCGATCTAGGGAGAAACGCACAACCGAAAAACAAAATGCAAGATCAATCAATTGTTTGGATGAGTGGATTTTTTTTTTTTTAATCTAATTTCCAAATTTGTCTCGAGCTCGTTTTTCGGAAAAAGCGTTTTACAAAACGGACAATAATCATCGAAAATTTCTCAAACATAACGCGCGATAAAGAGGAATTTTCTTTTGTAGCTTCTGGTATAATTTTCTCCTTGCTCTGTGGAGCTATTTCGGCATGTACCTGGAAGGCTAATTCTCTGGTCGGCGTTAATACCAGAGCGAATATTCCGTAAGGATCTTCGCAGAGTCTTTGAAGTATCGGCAGCGCGAACGCCAGGGTCTTGCCGCTTCCGGTCTTTGCGCAGCCTATGCAGTCATCACCTTTCAATATTCGAGGAATGCAATTGCGCTGTACAGCCGTCGGATTCTTAACGCCTGGAATGTCAATGGAATTTAATTTTTATATTGAGGTATGGGCGAGCAATTCTACATCTTGATCAATTGTTTCATAACTAAGACGAATAAGATCTATTACGCGACATACGCGAGCTGAAATTTACGATTGATAGGTGACATTTTTTGCCATCAAATTCACTATTGATTGAAGCTATCGCATTCGATTCGATAGTTGACATTTTCGAACAGAGATTTCTCCGAGATTAAAGTATCCCTTTCACGGATCTCGAATATTTCAATATTTCACAATTAAGGCGGGCAACCACTTTAGGAGACCGAAAATTGGATTTTTTTATATTGTGAAAAAAAAAACAGAAATTTCCGCAACTCTGACAATAATTTATTCATATTTTCATACATCTCTGGTAATTTTTTCAAGTTATTTCATGCATTAATTAAAGTGTAATCCACTGTGTCCCTTGGCGTGTCGTCATCGTCATTGTCGATTTGCGGGAATTGTGCAGCTCGCAATTCGCATCTGAAATAGTCCGAAAATTTTTTATACATTCTTGAGATGTTTCTTAAGAACATGAACATAAATTTTGAAAAAAAAATCGAAAATTGAATGTTGGAACGTGTTTGAAAAAAAATGATCGATTTTTAGCATTTTTTTTCGCGGCACTTTGCAATAATAAATATGTTTTAAACAATCTAATCTTTTCAACTTTAGGTTCATGTTTCAATAAATTATATTTTGTAAACGTGTTCCAAATTTAAAGATGATCCATCAATTAGTTTTTCACTTATGATTCCCGCAAATTGAAAAATTGTCGTATCGAGAAAAACACGTTTAAAGTTTCACAAACGACAAACTCAGAGTCAAATGTGTTTAATCAAATAATAAAGTGTCTTACCGATTAAGCAGCGATTCCAGCACCATGCAGTAGTCCTTTCTTTTCCTAATGCAACTCATTTGAAGCTTGTATTTCCTCTTTACGAGGTTTCCGAGCTTCTTTTGTCTCTAATAAACTTTTTCTATTTTGCCGAGCCACACGCATCTGATCCATTTGCTCGGCATATCCGTAGCTCTGGCTGCCAACTACGATTTGTAGTTCATTCATAACCATGAGTAGGGCTGAATTTCCTTCATTGAACAAAATAGCAGCAAGAAATGCCGCTACCTCGATTGTTTTGTATCCCGAATGGAGATGTTTTGAAGCTAATTGCCTAACAAACTACCTAACTGAGCGCTCGTAGATACCTGAGCGTGCTTGGGAGTCGAGGGGAGAGTCTATATCATTTATATACATACCGTTAGAAGGAATCTGAATATCGTTTTGAAATTTTCAGGGTGTATTCTTAAGATATTTTGCTAACGATTTATGAAATAAAAAAAACTTGATTTTTTGAAGCATTTAAAGATTTTGCCCGCCTTAAGGCCATGTGTCACACGTCCAGTCGGTAAAAATCCTACTGTCAAGTTTTCTCCTAGACGGATCATATTTCGGGCAAAAGAAGAGAAAGCGGTTGTTCGTCGTTCAACAGAGCGGGACGTGTTTCTTTTCTTTTTTCCCAAAAATTAACCGTTTCAGAAATCATTGGGAATCTGCAAATCAGCTATCTCTCTCGCACTCATGGCCGCTCGGTCGGTGTGACACGTGGCCTTAAATGATTTTCATATTCCAAATATTCATGATAAAACTTTGAAAAATGTGACTCGACTTCTCAGAGAACATGTAAAAATGTTTAAATTCACAAAATTTATGCAAAACTTCATTCCAGTACATTATTGGGTATAATTGATTTTAATTTATTTTTATTAAGCGCCACTGTAATCGACTAATGATTGAAAAAGGCCCCTGGCTTATGCGCCTACGGCCCTCCGCAAAAGGAATACCTCAACAATATTCAGGGCGAAAGAACATCAACAAGCTCTGCGTCAGGGAATGCTCCAGAGCCTGTTGCTTTTCTTTTTCGAAAAAAAAAAAAAACAACCATCAATGAGAAAACTCGGTTCGAAAATTTGTGAGGTTATGTTGGCATGCTCTAATCGGTGCAGTTCGTTGAGAGGTTTAGAAAGTAAACGCGATACTTGCCTATGTTGGTGCACTGGTCGACGAGCCACGAATTCAAGCCGAGATCGGCGAAACTTTTTATCTCCTTCGCCATCCTTTCGTTAAAGAAGACAATATTTTTACGTACGTGTGGAGAAAAACCCAAACAAAGACCAGCTCGATTGTCACATCTCGTTGAATTTTGGCCGAATATGGCGAAATGACAGCCAGAGGCAGCCACGTGCGCGTAACGAGCGCGAAAAGTAGGGTTAGGTTAGTCGAGCCCTGGGGCAGGGGGGACACGCTACAGTACTCCCCTCTTGGTCGAACCGCAGAAGCTGATCGAACAATTATCACGGCGAGTAAGTTAGTTTTCTGCTAGCAAGATCTTCTTTCTTTTCTTCTCAAGCGCCATCTGTGAGCGAGCGCCACCGACGAGTTGTTATCGGCGCGCTTTGTTGTGACATTTGCACACAATGGTAAAAAAAAAAATGCACTCCGGCATCTTATCTCGTCACTGGTGAGCTCGCGAGGGGGGCAATGGCGGTCAGCGGCGACCGCAACTAAAATATACACAATTTATACCTCACCGTTCTTTAATTTTATCCCCTCGGCGAACTTTGCCCGTTGTGCTCGTTTCTTATTTGTTTTTTTTTCTTTTTTTGTTGCCGCTCAGTCCTCTGTATCGCACAAATGCGACGACTTTTGAGCGCGTAGACAAGGAACAGGAAGTTCGGCAGTTCTTCGGGTTCATGAAGACTTTTAACGACGCAGCGAGGTTAGTGTTTGCTTAAGTTTTGAAATCAATGCTTTTTCGTATGAATTTGATGATACTTGAGACGAGACTGTGGATTTTCGTAAGGTGTAAATATCGTTGGTATTGTTTTTCGCTCACAATAGTGCAAAAGTGCAATGTTTTAGCATATCTCGGAGCACATCGTTACAATTGGAGTTGTCAACAATGTATTGCGTTGGACAATGAAGTCCAGTATTCTTCTGGTTGCGTATCGCCGAGCAAATCTAATGTACTGTTTTTTCCCACATTTGACTTAATTGCGAAATTTAAATATCCAGAGAATTAATGAAATAGCTTTCATTAAGTAAATTAAACTTAATGAAAGGGTAATAATTAATAATGAAAATGAAATGTAAACTTTCATACAAATTACGAAATTACGACGGAGGTAATAGTTTGAGTTTTATTAAATTCTTTCTTTACGAGGTTACGGATAAACAAAGAGACAGAGTCTAGAATTTTTTATGAAATTACACCACCCTGAGAGACTAGAATAAGATTCGACTAGAATAAGATTCATGAATATCTTGTAGCTAAACTAATGCATATTTTTTATATCTATCTTTACATTCTTCTAGTACATGTTTTCGGCTTCTTAAATGTATTTTTTAAATCTAAAAATATTGATAATCGACAGAGATACACGCGTCTGCATGTGTAAAGTTTTTTTTCCACCTTCAATCTGTGAGAATCCTAATGGCCTCACGGATCATCTGAAACATAAAAGAATGAAAATATTTTGTTAAGGTAGGTTAAATATTGGGAGTAAAAATTAATTCGGTCGGTTTTTTTGTGGTAAAAAATCCATTTATTTCAAATTAAAAGGTATGAATAGATTAATCAAAGTATTGTCCATCGCTGGCTACGACTTTTTCCTACCTCTCAGGCAATTTTCGAATTCCATCTCGAAAAAAAGTCTTGTCTTTTGAGGCGATCCAAGTTGTGAGCCAATTTTCGATTTCTGCGAAAGAAGTGAACCGGTGACCTGCTAAATCCTGCTGCATCCGTCGAAACAACCAGTAATCAGAAGGAGCAATGTCCGGAGAATACGGCGGGTGCGGCAAAATATCCCATTTGAGCGTTTCCAAATATTTTTTTACGACTTTTGCGACATGAGGCCGAGCGTTGTCATGCAGAAGAATAACTTTGTCATGTCTTTGCTCGTATTCCGGCCGTTTTTCTCGTTATGCATGGCTCAAACGAATCAATTGTAGTCTATACCGATCGCTCGTAATGGAATCCATCCAGTAATGCCTCCAATTCATTGTCTTTGAATTTTTTTGACTGTCCAGGGTGAGGATTGTTTTCAATGCTGAAATCACCGTTCTTAAAGGGTCGAAACCATTCCCTACATGATTTATCAGTTGGAGCATTGTCACCATAAACTTCAACAAGCATTCGATGCGCTTCAGCTGCACTTTTCTTCCAATTAAAGCAGAAAAGTAAAACTTGCCGCAAATGCTGCTTAGTTAACACAAAATTTGACATATTCAAGACAGTAAAAAACAAGGTTTTTAATGGAACTCAAAGCGATATAAACTGAATGTTATTGACAGATGTATAATCTCTCTGAAACCACCGAAATCAGCTGTCACTATGAAACATTCATAACAGCCAGAGCCATCTCCTGAAAACGGACCGAATTAATTTGTACTCCTAATATTTTGAAGAAGTGTGCAAAATTTCAATAGGATCGGTGCGTTAGTTTTTGAGAAATCGTGTCCACCGACTTCAAAAATAGTGTTTTGAGAAAAACGCGTATACCTGCGTCGCTCTTGGCCGGTCTTTCCCAACGAGGGGAATTCCCGAAGGCTCTCTCCCTCTCCTAGTCTTTTACTCCGATTGCCTTAAAACTTTGGGAGAATATTCTAGACATATTGTACTATTAGATAATAAAATTTAAAAAAATGGATTTTTTGAAATTTTTAAACCCACGGAACCCCTTAAACTTTCCTTTAAGGTTCAAATAAAAACAAAAAATCCATTTTTCGAAAATTTCAGGGTGGTGTAACCCCTTGAGTTTATACTTGCTTGGGTGAAACTTAAAACGAAACGATTATTTGACTTGAATGATTTTTCATCGATTGTTTTCTGGAAAAAGGGGAGGGAGGTGTTGATCACTGGGCTTTCTAGTGAACATTGAAAATATTAAACAGATTTTCCAGTATAAATTGTTGAATTAATACGAACGATGCTTTATTCCCCACAGATGCCTCGTCATCGGGAGAGAACGACGAACAAGGGTAGATGGACGAAGGAGGATCTGGAGAACGCGAGAAAGTCGATAGTCGAGTCGAAGTGTTCGATGCGTGTAGCGTCGAAGAAATACGGCATACCGTTCGCGACGCTTCAGCGAAGAATGAAGATGGACTCGGAGACGGTAGCGTCGGGTCCGTCGATGGGCCGAAAGGCCGTTTTGAGTCCCGCGCAGGAAAAAATGATGGTCAGTTCGATCGAATTATTAGGCGAGTTGTTTTACGGTTTGAACTGTCAGCAGATACGTTATCTTGCGTACGAGTTCGCCGAGAGGCAAAGTATAATGCACAATTTCAATCGTGAGAAAGCGTGCGCCGGTCGCGATTGGTTGGACGGTTTTTTGAAGAGAAATCCAACAGTGACGACGCGAAAGCCCGAGCCCGCGACCACGAGCGCTAAAATTGCCGCGTTCAATTATCAGGACGTCTCGTTGTTTTTCGACAAATTGGAGAACGCGCTGAGAAAGCGTTACTTTCGTTCGTCGAGGATTTACGCGGTCGACGAGACGGTGATAACGACGATAATGGAGGCGGGTACACTTGGAATTCCGGGTGCTCACGTTGAGAGGCCAAAGGCCAAAGGCGGTGGTGAGGATCGTGGCAAAAACGCGACTGTCGTACTTGGCATTAACGCGGCGGGTACTTACGTTCCTCCAATGTTTATTTTTCCCCGTCAACGAATGTCGCAACAATTGTCGCAGAAAGGACCGGCAAACGCGATTTATTCTTGCGTCAAAGACGGCACGATAAATTCCGCTCTCTTCGTAACTTGGCTCGTACATTTCAAGGAACACGCGAGACCGAGCAAGGATAATCCTTGCTTGCTCATACTCGACAATCATCTGAGTCACGTGTCTCTCAAGGCTTTTGACTTTTGCAACAAACACGGTATAGTGTTGCTTCCGATACCGCCGCACACGTCGCATCGCTTGCAACCGCTAAACGTAACCTTCTTCGGACCGTTGAAAAAAGCTTTCAAGAAAGAGTGCGACGCTTTTATGTCGAGTCAGTCACTCAAGAACATAACGCAGTACGAATTAGCCGAGGTTTTCGATCGTGCCTACAGCTCGGTTGCCGATCCTGCCAAAGCGATCACGGGCTTTCGCGTCACTGGCGTTTATCCAATCAATCGTTCAGTCTTCACAACCAACGATTTCGTTTCCCACAAAAATCGCCAATTGCTCGCCACTGGACGACCCGTGAACAATCTTCACAACGAACACGAAGAAAACGACGAGGAGCCTCCTACTGACGCTCCCAATAATAACGCGCAACTCGCGATGGGACACTTTCTCTACAATATCGGCGATAATCAAACGGCCAATGTGGACGATGCCTCGGCAACTGATATACAAATGTTGTGCGGCGACAACAACGTCGAACACAATTCGTTCAAACCTTTTCCACACGCGTCTACCGCTGATCCGGTTGTCTATTGATACTTATTGTTTCTTTTTTGTTTTCTTTTTCATCGACAAAAGCTCTTCGTTATTTTTTACGCGCAACGAGAGAGTCGCTGTAATCTTTTTTCGGTCTCCTTCGTATGAATACGTTTTGCTTCCTCGACAGCGCAAAAAAAAAAAAACGAAAAAACTGTAATGGTCACCGTTTTCTCATTTTTTTTTATATATCAAAGTTACGGTGGACTGAATAGTGAACGCGTTGTCCAGGGTGTCGCATGTGAAGTATTGGAGTCTGCTCAGGAAGTACGCGTTCAAATGAACATGTTTCAACCTTGAGCGTAATTGCCAAGGTCATGCGAAGGTCAACTCTCGAGTGATTTTCGAAACGCTGTGCAGAAGTTATTCTTCGTCGGATACTTCTCGAGTCACGAGACTCGAAAGTACCCGATGAAAAATTGCTCACTTATCGTAGTGTTTCGAAAAGCCACAAGAATGTACAAAAAAAAAACGTGGGTTCTCGGTGAAAATATTGAGGTTGACTTTCGCACGACCTTGGCACTTAGATCCAAGGTCAAATCAAGTCAGATCCTTCATCTTCAGGACCAAAGGACATTTGAATTTTTTTTTTTGTTAAGTTGCGTACTTTCCGCGAAAGCGAATTGTAACAATTTGATTGAGACACAACCTGTAGGTGGATACCTTCGTAACTTTCGTGCATCCTAGGTCCTCTGAGAAGACTTGGTTGAGCCCGAAAATGATAAAAGTTTACGAATTGTGCAATTTATTGCGAGTCTGGACACGTAGCTCTCTCTCTTTCGCTCGCTCTCAGTGAATAATCGTTTGAATATGATTGTTGCAACGTCCGAGCACTTTGATACGTATGATCATTCCTGCGGTATGGAATATACATTACGCGTGGTATTGAGAAGAAAAAAAATGTATGTTAATTATATCCCCGGCCCCATATGCGAATACCTTTGTACATTGATAAATTCGATTAAGTTACATATTGTACATTAAACGCGTAGATTCGACTGTATATCTATTATATATTCTTGTATATTACTAGTCTCGTACACGTTGTAATAAGTGTAATCACAAATAAATCCTACAGCAATGGCATTTTTTTAAAAAAACAAACGCATTTTTTTTTCGCAATTTTATATTCGTAGGGTAGATCGACCAGTGAAGGGACGAAAGCTGATTTAGGTTTAAATGTTTCCAAGCGAGAATAGCCTAGCTCTGCTTGGTAATCGTCGTAAAGACAAGTCGCCAAAAAACGCAAAATTTTACACCTGTAATATTAATTTCGCTGAGGTAATTTGAGACTATTTGAATAAGATTCCGATAGATTTGGTACAACGTTTTTTTTAGTCTTGATTTTGAATCGTGTCCACCGACTTCAAAAATAGTGTTTTGAGAAAAATGCGTATACCTGCGTCACTCCCGGCCGGTCTTTTCCAATGGGGGGAATTCCCAAAGGCTGTCTCTCCTAGACTTTTACTCCGATGCACTTAAAACTTCGGGAGAATATTCTAGACATATTGTACTATTAGATAATAAAATTTAAAAAAATTGATTTTTTAAAATTTTCAAACCCACGTAACCTCTTAGAATAAATCAGAACACCCGTGGGGCAACATAAATTTAGTCTCTTTGTTGACCCTGAAGAACTAGTCGTACCTCCTTCAGAATAAAAGTTTGATTTTTTACAAAATTTTCAAATTCGTTATAATAGGTCCGAATTAAACATATGCATTCACTGAGGCTGTATTCTAATCTCTTTCCAGTGAATGAACGTATAGGCTCTGTCGTTATAATTCTCGAAGCTAAGTGAAACATTTAAAACATTTAACTGCTGAAAATTGCAAAAGTAATTACTGTTAAGAATTGACCTCGTACATTCCATCAAATATTGTCATAAAATCATTTAATTCTTTTTTTTTAATTGGGAGTACAAATTAATTCGGTCCGTTTTTTTGTGGTAAAAAATCCATTTATTTCAAAATAAAAGGTATGAATAGATTAATCAAAGTATTGTCCATCGCTGACTACTACTTTTTCCCACCTCTCAAACAATTTTCAAATTCCATCTCAAAAAAAAGTCTCGTCTTTTGAGGCGATCCAAGTTTTGAGCCAATTTTCAATTTCTGCGAAAGAAGTGAACCGGTGACCTGCTAAATCCTGCTGCATCCGTCGGAACAAGCAGTAATCAGAAGGAGTAATGTCCGGAGAATACGGCGGGTGCGGTAAAACATCCCATTTGAGCGTTTCCAAATATTTTTTTACCACTTTTGCGACATGAAGCCGAGCGTTGTCATGCAGAAGAATAACTTTGTCATGTCTTTGCTCGTATTCCGGCCGTTTTTCTCGTAATGCACGGCTCAAAAGAATCAATTGTAGTCTATACCGATCGCCCGTAATGGAATCGCCAGGTTGTTCATCGAGCAATGCCTCCAATTCATTGTCTTCGAATTTTTTTGGCTGTCCAGGGCGAGGCTTGTCTTCAACGCTGAAATCACCGTTCTTAAAGCGTCGAAACCATTCCCTACATGATTTATCAGTTGGAGCATCATCACCATAAACTTCAACAAGCATTCGATGCGCTTCAGCTGCACTTTTCTTCCGATTAACGCAGAAAAGTAAAACTTCCCGCAAATGCTGCTTAGTTAACACAAAATTTGACATATTCAACAAAGTAAAAAACAAGGTTTTTAATGGAACTCAAAGCGATATAAACTGAATGTTATTGACAGATGTCTAACCTCGCCGAAACCACCGAAATCAGCTGTCACTATGAAACATTCATAACAGCCAGAGCCATCTCTTGAAAACGGACCGAATTAATTTGTACTCCCAATATTTTGACAAAATTTAATTTTCTGTTTCTTTGCCGAATGTCACGTTAAGACGCAAGAAAGCTTTGTGTAGCTTTGTGTACGAAATCGTAATAACAAATATCATACTCTTATGTATAAGAATACTATAATTTTTCTGCAACACGCCAATCTCAAAATCGAGCATTTAATAAAAATAAATAATAAATCGTTATCCTTTACGGCGTTTATCTACACTACACGTTCATTTACTGGCAATTTCGTCCACCCACTGGCGATTTAGCCTACACGGGGAAAACGGCGGTCGAAGAGGAAATCTTGAAATTCGTTGTTAGGTGCTTCGTTTTATTTCATTCCAGCACATTTTATGGTACAACTCTTATGGATCTATAAATGGAATCGTATCGCCAGAGTCGGCGAATCGCGCAACTGATTAAATATATATGACGTTACGCGGACACGTCCTCCCGCGAAATTTCTTCCTGCCATTGGCTCGTCTCTCCGCACAGTCCTCGTATATACGCCAAACGGATTCCCCGTCTCTTTCGGCGAAAAACTTTCGCTTGCCACATTCGTTACACATTTATCCGCGTGTACAAAGTACTCGGATAAAATTAATTGAAATAAAAAATAGACTTTAGCGGTTCAGCGAAATTCATGAGTGCAGAATAGCGTTGTAGGCTTGGAATACTCCGGGCGCAACTTCGACGGAGCGAGACTTCAGTGAGAGCTGTGAAATTACGTTTGGAACGATTAATCGGACAAAATCGGTATAAGAATTCGGCGATGAGGTGCGAGCATCGAGTAGACAGAGCAATGAGAGGGACGTCACGACATTGGCGTAGCCAGCATTTTTTTCTGGGCCGGGAGGGCTAAGTAGGGCCGGCCTGTCAAGAACTGGTTGTGTTCACAATTATCTTCTTTTAAATAAAATTTACATGAAATATAAAACTTGCTTTAATCGTACGTTCATGTTACCATTATTATCAAACTCTTGTAATATTTTTAAAAATAATTAACCAATTCTTTATGATGCTTTGATCGAGTTATCAGTCTTCAAACTTTACTCTCAGTAAGTACTTGATTAAATAAGTCTTAGTTTTCTATTTGTTTTTGCGAATGGGCCCAACACTTTTTCAGCTAGAATTTTTTCTTAATTACTGGATGGATATTGAAAAATCGCCAAAATCCTTGAAAATTTGACGAATGATAGTTCTTGATAGAATAATAATACTTTGTTTTACAATTTTTCACTTAACCATTTAGTAGTTATGAACATATGAATTTAGCACGGTCGCTTATAAGAAAACAGTTTTTGCAGACGTTAACGGTTGCAAAACGAATGGAACTAAATCGCCGTAAATTCTGAAAATATTGTATCATCAAGATTTAGGATCGAGTGACTGATTATGCTAAGTTTCAAATAAATCGACTGAGTAATTATCGAGAAATTAATCAAACTAATGAGGAGTATCGCCATTTTTAACGATGAATTAATAGCAATCATTGGAAAACTCAATATATATTGAGTTTTTGGGTAATTATTGATAACAATAAGATGATCTGAAGGTATCAATTAAATTTAAAAATTGAGAAATTTTTTTGTTCGACAGTTGAAACAGATGTACAATCATTGACAAAACGTCAGAAAAAGCACACGCCAATATCGTCGAGTTTGACTTCAATTATTATTTAACGTGGAAAATTAACATTTGTAAGTGTTAATTTATTATTAAATTAACGATTTGTAAGGATAAAAATGTACGGCATGAGCTAGATTTGTAAATCCACGATTTGCCTATTTTGGACTAATTTTTTGCCGAACGGTCCATCCAGTAATGCCTTAAATATGTTCAGCCGTGGCATAAGAGAAAATCGTTCCCAAAGCATTATGCTTTTAAGCGACTATTTTGCTTCTTGGATAAGTTCATATAAGTTAGTTCAGTAATCATTTTCAATATTTAGAATTTATGTCGTCATTTTTAAATTGAAGTATCTCAGATAACCAGATGTACTATTGGTACGGCGTACCGCGAGTGTACTATGGCGTACTAGTACGGTACCAGTACTGTACTGGTGCGCGTTACTAGTACGATACCGGTACGCTTTACAACAGCAACGCGTACCAATACCGTACCGGTACCCTCACCGTACTAGCACGGTGGGATATTGCTCTTTCCTCACAGTTGATTTAATTGCAAAATTTGAATATCCATTTCATACAAATTAAGCATAATTAAAAATAATGAGCATAATGTTACGTGAGTGTAAGGCCTTTTCGATAAGAAACCGCGCTTGATCCGTTGACTTCGGATCAATTTATCAAAAGCCGTTATGATTACTCGATTTGTGTTGTACACACGGAGACGTGCGTTATTCGTAGCATTCAGGGTGGAAAAGAATAGAAAATTTCAGCAGCGCTCTGTTAGTCAAGTGCTCGTACTACGTTGATGAAATGAATGAAACGGTGGGTCTTACCGTCACGTCGGGATTTCCCGGTTGAATCTTCAGCTCATTCAGTACCCACACGTGATTCGTGAGCTTGAGCGATTGATAAAGCATATCTTGTCCCTCGACGTTTCTCTTTGCGATCGTGAAAACATTGTTTTGTTGCATCTTCTGTACAACCTGATCCGCCGTCAGCATAACACCATTAAGAGTGTATTGTACCTGAATTGTCGAAAACAATCGATTAATACAGGCGATGTGGCACTCGATCCTCGCGGGCCACTGATAAAATTGTCCTCGATTGAAAATTAACCCTAGAATGGGACACGTGCCTCTTGCGGCAATTATGGCCATGTATGCATGTAGCACAAATTCATGGTTCTAACCCAAACCCAAACAGACAGACATGATAAATATAAAAAATAAAAAAATATATATAATAATATAAATAATATAATATACAAATAGATATTGCATATATTTAAACAATATATACAATATTTAGAGGTTTGCAACAGGTTTTAGATTGAAGAATTAAGTGTGTAAGAGAGAGAGAGAAAAAGAGGAAAAAAATTGTGAAAAAAATAAAGAAATAAAATATGGTTTAGTGATGGAGAAAAAATAAAAAATAATAATTAGTTTTTTAACATACCACTTTTTCAAAACGGACGGAAAAGTATAAAATAATTTCTTCTAGCCTTGTGATTGTGAATTTTGAATAGCTATGAAAATACTTGTAAGATTTAAAAAGAAAAACGTGGGACTCATGCAATAGATAATAAGGAGTGTAGAGAGTAGCTGTCGTTTAGAAAACACATAACAGTTCATATCATTTTCAGTACAATAAAATTATCAGTGATATAGGTGAACTATTCATACATCAATTATCTATTGCATACGCCCCACGTTTTTCGTTTTAAGGAGGTACGACTACTCCCTCAGGATCAAGAAAGAGACTAAATTTATGTTACCAAATTTGTGGTAAATATTTTATTTAATGCATATTTACCAATAAAAACTGAAAAATTAGATTCTCAACGATTCTGGAGTCTTCACGACGTTTTCCAAGCAGTAGCGAGATTCTGTAACTCGGTGGCGACCGTTTTCGTTGTCGTTGGCTAGCGACAGCCAATATGAGGCTCCCTTTATTCTGATCGTGCATGCGATTGGCTGTCGCTGGTCGGCGGCGCGCGAGGACTGTCGCTGCCGAGTTTCAGAATCTCGCTACAGAGCTAGGTCATGTTCACCAAACGAATCAGCTGTTACACCCGACGTTGGCAAGTCTATAGGTACTATTTCGTCATTATGATAACATTCAACCGGAAGTTGAAATCGTTTTATAATGTATTGCTTGAATTACACGGTGAAGTTCGAACTTTCGATTTTTTACAATATCTATTATGTCTAATTTATCAAATTTTAGTTTTCCAAAGACCTTAGTTGAATACGTGAGCAGCAAAACCGTGATCACCGCACTTCCGGTCGACCGTCTCCATAAGACGACGTGCTTCAATAACTCAAAGCGCTCGACTTTGCAATTTTATTACGAAAAAACTGAACGGTCAATATAGCTCAAATTTTTGCAAAGGGTGCATAACGTATTTCGTCAACATCATATGAAAATTTCGGGCCCGAAAGTTGGATTGGACCCCATCATCGTACCTCCTTAAATCTTACAAGTATTTTCATAGCTATTAAAAATTCACAATCACAAATTTGCAGGACAATCTGTATGGGGTTATAAATCTATATGAGGCTAGGAGAATTTATTTAATACTTTTTAGTCCGTTTTTAAAAACGTGGTACATGAAAAAAATTATTAAAATGATTTCTCAATTGAAGCGTTACGGTTGAAAAGTTGAGAGGAAGGAAAAAGTGAAGTCTACGCAACGATCACGAGTTGGGTGATACTTACTTCGTTCTGTGCCGGGATGTCTTTCCACGTTGAGAGGAAGACTCTTTTGTCGAGTTGTCCGTCGTCGGTGAAGTATACGTTCATCGGAACGATGCAAGCGAAATAAAAGACGTCGATGTTGTTCTTGATGGCTACTTGAAGATTGTTTAAAGGGTCCATACGCTGTACGGCACCCGCGGTCGACAGAACAACGCTGACCTCGATACTGGCGCCCGGTGCGAGAGGTGCCGCTATCTGAAGCGGCGCGGCCAACGTCAGACCGAAACTATTTTTGTTCAGCTGAATCGCGAAATCGCCCATCGGTTGCATCGCCTTGTTCGTGAAGGTCATGTCCATGCTGATCTGTCCGTTTCTGCGTTGTGGTGAATTACGATCGATTAATGGGGAAACTCGAAACAAATCCAAACGAAAAGCCTCGCCAAGGAGAGAGAGAGAGAGAGAGAGAGAGAGAGAGAGAGAAATCATTGCAACTAACGGATTCGAACGTGCCCTTACTTTCGCGTAAACGTTCCCCAGATATCGAAACCTTTGCCCTTTTCCGCGGGAAGCCAATTGACCTTCGGCGGAACGTAGGCGGTGGGCCCAGAACTGAAGCCGAATATGTCGCCCAAAAGACCCGTCGTGCTTTGCGATACTACCGGCGGTGCTGTACTCGCGGTGTCCGGTCCACCGAGAATTCCCTCCAGTCCACCGCCCAAAAGGTCCAGACCCATCGACGCGGGAGCTGACGCAGCGGGTGGAACGACAACAGGCCCACCTTCGGAACGAAATCATATTTTCGAGCGATATTACAAGAGAAATTTGAAGCCCGTTAATTAATAAATTAATTTTTTCGTAATTTTTTATAATAAATTTTGTAATTTTATAAATTTTCATAATTTTTTGTCATTTTCAAGCGATATTAAAAGAGAAATGTAAAGCCCGTTACTTTAATAAAAAAAATTTTTGCTCGTATTTATCATATTTTTTTCTAATCAGACTACTTTGGTAAGAGTAAAAATTCGATAGAAAAAAAAGTGACACGCTGTGCCCCACCTTCCTCTATCTTGGAAAATAAAACTACTACATTTTTATATTTAAAAAAAAAAGATTTTTCCTACAGAAAAATGAGAATTTTAAAATAGGAATTTAAAATAGAAATTTAAAATCTATTTAAAATAGAAATAGTTTAATAAAAAATTAAGTTTTTTATAAAAAGTTGATTTTTCTCTAAATAAATAAGTTTCGGAAAAAAAATGGAATATTTCTCAAAAATATTGCATTGTCATTTAAAAAAAGAACCTTTCCTCAAGAAGAGGATATTTGTGTGATGAATTTTTCAATAAAAAAAAAAAAAACCGTCCGATCGAATGACACAAGACGAAGAAAGCTCACCGATATCCATGCTGAGAAGATCACCAATGAGGGAATCCTGCGCCGGAATGACTTGTGCCTGGGGCGTGGCGTTTCTCTGTGTGGCTTCCTCGTTGGAGTTGCTTCTCGCGGGTAGAGATTTTCGCGCGCCGGCTGATCGTCCCTCGACAAATGCGGTCGGTGGTTTGTGATAGACCGAGGCAAGGCTAGAGATGTGACATATGAGCTCGTCCAAGAGAGTCGGCTCGAGTAAATCCGTTTCCTCGGAGATCAACGGTTTTTCAGCGAGAACGACCTCCTTCGCGGCGGCCGGATCCGTGCTCAGTAGTCTCCAATAGATAAAGCCACGATCTCGCAGATCCGGATTGTCGGAGTCCTGAGTCGCGAGGCTGAGAACTTGCTGGACCAATTCTTGGGTGTCCGTCGGACGTTTGAGGAAGAGCTTGACGATTGCGGTGAGCAACTGCAACTGGACTTGCGTGTTCTCGTCGTGAAAACCCTCGAGGAAGCTCTCGAGTAACTCGTCAGCGTTGTCAATGCGCTCCGCGTATTCGCCGATTATCCATATCATCGAAGCTCGCGCCTCGGGCTCGTCCAACGTGTCGAGATTTTCGCACAGCGTCGATATTATGCTCTCGTATTTGTTGGGATATTTGCGGAAGATGTCCTTTATCACGACTATCGCTTCCTGCACGACGTAATTTACCTGAAAAAAATAAATAAATATAATAACAATTAAGGGGGGAAAACCCTTAACAATGTTCAAAAGATCGATTTTTTTTTTCATTTCTTTCGAAAGTATAATATATCGAGAGTATACTGGAAAATCGAAAAATGAAATATTTACGAAGTTATGGCACATAGTCGAGAGCGCGCCGGGATCGCATGCTGTGAACTAGGGAAACTTTAAACGCGATTGTCTTGAAACTGCACTTTCAAAAACTGCTCATGTTATAGCTCAAAAAGTTATTGATCGATCTGGCTGAAGTTTTGGGAGGTTTCTCATTATAATATTATCGGAAGGATATACCTAAAGTTTTGAAATTATCGCGTAAATAAATTACTTTTTTGGGGTAAAAAATTGTCGAGAAAATGGTCAAATGTATGAAAATTTGATTAAAAAGCCTACTTAATTTTTAATTTTATACTTTTTTATATTTTTATACGTGTATCCTTTCCCTACATATGTCAATTAAAAAAATATTTTCGATTTCACTAGAAAATAGAGTACTTTTTCGATATTACGCACAAGACGCCTGAAGGAATACCTTATAAAGCTGCCATTTTGTTTTGTTTTAAAAAAATTGTAACACTTCAAAGTTGTAATAAGATGTCAAAATTTTAAAATGATACAATTATTTGATAAGCTTTAAAAAAATTCATGAAAAATGAATCATTTTCGGGCGTCTAGAGGGTTTTCCCTCCTCAAGGTATTCCTTTGACGTGTCAAGTTTTAACGAAGCACGCGTGAGACGGGAGTGTACCTTCGTCTGAATGAGATCCAAAAGAGTGGAGACGCATCGTTCGGCGGATGGTTCGACCTTGATGGCGCATCGACCGATCGCCCGGACGGCTTTTCTCACGAAATCGACGTCTACCTCCGTCGCGTATTCCTTCAATTCCGAGAGCACTTGGGCAATGTTCGCCTGAGACGCGAGGCGTATCATGATGTCGAGTTTTTCCAGTTTCACGTAAATCGGATCGTTGTACTTTACGAAAAAGACTTTCATCTCGTGTTTCAGTATGTCCGGACGTTTTTGAACAATTAGATTTATGTTACGTAGCGCCACGTACTGAACTTCAGGCTCGGAGCTGAGAAGAGTTACCAATGGTGGGGCCAATTTCTTCGTCAGTGTACCAACGAAGTCGGACTCCGATTGCAACATCTCCATTAGCTTCATGAGAACCTGTTAACGTTTTTGCGTTATTGGACTTTCGAATTTTATGGTTTCGCCCGATTCTCCCTAAAGATAACCTGTCACGAAACTCTTTGATGCTTGACTGTGAGTGGCTCACTCGACAGAGCCAGTTAACGCGGTGTTGTCATGTTTCATCTACAAGTTTCGTTAATGTCCGAAAAAAAACCGTTCGACCTCACAATACACATCTTTTTTCGGCTATTATTAATGAAGGAAGTGAAGATACTTTGAAATAAACTTAAAAAAAAAAAAAAACTAGAAAATATAGTTCTCACGACCTTGACTGCGGAGAGTACAACCGCGGCATTGGCGTGAGCCAATCGGGGTGTGATACGCTCGCAGATGCTCTGCGCTTCGCGATCATCCTTGGGCGAATAATTGGCCAACGAGTCAAGGATGAAGACTTGGCCCCACTCCGTGCACTCGTTGAGCGCTGTCAAGAGCTTATTGATCGTCTGGGCGTTCATCTCGACCAAGGGTTGACCGCTCGGACTCGCCTCGTTGATTTCCGACAAGGCTGCCACCGCGTTCGCGACGACCTGTCAATGAAGGAAGGCAAAACAAAAATCGTTTATACCCAATATTTCGTGCTCCGCTCGAAATGCTTTTTTTTTTTTCTTTCTTGTACTGTCTGTTCTGTATCCATTCTGTTGAGCATCCATTAGTATTGACTGATGGAAACTCAAATCCATTTTGGGAGTAACGAAAAATGAAAGTTCAAACCAAAATTATCCGAAAAAACCACCAAATCCGTTACTTCAAGAATGAGTTTCAAGTTTGTTTTTGAACTAACGGATTTTCGAGTATTTTGATGTACGAAACGAAAGCAAAAATTGATCCAAAGTCTCGACGCAACTAATTGGCAGCTGCGTCGGTGAAATGGCATAGGAGAAAATTGATTGTTACACGAATCTCTTCGTTTAGTTCCGAAGTCAGGAAGAGAAAACGTGATAGTCCTACCATGGGATTGCTATCGGACAGAAGATCCTTGAGTTGATCCAAAAATCCTTGATCCTCGACGAGGGCGGCGTTGATGTCGTACAACTTGGCAACGCATACAGCGGCGGTTTTACGTACGTAGGGATCCTCGTCCTTGAGGCACTTTCTCAGTGGCTCGCAAAGATACTCGGTGATCTTGTCGACTCTGATGCAGCCCATCGTACGTACCGCGAGTGCGCGTATCAATGGATTCGGATCTTCGCAGTCCTACGCAACAAATCGTGCAAGCCAGGGATTCAAGTCTAGTCACAGTAAAGACTATTTTAAATATATATATATATATTTCGACCCGTGAAACTTTTGATTCTTCATTCTTTTTTTTTTGATCTTGCTTTCTGTTTTTATTTTTGGTTCTTTTTTTTTTTTTGTTCTTGCTTTAACGAGATAAAAAGTTTGGTATGGTACCTTTGTCATCGAAGAGGTCGCTAGCTCCTTTTGCGTGTCAGAACGAAAAAGGTCAAATTGGTCACCGTCACCATTTTTATACATCAATGTGTTATATTGTTTTATCATTATAAAAATTATAAAACGAACGTGACGCGAATCGACGATTTTTCAAAGAGCACGAGTTCTACTACGCAGTCGATATACTTTCACACGTCTACGTAACGATACATACACATATGATGTCTCCTCCGTCAAGACGATGATTTTATTTCTCGTTTTCTTTTCTTTTTTTTTTCTTTTCCAATACCCATCCCTCTCGCTTCGGTTCGGTGCCGAATAATTCGTACTTTTTTTTTCACTTTTATCTCTCGCTTCTCATCTCACCCTCTCAATTATGGATTTGCCTACTGGGCAAACAAAGCCCCCCCCCCCCCCATCTCGTACGAAAAATTATTCTCGCTTTCTTTTTCGTATGGCTCTTACACGATGCAAAGGTTTACAATGTTTGGATACGTGTGTATGTATATATATATATGTTCATGTATATTTTATATGCGTGTGACCAATCATCAGATATTGTAACATCGAGAGGTGGACAGAAAAATCGACTACTGCTCCTCGGTGGACTAGTCGAAACAGTTATATATATATACACATACACAGGATTAGTCACTAGAAAATAGACACTCGAAAACTGTTAGACATATTGGTTTCAGACCTAAAAAAAAATCACGAACAAAATGTTGGAGTTTGTCAAGATCTAGATACGGTCGGCTCAGTATTTTTTTTTTCTTCGGAGGCGTCAAACTAATTTCAAGATCAATACGGCTTTAAAAAATGAAAACTCTCATTTTTAAGCCATTTTTCCTCTTTATAAAAAATAAGGCTAATAATCTTGCAATTGAAATGCGAAAAGAATGTTCTTTCTTCAAATTGATTTCAAGGTCAACAACTCGAAAAATGCAAACCCTTATTTTTCAAGCTATTTTTCCTCGCTTTTTTTTTAAAATAGACTCTATGACGTTTCATGACCTGGGAATGGGCTTGACGCGGAAAACAAATGATAAAATGGGAATTTAAGCCATTTTTCCTCGTCTTCACAAAAAAAAAGGGTCATGACCTTTTATGACCTTGGAATTGACGTGCGAATTTTTTTTTTAGTTGCGGTTAAATTGATTTCAAGGTCAACTTCGCTTCGAAAAATACCCTTTATTTTTTAAGCCATTTTTCCTCATTTTTTTAAAAAATAGACTCAATGGCATTTCATGATCTTGGAATGGGCTTGACGCGGGGAAAGAAAATTGGTAAAATTGAGATTAGACTCGAGGCGAGTAATGGTCGTGATATTTAGGAAAACGAATAATTTATATCAAAGAACGCGTTGAAAACTTTTACCATTAATCGGTTTCCTTTTTTTTTTCTAATAGAATTTTTCATCGATGGAATGTCTCGCATTCGAGGGCCCAATTTCTGAGGACTCACCCTGTATATATGTATATAGATAGGAGATATTAAATAATCGAATAAAATGATTACAGCTATCATTCTAATCACATGGACCAACGTTGCACTCCTCGATATTTAAGGAAAAGTAACGAATTAAGGAGAATCCAGTGTTTCACCGAAGAATATTAATGGATCCGGATTTATTTTTTTAGACGTAGATATGTCCGATAAAAGTTCAACGCCGGAGTTCCCATCAGTGTTATGGTTCCGATTTCATTTTTAAAAAAATTGTGCTCTTTCAAAGAATAAAAGAAACGCTCAAGCTCTCCGAATTTTCGTGATTCGGATTTGATGAAAATTTGGGTGATAGCGAAAAACTTTAGTGCGCGAACGATACTTTGAACAGTTGATATTTTTATATTTGGAATGCGATTTTTTTTTTGTCTTCGGAAATAAACTCTTGATAAATATTTTTCTTTTGTACCTTTAAATTTTTCATAAACATTTAGAATGCGAAATTTGACACGTAAAAAAAAGTTTTGGGTTCTAAATGTGTTCGAATGACGTCAAAATGTGTTAAAATGCGTGCAAAAAAACTTTTTTTTTTTGCCAAATTCAAAAGTTTGGCCTGGCAGGATCACATTACAAGAATCTTGTTGGATTTTTCGGATCCAGCAACCCATGGGGTACTTATAATGCAGATTATTTACTGTTAAATCATGTTTTTTTTTTCTCTCGCGTTCCCAAAGTACCGATAAATAATATACGACAGATATTTCTGCGGTTTTTCTCGGATTTATTCTTCAAAAAGGTACGTAACTCGTGAAAATAAAAATCGAAATTGTAGAAAATACTCGGCGCTTCAACTTGCTCAAATTCCAAGATATTGGATGATTTTTTTTTTTTTGCACAAATGGACTAAGATTGAGACGAAATTAAAAAAAAAAAATCATACAGTCCTTGCACATCGTTCTATCGTCAGTCGTATTTGCTCGCGAAGCATTGCGCAACCTTCCAGCACAAGCGATTACTTTTCATTTTCTCGAAAACACTGTACCGAAAGTCTCTCGGATACGTTCGAGCTTGAACTTTTATCGATTATAGGTGCGTCGAAAAAAAAACAAAAAAGAGTGATAATAAAGAATCAGTATCTTCAATATTCATGGGGCGAAACGCTCGAGCCTCCTCGAAAGAAAACAAGATCAAGATATAGTATTGCGTGCAGCTGGCGTAGCTATTTTGCGGAAACAGGCATGAATATCGAATATACAATAATACAAACAAATAATAATTACCACTGATTCTCATACGAAATACATCGATCTTTTTTTCTTCTTCAAATATCTTCTTTATTTTTTTTTTTCCCTTCACTTCGCTTAATTTCTGGCTGCGGTTCCATGCGTTTCTCTTCCGATTTTCACGATTGTTTTCTCTGTAATTCTTTCTCGCATCGTTTCACACGACGGTGCATGGAAATTTCATTGCGAATGGAACTTTGCACCGAGTAAACGTCCTCGAAAAGACTCGAATCGCGTTCTCGATTGACGCGGCTGTTTACATTTATTCTTCAACAAACTGCTGTATTGGTTTCACGAAACCGCGCGCTTCGTACCACGTAGAATACTGGAATTTGGAAAGTTGTTTTTTTTTTTTTTTTTTTTTTCAAAAGAATTTTCAGCTCGAACGCTTTTACTTTGTACATCATACTTTTTTTTATCTCATTATTATTTTTTCATCGAGTGATTGTTCCTACCAAATTCCAGTCTCGTGCCCTTTGAAAAATAAGCGATTCGCCTCCGACATGTACAAAACATTCCATTACCTATGTATAAATGTATATATGTATATATATATATATATATATGTTGGGTCTATGCATAATTCCGTAGTGAAAATTGAGTAAATTTTAAAGACAAAATATTTACTGAAAAAACAAAGCGATTTTAATCAACTAAATATGTTTCATTCTGTTCAACGACTTTCTGCCATCTCTTCACGAGCTTCATTATCCCTCTTTCATAGAAGTCCCGAGCTCTTTGGGCAAAGAAGTCATCCAAATGGTTTTAGCGGACGTCCAGGCAACTGAAGCTTTTATTATTCAAACTGTTCTGCAGCGCCCGGAAGAAGTGATAGTCTGAAGGTACAAGATCCGGACTATACGGTGGATGCACAAAAACATCTCACCCACGCCGCAATAACGTTGGCAGGACACCAACTCTATTCTTCATTTCTCTATTCTCAGACATCTCTCTTCTTAAATATTTCTATTGTGGAGCAGGTTTAATCAGAAGCATCTCTATTCCAAAATATCTCGTGTCCAAAACATTTCTCTGCCGTAACATCTCTATTCGTAAAGATCACTATGCCGCAATAACACACTTCGGAAATATTACTGCTCTCAAATATCTCCATTTCACAATCTTTCGTATCCGAAACTTCTCTATTCTTAAGTATCTGTATTCTTCAAAATCTCATGTGACATCCAAAACATCTGTATTCCGACAATTTCATTTCACAATATCTCTCCTCCGAAAATCTCTATTCCAAGAGCCTTTTCGTTGCACTTGTTTTGTTCATGGCCAATATAGTAAATGCAATTAACCTATAAAATCTTCATGCTCTTGGTGTACATCTTCAATACTCTCTTTGCTGCGCGCAATGCCCTAGTGATGCTGGTAAGTTAGGAAAAATAAGCACATTAACACGATAGCATTGTAATTTCGACATTATAATTGAAAAATTAAAAGTACTTTATATGAGAAATTTGTCATTCGCCAACTTCATATCAATTTCATTTGAATAAACCATTCGTAATGTTGCATTAACTATATTGGCCACGAATAAAACAAGTGCAACGCAGAGGCTCTTGGAATAGACATTTTTCGGAAGAGAGATATCGTGAGATGAAATTGTCGGAATGTTTTGGATGTCACATGAGATTTTGAAGAATACAGATATTTAAGGCCTTATATACGCGAAAAATTTCAAAATTTTTCATTTTTAAATGTTTGATTCCATTAGCCTGAACGGTTAGGAATATTTTAAGCTTTACAGAATTGAAAAATTCCAAAAATTGTTAAAGTTACAGCATTTAGAGCGTAATAACCGCGCGGCGCGCCCGACCGCCAACTTCAAATCCGTTTTTCCACGATTCACTGTTTTGAACGTTGTGAAAGTTCTAACTCTTGAACGAAGGTTCAGATCGCTTTGAAATTTTTACAACATATTCTTAGTATCATCACCTATCGTGTGAACCACAGAAACAAAAATTTCAATGACACAAAAAAATATAAAAAATAAAATACCGACAGAAAATTGAGTAAAAAAATGTTAAGTTTCGAATTTTTATTATAATTTTTTTAAAAATAATATTGTTGGTTCACACTGAAGATACATTCATTATGCATTTATAAATATGTTCATTTTTTTTCCAGACACCCACATCGATGTCGAGAACTTTCACCATTAACGTGCGCGCAAAAAAAATATATTGCTTTATTATGTTATATCTCCGCCATTTGTTAATATTTCTGATTTTTTTTTTTACATATACTTAACCATGTGCATAAATTATCTGTAAAAAAAATGTTGTCAATACATGCGTCATTTTTTTTAACCGCGTCTAGAAAAGTACCTTCGAAAATCGGCGAAATCGCGTATATAAGGCCTTAAGAATCCAGATGTTTCGGATACGAAAAATTGTGGAATGGAGATATTCAAGCAGGTATGATCATGGGGTCGAATCCAACTTTCGGGCCTAAAATTTTCATATGATGTTGACGAAATACGTTTTGAACCCTTTGGAAAAATTTGAGCTATATCGACCGTTCAGTTTTTTCGTAATGAAATTGCAAATTTGAGCACTTTGAGCTAGTGAAGCACGTCGTCTTATGGAGACGGTCGACCGGAAGTGCGGTGGTCACGGTTTTGCTGCTCACGTATCCGACTAAGGTCGTTGGAAAACTGAAATTTGATAAATTAGACATAATAGATATTGTAAAAAATCGAAAATTCGAACTTCACCGTGTAGTTCAAGCACTACATTATAAAACGATTTCAACTTCCGGTTGATTATTATCATAATGACGAAACAGTACCCACATACTTGCCAATGTCGGGCGTAACAGCTGATTCGTTTGGTGATCATAATCTAGCTCTGTAGCGAGATTCTGAAACTCGGCAGCGACAGTCCTCGTCGTCGCCGGTCAGCGACAGCCAATCGCATGCACGATCAGAAGAAAGGAAGCCTCTTATTGGCTGACGCTAGCCAACGACAACGAAAACGGTCGCCATCGAGTTACAGAATCTCGCTACTGCTTAGAAATCGTCGTGAAGACTCCAGAGTCGTTGAGGATCTAATTTTTCAATTTTTATTATTAAATATGCAATAAATAATATATTTACCACAAATTTGGCACTTTGGGATCGACAATACGAATATTCAACATATGTTACCATAAATCAGAACACCCGTGGGGTAACATAAATTTAGTCTCTTTGTTGACCCTAAGGGAGTAGTCGTACCTCCTTGAGAGCAGTAATATTTCAGAAGTGTGTTATTGTGGCATAGTGATCTTTACGAATAGAGATGTTCCGGCAGAGAAATGTTTTAGACATGAGATATTTTGGAATAGAGATGTTTCTCATTAAACCTGCTCCAGTATAGACATATTTAACCCTAGAACGGTAACCTGGGGTGAAAAACCACCCCAGGCGAGTTTAAATCTCGCGCCCTTTCTCCCTTCCTCACGTTTACGACTGACTTCTTTTAAATTCCCAGACCAGTACCTCGTGACTTCTTTTAAATCCCCAGACTTCGATTCCCGGAATAAATAGACTTTTTCGAAAATCGAGTAAAACTAAGCATCCTGTCTCAAAACTGTATATTTTCGCTTTATAATGCCGTTGGATTTATTCAATTTCGTTAAAAATCAACGGAGATATTGCAAATTCAATCAAAAAAGTCATTTTTACGAATTTTTCATGTTTTTTAACCTTTTACCTCATTTTTTACTAACTTTTCCTACTTCAAGCGGAATCGCCCTAGGCTTACGTGATTCTGCATTAAAAAACGAAAAGAATGAGCCCAAGTTGAACCCTTTTCGTGAAATTTTACCGGAGATATGAATTTTTCAAAATTGGGGTGGTTTATCACCCCAGGTTACCATAATAGGTAAAAAAAAAAAAGGTTACCATTCTAGGGTTAAGAAGATAGATGCCTGCGAATCGCGAAATAAAGAATCGAGTTGTTGTCCTGGTCGGAGAAACGTGTGGTCTAGCGTTGTCCTGTTGGAACGCTACGCCATTTCCGTTTGCCAATTCGGGCCGCTTCTGATCGATCGCTCGATTCAATTTGGTCAGTTTTGAGCAGTACTTGATCGAATCAATCGTTTTGTTGGGTGGCAGCAGCTCATAATAGACGATTCCTTTCCAATCCCACCGGATACAGAGCATGACCTTCTTCGGGTGTAATCCAGCCTTTGCGACTGTCTGAGCAGCCTCCTCGAGCTTCGACCATGATCTTTTTCACCTGACATTGTCGTAGACAATCCACTCTTCATCGCCACTAATCATTCGCTTTAAAAATGGTTCGTTTTGATGGCGTTTGAGCAGTAAATCGCAAACTGAAATTCGGTTCATTAAATTCTTTTCGCTCAGTTCGTGGGACAGCCAAACATCAAGCTTCTTTACCATCCGAAGCTTCCGTAAATGTCTCGAAACAGTTGATTGGTCAATGTTGAGGTTATGTCCGATGTCTGTTAAATGCCGATCGAAGTCGAGGAGCATATCCGAGATCAAAATCTCCACAACGAAATTTCGCAAAATACTCCCGACACACACTCTTCGCTTACGGCATTCTCTCTGTACACGGCGCATATCTTTTTGTAACTTTGCGACGTGTTTTTGGCTTTTCGGAAATTAAAAAAAAAACGAAATGCATCGAAAATACACGTTTCTTCCTTCCATGTTCAAAATATAAAGTTCCTATGCGTCAAGGATCTCGATGAATACTTTTTTTTTCACTTAATATGTAACACTTCATATGGTTGACGAATGTGCGAGCGGAGAAACAACTGCGAACGACATCTGTCGGAATTTCACGACGGGATTATGCATAGACCCAATGTATATGAATTTTACAAAACTCAGACAGCCCTGTGCAAACCGACAAAATTTGCAAAGCACGGTCGGTGATCCGCGCGAGGCGGACTGCAAATTCGCCGTGACTCGAAGATATTAAAATTTCATAGTGACGTCATGAGGCGAAATGACACAAGATCGTTAAGATCTTAACGAAAACGCTGTTTCGATTGAGCTGATCGCAAATCCAAGATTTATTCGACCTAGCCATCGTCGAGACACGCATTTTGAGACCGGAACAATTGAATTTGATAAAACGATGGCTGAGAAAAATTGAAAAAACAAAAACTATCCTCCAGTTAATTCGTTTGTTAACACGCGCAACGTGGATCATTTCGCCTCTGATGCTCGAAACGTTTTTCATTATTGGCTTCTCGCGTATCGTGAGAGAAATACTGCACGAAAATATTGACACGTAGAGCGGATTGTGTAGGTCGCGCCTCGAAGCGGAAACAGAGACTCTTTGAAGACATTGCGACAAGTGTTGATATCAGATACATACAAAGATTGTGAGGGTGCAGTCAATAAATGTTCTCTTTATATTTATATATATAGTCTTAGCGTATAACTATTATTCTTGATTGACCGACGCTGCGACGTTACCTTGACGAACGTGTTGACCGCCATTATCGCCATGTCCGGTTGGCTCTTGGCGTAATTCATCAGATACAGGTAAACCAGCTTCTTTAGCTCCAAATTGTCCGTCTGCATGCAATTTACGACGTCCGGGAAGAGCGCCGATACGTCTTTGCCAACGGTCATGGAAGCGATTACCTGGATAGTGAAGAAAAAAAAAAAACCAGCTGATATAATATAAACATCTCGCAGGGATCGATCGATTCGTTTCACTTAGGCTGTCGCCTTCGATAGGCTCTTTCATCGAGGCCTAAAAGGGCGTACCGAAGAATATTGGAAAATCCTGGGACCTAACAAACGTACCGACGGAGGAAAGAGTGGGGCACAATGTGTCACGGGGCACAGTGAGCTACATGCGGTTTCTCGGAGGTTTGTTGTAGCTCGTTAATTCCGCAATTTTATGTGTTGGCCCGCGATTTATATTAGGTTTCGTCAGGCCTAGAAGAAAGTCGATAGCAGCTCACAGAGGATTATTGAAAATTAAAAACTGATTTGTGGCTTGGAAAAAAAAGTATTTCGCTCGCTGGGAAAACGTAAAATGTAACGACACTTTCTGTAGCGGCTCCGTTTTTTCGGTCCTAATCAATAGTTTTATTATTTATGATGCACTCAGTGACTTGTGTTTTTCCATTCGTAATTTAATTAATAGTCATTTTCATCAATAATGAAATATTTTACTAGCGGGGTACAATGCGTCACCGAGTGGTGGGGCCAAATGAGTCGACTCCCAATGAGGAAGCAAAGAAGTGACGACGCTTCGAAGAAGCGCAATGTGTCACGGGCAACTGTCAACCACATGCGATTTCTCGGACTTTTGTAGCTTGCAAAAACCGAAATTTTTTGTGTTGGTCCGTGATTTATATTAAGTTTCGGCTGGCCTAAAAGAAAGTCATGAGCAGCTCACGAAGAATTATTAAAAGTACACAATTAATTTGAGCCTCGAAAAAAAAATTTCGCTTTCAGGAAAAAACGTCAAATATTGTGGGACAATTGTGTGGAGCACAATGTGTCATCGAGTTGTTGAGCACAATGAGTCGACTCCCAATGTTATTGGCAAATAATACCCGTTGTGAAATTATCGGTGTGTATGAAAATCTGTTATCTAGGCTAGGAAAATATAAGAGTTTCAACCAGCTCGTTGTACCCAACGTTTCGCAGCACTTGACACACTGTACCCACCTATCTGACACATTGTACCCCACCCGTAGGTCACAATGAGCCGATTCGCAAATTTATTTCAAACCCATTATTCTAGAGTCTTTAATCTTTTTGCAAAAAATATAGTATCTTTCTTGTACGCCCAAGGGTCCATAAAATCGGTTATCACCTTTTTTTCTAATCAGACTACTTTAGTAAGAGTAAAAATTCGATAGAAAAAAAAAGTGACACACAGTGTGGGGCACAGTGTGTCACCTTCTCCTACTGATCGGAGCGTCGACTGACTGCCATAGCTCGCTCGAAAAAAAAAAAACGTCTTTAAAATCTTCCGAAACTTACAGCCCTGAATGAATTCAATCGTGTTAAATTGAAAGTATCGATTTCTCTCCTGCGGCGTATGTCTGCCGAAACTTCACACGGTCGCAAAACCGTGTTCAATTATTTCAATTTCAAATAATTGAAGTGCCACAAAACTGTGTTCAATTATTTCGACAAAAAAAAAAACAAAACAAAAATTATTTTGCTGCATCGGAAAGAGCCGACAAGAGGGATATGGTATGCGTGGAAAAAGCTGACTCCACGCATTGTGCTGCATCGAAAGTGGCAAGATTGGCTCAAATACTGGAGCGCACGGCTCACGAAGAATTTTTTCGAAGAAGAGGAAGGTGTAAAAAAATTCCATTACTCATTACATTACATTTTGTAATGTAAACATTTTCCATTACTCGTCACATTGTAATGGGTAATGAAAATGTTTCACATTAAAAAATGTAATGTAATGAGGAATGAAAATTTTTTACATTACAAATTCCAATGTAATGAGTAATGAATATTTGTTTACATTACAAAATGTAATGTAATGTGTAATGGAAATTTTTTACATTGCTGAATGTAATGTAATGAGTAATGAAATTTTTTGTCATTACAAAATTGTGAAGTAACGAGTAGCGAAAACGCTAATGCATTGCAAAAAGTAATGCATTATTTGCGACCCTCCTCAGGTGTATGCAAGCCCTTGAGAAAGTGCGAAATACTGGAATGACTGTACATGGCATCGGCGGGTATTGGATTTTGTGAAAATATAAACAAAAAACGTTTAAACATATTTACGCCAAAGACGCGCAAAAAACTTTAAAGCATATTTACACAAAAAATGGAGTGATCTCATGACTATCGGCGTGTCTAAAGCTCCGACACTCCAATTCTAGAAAAGAGCGTAAAGTCACGGCGATTTTAGAAAAACTCTATATACTCCAAATGGCGAAGATCCTATAAGTTCAGTCATTCCGCTTTCATGTCTTTTGCGTGAGTTTGGCGTCTTTTGCGTGACTGTCGTACAGTTACTCGTCCGTGCGGATAGACACATCGTACAAATTTCAACCGTTTGCAAGGATTTTGGTATCGAAACGTTTCAAGCCAGTTTCCGTTCAGACTCATCCACCGGTAGAAAAATTTGGTGGACATGCCTTGTAAGAATGTATTCGAATGTAGCAAATTTATCGCTTTAACTTCGAGATCGACGAGAGAGAGTGTACCATATTCTCTCTCGCAGCTGAAAACAAAAGTCTTTGTATCCATTAAGGTAGTACTAGCGGATTGACTAGTCAACAGAATATCTATCAATTTTCGAATCTGAACAATGCAGAATATAATACATTTAGGTACAATAATAAATATGATACGGAAAATAATTATTTGAGAAGTATATGTGATAACTGTGTGCACTATATTATGAAAAGTAAAGTATTAACCCTTTTTAAGGCATAGGGAATATTTTTACCACCAATTTATTTTCAAATTATTGGCGCCAATTTTCCTACCACAAAATTGGCGCCAATAATTTAAAAATAAATTGGTGGTAAAAATATTCCCTATGCGTTAAAAAGGGTTAAAATAGCAATCAGATTTGACTTGAGTTGTCTCACCGTCCGCTATTTCATAATTCTGGCAATATTCGTGCCAACGCTGTCCTCAGCCGCTTCCGATCAATGTCAAAAGATTGTTTATGCCGTCCGTGTGTGTAAGCATGTACGTAGTGTGCGTGCAATGTGCGTATGTAACTTCGGTCTTACATACAATATGGAGTACAACAAACGCCCCGCGAAGATGAAAAAGAATGATAAAAAACTTCATTATATAATATTCAATCCATAATTATTTATCATTAACGAGCAAATTTCTTGCGTAAAGAATCTACAACTTTTGTCGTTGCATTCAAATTGACCGGCTCGATTCGGCCTCCCGGATACGACGAACACAGCTGACGGTATGCGGTTTTGCCAAATCTACGCCATCTCTTCCGCCATGGCAGACACCGCTAGCGAATGCAAAAATTAGTCGATTCAGTCGATAATATCTGCTCGAAAAATATCCCGTAACGTATATTTTGTATGCAACATACATGACCGCGACAGTTTTCTTGTTATTTATCGCTTTTCGCATAGCTCGTATCTATGCGCGAACTACTATTTTTTTTCATCTCAAAGCTCGATCCGCACTGATTTCCTATACGGTATGGGTTAAATGCATTGATTTCGTGAATTAATTACTATTGTATCTAGTCGGTAAGGCATGCTGAGTTTTAGCGGCCGTCATTCTGTATGTCTATACAACAGCATACAAAAAAAATCAATTTTTTTTTCTAATAAGGAGGTTCGTGCACATACTACCTTGAGGCAAAGTAAAAGGTTTACCACATGACATATGAGTGCGAGAGAAATAGCTAAAATTTTCGAAGTGAGATTTCTCAAAGATTAATTTTTAGGGCAAAAGAAAATCGTCAGGCTCTGTGTCAGAATATTCTCCAGAAGCTGATGCTTTGTTTTTCCGCAAAAACCTTAACCGTTTATGAGAAAACTGGTTTGGAAAATTTGTGAGGTTATGTTGACCTTGTACATGCACTTAAAACTAAGTATTAAAAAAAAAAAAAAAAAACATGGGCTCATTTTTCGTTCTTGACAATATACCTTTTTAACAGCTTCTTTTTTCTTCTCTTTCTTGTCATTGTTCAGCTCCGATTTCAGCTCGAAGATTTCGCCCTTCTTCGTAGTCGTGAAGTACTTGGAGTCGGTCATGTTTTCTGTTGGCGCGACACCCACACACACACACACACACGTCAGAGTATAAAGAATTGCAAGATATTGTTTTTCTTTTTTTAATTAAAAAAAAAAAAACTTATTCTATTGTCAGGAACGGCGCAGTGTTAAAATGGAAGGACGCGTTTATTCGCTAATAGGGTTCGCGCAATAATCGAAACGGGGGAACACACGATATAAGCGAGAAAAAAAAAAACACGCCACGCGAGTGGATCGATGCCGAAGACGTTATGGTGCGTTCGCTCTAACTCCTCCTACGATTCTGTGCGCAGTTTTTCTCTCTCTCTCCCGCTTTTTCTCTCTTGTCTCTTCTCGCCGTTTGTTTAATCGAAAATTCACGAAACGATTCCGATAGCGCTCGTATTTGGCGATTGACGTAATTGAATTTACCGAGGACGTTGAAAGGCTCAATTATGAAACGAACAACGTCCGGACGATCGAGACACGCGGAGATGTAGATTTTCTTTTCTTTTCTTTTTTTTTTTTCTACGTTTCAAATGTTATGTCAAAAAGATTACGTGAATTTGATTGATTCGTTGAAGATTGGAGAATCTATTGAATTACCTTGATTTCGCGAAGACAAGTGTCAACAGGAAAAAGCTGCCGACTGACAGCAAATATCTTGACGCGAAACGCCCCTCGGCGCCACTTGTCGGAATACGAAACATACGGAGTGAAGATGTCTGACTTGATTCGTTAGGATCAAATTTATCGAAGCGACACCTGTGGCAAGAACGAAGACTATCGCCATTTTGTCGTATTTTGATTTTTAAATTATAATGAACAAATGTAAATAACATTTGACGATTTCAAAGTTTAATAAATATAAAACTGATAAAAAGAGAATGTGAAAAAAACGAATTGGGTCGTTGAATGATTTTTTTTTTATTGTAAAGATCATGTGCGATTTTTAAAGCATTTTTCTTTTTTTTTTTTTCAACAATTAACAACGATTTATAGCACTTCGAAATTGTTGTTCTGTTCGGCTGGGCAAAAACGCACCGAGAGCATCCGAAGTTATCCGAGCGCTCTGTGACGTCACCGTGGAAAAGCAGATATACGAATTACTCGTGTAATACTGCCTTTTGACACTCTGTTCAATTATCACGAAAAGTCAATTCTAAATTTTCTATAAAGTACAGGCTTGTCAAAGGAGAGTTGCAAAAATGGCCAAATTACCGACTGGCAGCCGCAGAAATGGCCAAATTACCGACGGAGGGCAGTAGCAATGGACTAATTCTAAATTTTCTATAGAGTACAGTCTTGTCAAAGGAGAGTTGCAAAAATGGCCAAATTACCGACTGGCAGCCGCAGAAATGGCCAAATTACCGACGAAGGGCAGTAGCAATGGACTAATTACGGACGGAGAGCTGAAGAAATGGGAAAATGATCCAAGGGGAGATGCAAAAATGGGCTAATTACCGATGGAGAGCTGCAGAAATGGACAAATTACCGACGGAGAGATACAAAAATGTCTCATTATCGACGGAAAGCTGGCGAAAAAGGCAAATTATCGACGGAGAGCTGTAATAATGGCCAAATTGCCGACGGACAGCTGCGCAATACAAAAAGTATTAATTTTCGTTGCATTGCTAACTTCGATGCTAACTTCAATGCCATAAAAAAAAGATTGACTTTTTTTTTAAAATGATGATAATATAAGCAACGAAAAAAAGGGAATTCCTACAAGTGTCGGGATGGCTAAGTAGGTAGCGCGTTCAGCTCTAGAATTAGAAGACGTAGGTTTGAAAGCGAGGCTAGGCAAAAACTTCAATGAGGCAGAACACGTTTTAATCAAATTATCATATATGCAGCAATATAAGTAAAGCATACGGAAACGAAAAATACTACCAGAATAATTTTATTCATCATTTGTTGGCTTTTTTATTTTTCATTTCAGTCACGGCAGCCGGATCAGGGCCGTAATCGGCAGCCGGATCCGGGTAACGGATGCCAAAAAGCGTTACTGTTGTGTTGTAAAGACGCTCGGGAATATATGTAAGAGCCTGTAACCGTTCAAATAGCGGAAAGCAGTTAAGCGCCTCGCGTAGCGTTCGGAGCGCTCTCTAGTCTTTAATATTCATTTCAAAGAATTCCCAAAGACATTACAGTTACACGCCTGATAAAGCCCTGATCCGGCCGCCTGTTCATTGCCATAGTACGGGATACGGATGCCGGATCCGGCCTTAGTCAGTCCCGTAGCAAAATTTCTAGTCGGGATCGTATAAAAATTTCACGCCCAAAAGTTGGATTCTCCTTAATGATCGTACCGCCTTAATACCCGAAAATAAATATCAAGTTGGAGATTCATTCATTCATTTTCACTTTTATCTTTCTGATAATAATCACGCACAATCACCGAAGGATACTTTAATACTGGATTACAATCATTGAGAAGATTGTGAATCATGATAAGTGTGTGTGATGGGGTAAATGTGTTCATATTGATAAACACTGTGATGTAAACACTGCCATTCAGAAATTTGTAGTAGATTTGAATCTCCAACTTGATATTACGTGAAGAAAATTTTAAAGTAATAAAGTGAAATTACTCGTTAGCTATTAACTCTAGGGCTAATAAAGGTCTATACTTTTTTACTCAGAATTCGATACTCTATCATATTACGCTATAAAAAATATAGCATTGCATTTGAAAAAATAAAGTTGACCTTCACATCTTCGAAGCGCCCCCACCTATAAAAAAAATAAATGCACCACATAGTGTAGCCTTATAAACCATGTAACTTTTGTATAAAACATTTTTTTGTGCAACGCATATTTTGATCGTAAAAGAGGTGCACACGTTGCGTGGTCCACCCTGTATATATATATATATATATATATATCCTAGACGATTATGCCCGTGATTCAAACGTTAAGTCCTTCGGCCACTCTAGGATTTTCCAAAAATCGATTCTTTTTGTTAAAAATTTACCTTAGAACCTATATAATTATATTCCAAAGATTATGGGTGTGAAAAATCGCTAAGTACTCGATTTTCGAATTACAGCGCAACCCCTCTTGATTCATGTCGTGACTTTCTACTAACTTTAAACGCGTTTATCTCAAAACTACATTTTTCAAGTCGGCCGGACTCATAACTCAAACAAATTTCAACCGACTCACTTGAAATTTTAACTGTATATTTAGAATTACATTTTCTGAGACACTATTTAGGATATTTTTATTATATTGCATAGTTTCTTTTTTATAAACAATTTTCTGACGATTTTCTCATGGCATTTAATACTTTTTGTTTTAAAAATGCGCCATTTTGACAAAAAACAATATATAAAAAAAAAAATCCTACGTACTTCTATAGCTATTCTTATATATATAATCGAAAAAACATTAGTGTCTTATCATAACTGAAAAATTATAGGAGCTGTTGGTCCGGCCGTTGACCTTCCAAAAATAAAGGCGTCATCGGAAAAATGCTGCACAGTCGCCATTTTGACATGTATCGCTGTAAATAAATAATTTTGTATAGTCAATTACGTGTATAATAAAACTTCTATTTTGTAATTCCGATTTATTTTATGGTTTCGCTGAAAAAAAATTTACAAAATATGCCCTTTTTTTTGGCCTCTAGATTGGCCTAAGGCCTTAATAGTGTCCTGAATGGGTCCTCAAAATAAAAAATAAATCTATAGAAAAACGCCTTAGCGAGACTACTACCTTATTATGGAACAAATTGTACCTGAAAAAAAAATCGGTTTTTTTTATTCCGCTACACGTAATTCTCTTCTTAATAATGTATCTTGAAATATAATAATAATATTCACTTACCCAAGCTTTTGATCCTTTCGTTTGAATCTCCTGAATTACAAAATGTTTTTGTAATTTCTTCCCAACCTTTCCGTTTTAAACTTCAATTTGAATAATCCGACGATTTCATGTCCCATATTACTAGACTCTTGGGCACCGCGTCAATAAATAATACGGTATCAAAGTCATTCTGCTCGATTAAAAAAATAAAATAAAAATCTGCAGATACTACACCAAGTGCAACTATTTCATGCCATTGGAAATATGATCAGACTTTTCGGCTGATAAGAGGAAGGCACATGCAAATAGTATGCTTTGCTCTCAATCTCTCTCTCCAACACTCCAACTCGCTAACTACTCTTCAACTCTCCAACTGGCTAACTACTCTTCAACTCTGCAAGTAGTCTCCAACTCTTCGATTATTCTTCAACTCTTCAACTACTCTCCAACTCTCCAAACTACTCTCCAACTCGCCAATTACTCTTTGACTCTACTCCTACTCCCTAACTCTTCAACTACTCTCCAACTCGCCAACTACTTTTCAACTCTCCAACTACTCTCCAACTCTTCAACTACTCTCCGACTCTTCAACTACTCTCCAACTAGTCTCTAACTCGCCAACTACTCTTCAAATCTCCAACTCGCCAACTACTCTTCAACTCTCCAACTCTCTAACTACGCTCCAACTCTCCAACTCGTCAACTACTCTTCAACTCTCCAACTACTCTCCAACTTTTCAACTACTTGTCAACTGTTCCACCGTTCAACTACTCTCCAACTCTCCAACTCTCCAACTCGCAAACTACTCTTCAACTCTCCAACTACTCTCCAACTTTTCAACTCTTCAACTACTCTCTAACTCTTCAACTACTCTTCAACTCTTCAAATCTCCAACTCGCCAACTATTCTTCAACTGTCCAACTCGCCAACAACTCTTCAACTCTCCAACTACTCTTCAACTCTCCAACTCTTCAACTACTCTTTAACTCTCCAACTACTCTTCAACTCTCAAACTCGATCTCGAACTGTGAATATAATTATCATCCCGATAACATTGTAATGTAAACATCAAAATTGAAACTTACAATTTGCAACCGCAAATGACTACATGTAATGCGGGATTTTTCAATCAATCACAGGCATTCAACATGTCGCAGCTCCCCCCACTCTGCCACAACCCAGCGGCAGTGGAGTGGGGGTAGCGTCAGGTTTGTGTGACATCGCGCTAAATCAGACCCCCCATACAAAACTTCAAAAGCATTTTCAATGCTAAAACCAAATACGTCCTCTCGCTGCAATTACGCGCGTCTACTAGACGCAACAATTCAAGATTCTCCCGTAATGCATGCGATTCACGCGCAATCAACAAATCAGGCGAGTCCATGTGAACGAAATATACAGGCGTCTTGTATCACAATCATGCGATATTAAACGCGCTACTCGAATCGCGCCTAAATCGCCTCGTCTGGCAACATCCTTGATGTGCGAGCACGCGTACATGCAAACTTTGAAAAAGTTGCCACTTGCTTCGAGCCAAACCCTGCCAAATGTTCGCTACCGCATATAAAAACGATCGCTCTAGAAATTGTCAATTAATTAACAATGTTATGTTTCAAATTTTCAATAGTAATATATTCTACCTACGTAATTTTCAAAATAGGTAATAAATTCACAAAGTTTTCAAAACAATTTCGCTCACTCGAAAAACCTCGTAGGTACGTTTGCTTTTGAATGAGCGCTGTCTCGCATGTTCAATCTTTTAAACGGAGCACCCAACCATCGTGCATTGTCCAGCAATCTCCGATACATTTTTCGCTTTCTCCCCAATATATATATATATGTATATACTCCCAACGCTTACACAAATGTGATCTACACATAACAATTACGCATATTGCAGTAAGATTCGTAATATAAAACTAACGACGTATAATCCGTACCCCGAGCCTCTCGATGGTACGTTACTCTTTCTCTCTTCCTCTCTCTCTCTTTCTTCTCCTCCCACAATTATTCCATTTAATTCTTTCGCACGCCCTCGTACGTACGAGAGTACGCGCGAAGTTTGGCTATGTTGAATTTATCCCTAAAGAGACTGTGCGCGCTATCGAGTTTGCAATGACTAAACAAGAGTTTCGTCATTGACAGTTGATTGATTATCGATCGTTTACGTGGCATCGCTGAAACTCGGCCGTCGCACTCATTGTCTCGTCCTCTCGTTTCGTCACACCCTGTTCCCCGACTGTGTGGGTTTTTTTTTTTTGGGCTCCGTCCATCATCGTTCGCGTGGTCTCGAGCGAAAAGGCCCTTTCGTCTTTGTTGTTCCGTGCGAAGCACGCGCGTAGAACTCTCGGAGAAGAGGATTCCAGTAGTTGCCGGATTATGCAACACGTCGCTCGTGTTGCCAAATTTGTGAAAAGAACAGCGAGCCAACGAAGCAAAGACAAAATAATAAATGCAATTTAAAAAAAAAAATAGACAACCGAAGCAAAAATATCTGTGGTATTCGAAAAAATGGTCTAAATTGCGGGCCAAGCCGAATGTTTTCTTCTGAACTGGCTATGATTGAATATTTGTCGCGAAACCGAAGCTCCCGCAATCGCAGTGGTCGTCGGACAAACTACCGGAATCCTTTTCACAACGTGAGCTTCAGCCGCGGTACGTATTTTCCGCAGACATTCCTGTGCATTTACGGGCCGAGAAGTGACAAATGAACGGCATAGAAGAGAGTTCTCCTGACCGCCGGTACTTCCTCTGCTCCCGTTCTCAAACTGTCCCTTGCGCTTCGGGCGTCGTCCGCGACGAGCAGTGCCTCGAGGCAAGGGACACCACGATTCACGAGCCAAATTCCTCCGTGTCGGGCTCAATAGGCTTGAACTCGTACGTGCCACGGCCGTCCATTTGAAGATAATACTGCAACAATGGAATTCTTTCAGCTCAGCTCTTGTGCTAATTGCTCTCGAGGGGAAATTTGTTAAAGTAAACGTGTTTTTTTCACATGTTTCTTAGTCGAAATATCAAACTGCGAACGAATATTATCCAGTCGAGAGACAAAAAAAAGGAGGCGGGAATTCAAGCACCTACCAATTGCGGATTAAGGGCAGGTTGCCGTTCATGACGATGAAAAATCCGATTTTTTTTTTACACCATTTGCATCCTTAAAGTTTTTAGAACACGTGGGTAAAAGAATATTTTCATGTCTAAAGTACTTTGGAATTTACAGTCTAAACGTTAAACTTTAAATGCGTTTTTCTGGAAACGGCATTTTTCAGCGCGCCGGGGCGCTCTATAGCTTCAACGGACGAACCGTTTCACACGAATCTCTGCGCAATTGAAAGGACATTCAATTTGCGGGGGCGTGAGAAAACGATTTGTGAAGCAAAAAAAATTGCGTTTTTTTATGCCAACGGCCGCCACTTTGTTATCTAGGGGTTTTTCAGAAAACAAAAAACAACAAGCCCCCCCCCCCCCCCCAAATGTAGTCTAGTTTAATCATTTTTTAACGCGTTTTTGTTTGAGGGGCTCCATGGATTTAAAAATTTCAAAAAGTCCATTTTTAAAATTTTATTATCTAATAGTAAACTATATCTAGAATATTCTCCCAAAGTTTTAAGTCAATCGGAGTAAAAGTCTAGGAGAGAGAGCCTTTGGGAATTCCCCCCGTTAGGAAAGACCTTATTGAAATTTGCCACACTTCTTGAAAATAGCATTGACTAGCGATTGAATGAAGGTTTTTTTTTTCGATTACAACTAATTTTACAAGGCTATAGGTAGTGTAAATTGTACCAAAAGTTGAACTATTTTGCATACAACTCTGCCAAAAATTTAAATTTCAATTTTTTTTAAATCCTTCGTTCAATCGCGAGCTATACTTATCTACTAACAGAAAAAATTGGTTTTTCAATTTCAGACAAGACTATCATGAGTTATCCTGACCACCACGAGGACACTTTTTTTTGGGGTCTCCGGAAACCAGGTCCCACCGGCTGAATTTCCCAAATTTTTTGATGAAATTTTTAAAAAAATATTGTTGAAATGTTGCTCTTTTGTGTGCTTAACATTTTGAATAAAATAATTTATATATTATATTTAAAAAAGAATAGACAAAATATGCTTTTGTTTTGGCTTCGAAACCCACGTAACCCCTTGAGAGGAACTGGCAAGGCATTGCTTTATTTAACTGAAAGCTGTAGCCGCCTTTTTGTATTTTCTTTTATATATAAAATAGCAATTTACTCTCCATTGATGGAAGAATAAAATACGTTGAAACCCATTTCCAAAAGTACAGTAAACTCTCCTTAACTCAACGCTCAAAGGCCATTTCCCCTCAATTCTCTCCGGTCGTAACACAACGCGCGGAGAAGCGTTACCCCACCTTTCCTTTATTTGTGGAAAAGCGCGAGCGGTGCAATCGTAACCTCAATTTCAGTATTAAAATGTCCACTTTGTAATTCCAAAAGTCATAAATAACATGAACGAAAAGAGAAAAGCGAAAAGACATTTTATTATAGTATAAAAAAAAAACAAAATTTAAAAATAAAACATAATTTTCTTTCATTACGATTTCGTCCAAAAATTATTCACCCTCAAACAATAATACAGTATTGTAATCTGAAATAACCTAGTAAAGATCGTTGAGTTAGGGAGAGTTCACGGTATTTATTTTATATAAAAAAACAAATTCCCGAAAATCATGCATTTTTCATCGTACTTCTCGACGGTAATCTTCCCATAAAAGAAAAAATATATATATATACCTCGTGATGTTTCCAGAGAGATCTTCTGTGCGAGACCGTGAACAGCGTAATGTTGGCTTGTCTGCAGTAAGAGTACATGGAATCCTCGACGTCCACGCTCACCGCGCTCGTGCACTCGTCCAAAATGGCGAATTGGGGCTTGTGGTAAAATAATCTCGCCATCTGCGAAGGGTAAATCCATTTTTACTAACAAGAAGCATCACTTAAGAGTCGGCCCTTCGATCTTGTTGAAACTGATATATATGTGATAAAGCATGAAAAACTATTAGGCACGTATTTTTTTTTATCGATGGAAAAACGGTATGTCACAACATTCTTCACGCCATTCTCTATCTTGCTATGGAAGCTTTTTTTTTTTTTTTTTGAAATCTTCATATTTTTTTTAAGGAAAAACTGTCGAAAAAATAGTCTAAATGGACATTTTATCAATTTTGATTTAAAAAAAACCTCCATAGCAAGATAGCGGCTTTCATACTGATAAATAATCTTTTTACAAATTTTGTTTCACATCATATTTACAGCCGTGTACACCGTGAGGACTCCTTTTGTTTCTAAAACATTTTCAACCGTTAAAAAAAATGTAAGAAAAATAAAAATATACATTTAAAAATGTATCTTCTGTTCTTCGTGAGTGCTTTGATTTGACATAAAAAAAATCAGACTGATTAGCGTATTTTAACCATTGAAAAAAAAAAAAAAATCGCGAAATAAAAAGGGAGAGCAAATCGACAGAAAGATACAGACGGTGCTAAAAGCGGAGCCGGTGACTGAACTATGCACGTATATAAAGCATTTCGAGAAACTAATTGGAAAAAATTGTAAACGAAAAATTGTAAATACGTTTGTATGAATGAATTGAAGATAGGTAAATTGATAATGTTTTCAAAATCATTGCTCAATCAAAAACTTGAACGTATGTTTGCTTTTGAATGAGGCTGTCTATCGTGTTTCACCTTGAGCTGGTAAAAGGACGTTTCCCGATTCGCTAGATCGCTGCTGACCTTTCAAACATGCTACAATGAGAGCACAAAATCGCGAGTGCGTCGAACGCATCGTGAAGCGTGGAATCACGGTAATTTCATGCCCATACGAAATGATCACTAGGTCACAAAGCTATTGAACGCGTGGATTAAAATCGCGCGACTTCGTGTAATTTATAATGCCTGGGGACACGGTTTTTCCGCATCGGACTCACAGCGATACGTTGCTTCTCTCCGCCGGAAAGTACGTCCATCCAATCGGCTACCGTGTCCCAACCGTTGCCCTGGCCGTTGTTAGCCTGGCCGTCACGCTCCAAAAGATGTCCCAGCTGCACGAGGTCCAAAAATTTTTGAAGATCCTCGTCTTTCGCGTTTCCGCGTCTCAGCATTTCCGCCTGCGTGTGAGGATATATGACCTGGTCCCTGAGCGTTCCGAGGGTCATGTAAGGTCGTTGCGGTATGTAAAAGAGCTTACCGCTCGGTGGCTTCGTTACCACACCTCCCCAGACGGGCCATAACTGCGTTCGAGAACAAAGACAATCGAGCTATTTGAATGTACGTTGAATAAGTCATTGAGGCGCAATGACCGCGGCGATTGACCAGTGGCCGTTTTTTTTATCTCTCTTTCTCTTTCTCTCTCTCTCTCTCTCTCTCTCTCTCTCTCTCTCTCTCTCTCTCTCTCCCTCCCTCCCTCCCTCCCTCCCTCCCTCTCTCTCGCTCTCTCTCTCTCTTTTTTGTGTACCTTTACCATAATTGTAATGCTTTCATCATATCAATTTCTTCCTACTATTATTGTTATTGTCGTTACGATTTCTATCGTCACTGTCCACTGACTCTATTGCAATTCAATGGCAATTCTATTACTGTATCAACAGCCTATTTTTTCAAGGCAAGTACAGGCGCGACAGCCCCGTTCAAAATTGAACATGATTTGAGATTTTTGAATGGGGGCGATATTTCTAGAAATTCATGGATTATTCTATGCATGTATCTCTTCGAAAAAAACAGTCGAAAAATTCAAAAGTGCGACATTTTTTTAAATTTTTATCGGGGATAAAAGTTTTTAGTAGGGGTCATAACTACAACTCTACTTTATAATAAAATACTTGACGTTTTGTTTTCAGATGCTCCAAAGCTAAGATTACGTGTCGACAAGGTGAAAGCAGGGGTAACTTCAGGGAGCCAGATCACCAAGATAAATTTAAAAAAAATTAATTTTTTCTTGTTCTTTGAAACTTCTATTTTTATGTATAAAAAGATAAAAATATGGAGATAGATAGCTCGTGGAGAGATGTCATAAAGTCATTGAACAGAATGGAACATATTTAATCGATTACAATGACATTTTTTTTCGATAAATATTTTGCGATTTAAAATTTACTCGATTTTCGATGTTTCATAAGAATTCTTGAAAAGCTCGAGTAGAATCGATCGATGAATATAAATATTTATATCGATTTATCGATATTGGGATAAAGGCCGGGGCCGCGTTACACGTTTTTCTCAAAATACTATTTTTAAAGTCGGTGGACACGATTTCTCAAAAACTAATGCACCGATGTTAATGAAATTTTGCACACTTCTTGAAAATAGCATTGACTAGTGCTTGAACGTAGGTTTTTTTTTCGATTACAATTAATTTTACAAGGCTATACGTAGTGTAAATTGTACCAAAAATTGAACTATTTTGCATACAGCTCTGCCAAACATTCAAATTTCAATTTTTTTTAAATCCTTTCAATCACGAGCTATACTTATCTAATAACAGAAAAAAAATGGTTTTTTAATTTCAGATAAAGCTATCATGAGTTATCCTGACCACCACGAGGACACTTTTTTTGAATGGTCTCCGGAAAACAGGTCCCACCGGCTGAATTTCCAAAATTTTTGGATGAATTTTTTTTTAAATATTGTTGAAATGTTGCTCTTTTATGCGCTTAACATTTTAAATAAAATAATTTATTTATTATATTTTTAAAAAGTAGAGAAAATATTCTTTTTTTTTGGCTTCAAAATCCACGTAACCCCTTAATTTACACACCTCGTATAGTTTCGTCATTCGTCCATTCTCTGGTTGGTTTACCCTAATTTAATAATTAAATCTATGTCTTTGTGATAATTTAATTGAAAAATTAAAGCTTCCCCCCCTTAAAACTAAATATCATGTGACGAAATGACTCACCTCGCCGAGTACTCGGAAGAGAGAACTCTTGCCGCAACCGTTAGGTCCGCAAACCAACACGTTTATGCCTGATTTGACTTCGAAGCTTAGCTCTTTGATGAGCACATCACCGTTCGGCGTGACGAGAGGTACACGATCGAATCGTATGATATTGTCTTTGGCAATGATTCTTCCATCTCCCGGTTGACCGATCGGCGAATTCTTTACGTCGATTAGCATCGTTCTCTCGTATTTGCCGGCATTGAGATCGTCGAGTACGGTCTTGATCTCGGTAACGCGGGCCGTAAAGCCGGCGAGCCTTGTCATTTCTCTGCCTGCGAGCACGAGACGGCCAATCGCCTCGGCTAATTTAACGAGCATACGACCGTACTCGTAATAACTCTTGAAACGATGATCCGGCGAGCCCGAGAGTATCGGATGATTCTTTTGGAAAAATGGAATGCTCACGGCGTAAAAGCCGACCACTGTCGCGAGATCTGAAAGACACACGCGAAGTTTAAGAATATCAAAATTGGTTCTGACGAAATTAATGAATTAAGGTGGAATATTCATTTACAATTATTTTTAAAAAAATCGAAAAGCAAGAAGACATGAATTAATGGAAGAAAGTGAAGTTTATGAAAAAGCTGAAGGCTCATTATATGGGTCTGGGTGTCGCTGACTTATTCGTAAGTAGCTTTAATCGTTGGTTTTTTTACGAGTCAAAACTTTAAACGCGTTTTTTTCAAAACTTGCATTTACGAAATGGGCGTGGAGGATTACTCAAAAATTATTAAGTCGATTGAGTTGAAACTTTGCAGAAATATTGATAATATTATTCATAGTTTCATTCATACCTTCCAATTGGCGAGAATTGTTTTTGAAAAATTATAATAAACGACTTTTTTCATTCAAATTTACCGATAATTTTGGGTGGAATTTTTTTTTTTTTTTTTTAATGCGTGCCATTCTCTTAAATTTGAATTTTCTTCATTTTTATTACTGTCAAATAGAAACTGTACATGTTCTAACTGAAAAAATGTTTTTTTTTTTCGTAGATCAAAGTCTACCGGAAGCTAGACTGCACGCCGATTCGCAAATCCCGTGGCAACCTTGCTGTAATACTCTTCCACAGCTTCGCCATTTTTACGATAAATGAATTTAAAAGAATTGTTTTGTATATTTGAATGTATTATTAAAGTATACCTGCAGTTTGATAAATGTAGAATTTCTGCTTAGTTAAAAAAAAAATCCCTCAAAATTGCCTAATTTTTTTCTGTCTAAATGTATATCCCGCCTTAAGGGGCTATACCAGTGTGACACTTTCAAAAAATCGATTTTTTTTTGCCTTTTTCGACAGTTTATACTTTCAAGAATATCCTGTAAAAATCATTTTATCTTGCAAATATCATTTTATCTTGCAAAAATCGATAGTTAAATCTTTAAACGCGTTTTTCTCGAAATGAGATTTTTCAAATTTGCTGACATTGTAACTCAAAGAGCAATTATCCGATTGACTTGAAATTTGAACTGAGTACTCTTGAATATATTTACTCTACAATGACGTGGGATATTATTGATTGGATGAAAATTGACGATTTGGCATTGAAAAAAAACGACCATTTTATAGGCAAGAAAACAGACTTTTTTTTTCATAACTACGCCATTTTGTTAGATTTTGATATTTTTCGAAAATCCTACGTCATTGTACAGGGAATACCTTCCAGTTTAACGACATTTTTTCCTTTTTCGGTTTCAGCTACTCAATCGGCCGAAATCATGTCAGCAGAGGGGGAACTTTTTTTTTGGCGCCTCCGAAGGCAGCGCATAAGTCGCTTGGATCTCAATATTTTTCTATGAAAAAATTATGTAATATAGGTAAAATATAGCCAAATATATTCTTAATTTTCCGAAACATTTCATTGAATACTTTTCTTCCAAAAAATTCCCGAAAATCACCCAAATTTTCAGCGTTCACACTGGTATAATCCCTTAAAACTGTTTCCAAATGAGGTCAAAGTTACATTGGGTTACATTGGGTTTCTAAACATAAATTTTAATTTTTACTAAGAAAAAAACTAGTTGTGAAAAAGGCGTTCTGGCTTTTTTTTAAATATATTATTGGTTTGTTCCAGCCGGTCCCAAGTTCGCCTCCCAGTCACGGAACTAGTCGTCTTTCGCCGAGAAATGTCGAAGAAAAACATTTGAGGACGAGAGTGACGCGACTGCGATTCGAACCTGCGACCTGCGGTTGGTTCTGGCTGTTATGATTATTATTTTATTATTTCTTCCTGTATATTTTTATTTTTGGTTCGATCACACGGGGTGCTTCCCCAAAAAATTGTTTTTTTAAATTTCAGATAAAGCTATCATGAGTTATCCTGACCACCACGAGGACACTTTCTTTTGCGGGGTCTTCGGAAACCAGGCCCCACCGGCTGAATTTCCCAAATTTTTGGATGAAATTTTTTTCAAATGTTGATATGTTCCCCTTTTATGTGCTTAACATTTTGAATATAATAATGTATATATTATATTTCAAAAAAATAGAGAAAATATGCTTTTTTTGGCATCGAAACCCATGTAACCCCTCAATGTTAATTGCAATTACTTTATTCGTCAATTAATGAACTGATTGAAAATTTAATTGATTAACCCAACACTGCTTCTTGCATGGCTTTGGCAAAGTCCTCGCGCCACTTTGACGGGTTTCCATTGATAATTCCTCTCACCTCTTCTATTGGGTACACCATCGGCCACCTTCTTTCTTCCAACTTTGTTCTTTCTACCAGATATTTCGCCGCTCTTTTCCAGACCTCTATTTCCACCGCTCGGCAACCCGATACCATTCTCCAAATTTACTTTGCTGTGTTTTGGCTAATTCGCATGACCATTTTTACACATTTTTCTGCCATCTTTCGAGCGTTTTTCTCTTTCTTGATTACCCATTATTATTATTTCATATTATCTGGCCTATTATTATTGTGAGAAAAATTTCGTGACAAACATATTGCAAACTTTTTTGTTTTGTAACGCGTGGATTGGATTATGGATTGAGGATTATGCAAAAGTGCACGTGTAGAAGTTGTTGCCTAATCGCGTGCAATTAACGAGACGCGGAGAAGGATAAGAGAAGACTAATTTAAAAAAAAAAAATATATATATCGTCAACATGGACTCACACTTTCCGATAAAGTTGTCTATAACGCCCATTGCGACTTTGAACTCCAACAAGCCACGAAGATGCTTGACCTGTGTGAGATAAGAGATAAAAGTATTTTGCATCCAGCCGTTTGTTAAATTCACTGTGAAACGTGTAAGAATTTCGATGTTTACTAACGAGCTTGTGAAAACTGGCGAGTAGAGTCAACTTTTCGCGACTGTTGCCACGATAGAATGCGATCTCCTCGGAATTCGTTATCAAACGTGAATTTATGTGGCGATACTCGCCCTCGAGACGCTGCTCCTTGACGGTCATCTGGGCTATTGGCTTACGAAGATGGGTCAGAAAGCCACCGGCCATCACCAGGTACAGCAGCATTATCGAGGGAGTCTGCGGCGAGAACAAATAATATTCGGCAGATATCTCTGCTACAGAGGAAAATACATTTGCTTATTTTAATGCAATTATTTCAAGGGTCTACGTAAGCTTGACATATCGAAAATACGATTTTTTTTTTTCATTGCATAGTTTTGTAGGGTATTAACTTTTTTTTTTGCAACAGAGATTTTGTTAAAGTTGCCCAAAATCACGGAATTATTAAGATTTTTGTGAACAGTCCACGGCCAACCGCTTCGCGCCGATTTACCCTTTTTTCTTTATGCATTTTTTTTTGTAACGAATGATAGAAGTTGTTTTTTTTTTCGTCGAAAATCAATCTTTTTCTACAGCTCGTCACTTTCGTAATTTGCGAAATTTTTTTCACGTATCCGCTCATACGGAAGCTTTATTATTATGCTAAAAGTAGCTTATGCAGACCCGTTCAATTTACTACCAGGAAAAGTTAATTAATAATTCATTTACTGTAGTGGATTTATTTAAAATTTATTTGCTGATATAAATATACTTCAGGTACTAAATTTCACTTTTACTATTTACTAAAATTTACTAAAACATTAATTTACTAAAATGAGTTTACTTGGAATTTAAAGCCTGAAATGAATTCTCATTAAATTAATTTACCGAAGTAAATTTTCTCCGAATTAATTTAAAGAAATAAAGTTATCGAATTAAAGTGCGTTTAATTAAATTAAAATACGTTGAAAATAATTTACCTAATACTTATCAAATGACACTAATTTTCCCAAAAACATTTTTACTGTAATACATTTTTTTTAAATCCCGATATTTAAGATGAGGTTGGAGTTTGCATCGTTGGAATGCAATGAAAATTAATATTTCTGAATTTCTTCAATTTTTTGCGGCAGATTTAGCCTACGAATATCCTTCAACCATTTTTTAAGATACTCGTTTAACGACCGGTAAAAAAATCCACAAAAAAGATTTTGTCTGATAATAAATAGAAAAAGGGGGGGGGGGGGGGGGAGAAATATAAAAAAGAACTTCGGTTGCCTTCCAACGATGTAAAAGTCAACATCATCATTTAAAACGCTTCTTTATCTTATTCTCAATTATTTATTATTACAAGCTGCACCCCTTGTAATTTCGTTTCTTTCCATAAAACTCAGTACGGCTTTTTCTTTTGTGAAATAAATTTGCCGCGATATAAACCAACGTAAATATGACTCACGGAAATTAAGCTCAGAATTTATCTGCAGAAATAAATAATAATAAAAGAAAATCAGAGTCCATTTTACGTTTAGCCCATACATTCCAGAGAATTATTTTTATCGAATAACAATTATTCTTTTACCTGTCCACCCAAGGAAGACGTTAGCCTGTAAACGTAGATGGAAATATCGAGAATCGGTTTGGCAATATTGCTATAAAGATCGGTACAGCTGTCGCAGAACTTGTCGACATCGGTCGTCAGCAATTGATCAGGATTTGCGATCCGAGTGTCCAGATTTGTCATTTTGTAATACGTGAATCCTCTGCGCAAAAACAACAAAAAAAAAAAAAGAGTATTTCTGCTCTCTCTCTTTGCATGATTCTTGCGGAATGAAAACCTGTTTGCATGTGTTTATTGCATGTGGCTGACTAATCCAATACAGTCTCATTCAGCCGTGTATCGTTACGATGCCATTCCCACATCAATATATCAAACTTTTTTTGTCATACATTTGTTAAGGAAATCAATTACGAAGGCACCTTTGATCCGTCGTCGTTCATTGTCACTGCGAAGGGGAAAAGAGCTCGATGCTTAACCTTGAAAATGGAGTTGCAACGATATCGCGTGTTCAATATTTATTGACGCGATTTACACGAATAAAAGGCTAAAGCTTTAGAGACGAGACATTACAAAAAATCGCGCTTGTGCCATTCGACTTAAAAGTTATGCTTTACCAGCTGAGCCCGCAAATTCGTACCATCAGGATACTGAAATACGTACTGATGCCACTTAAAAAAAAAATAAGTATGCTCAGAGCTTTGGACTATCCTGGAAAAAAAACCTACACAGTGGAAAACGAGGATGGAAAGTATTTTTCCTTAAGTAGTTCCCTTGTGAGAACTAAATAGCGCGTTTGGCAAATTTCAACTTGGTTAATGGATCATCACAGTTTAAGGGATATGAAAATTTCAAAAAATCCATTTTTTAAATTTTATTATCTAATAGTACATCATGTCTAGAATATTCTCCCAAAGTTTTAAGTCAATCGGAGGAAAAGTCTAGGAGAGAGAGCCTTTGGGAATTCCCCCCGTTGGGAAAGACCGGCCGGGAGCGACGCAGATATATCGCATTTTTCTCAAAACACTATTTTTGGAGTCGGTGGACACGATTTCTCAAAAACAAACGCACCGATCTTATAGAAATTTTGCACACTTCTTCAAAATAGCATTGACTAGTGATTGAACGAAGGTTTTTTTTTTTTTTTCGATTTCAACTAATTTTACAAGGCTATACGTAGTGTAAATTGCACCAAAAATTGAACTATTTTGCATACAACTCTGCTGAAAATTCAAATTTCAATTAAAAAAAAAATCCTTCGTTCAATCACGAGATATACTTATCTACTAACAGAAAAAAAATGGATTTTTAATTTCAGATAAAGCTATCATGAGTTATCCTGACCACCACGAGGACACTTTTTTTTGACGGGTCTCCGGAAACCAGGTCCCACCGGCAAAAATTCCCAAATTTTTCAATGAAATTAAAAAAAAATATCGTTGAAATGTTGCTCTTTTGTGTGCTTAACATTTTGAATAAAATAATTTATATATTATATCTTTAAAAAAATAGAGAAAATATGCTTTTTTTGGCTTCGAAACCCACATAACATAGCGTATTTTAACGATCGAAAAAAAAAAAATCGCGAAAATCAGTTATTTTTCGACCCGTTACACTGTGATCCCTTAATAACGTATTCGCGATGTAAATAAACACAAAAAAAAAAACGACTAATATCATGTCTCAACAGTCAATTGTATGCATTCTACATATTTCTCAGCTGAAATTTGTTTATTTTACGTAACCGAAATTTTAATTATTCGGAGTTGGCAGCCGTTACAGGCGTCTATGTTTAGGCATATGCATTCCCGGTCTTTCCACCTGCCCCTCAAAGACCGTGAGCAACCTCCTTAAAAAAAAAAACAATCTTGAAAACTATGAATTTGAGAAAAAAAATGATGGCAGATCATTCGGAATATTCGTCGTCAAGATAGTTGAAGAATTTCAGCCGCGACAAGCGAGTTATTTTTTGCTGTAGCTTAGCTGTAGAAAAGATAAAAAGTAAATTCGATAGCGGATCTTGCTTACTTCAAATACTGGTCCAGTAAGTGGCGTGATATGTTGGTTCTCAAGCGGAGTTTTGTTTCTGCTATGCTGTACTTCAGCACGTTGTTCACTATGGATATCTACGTGTGAAAAAAAAAAAGTTTAGTTCGAAACTAAAAGTTTTTCAACGTTATTGAAATGAATTTCAACGATTCATGAAAAGCGAGTCTTATTCTAGCCTCTCGGGGTGGTGTAACCCCTTAAATCGCTATATCTCTAAAACGAGACCGTCAAAATTCATGATTTTTTTTTATTCCCTTCGTCATATGTTCTTCTGTAATTGAGAATTTTTTAATTTTAAATCTGTTGAAAAGTTTCGAAGTTATTGCGTGAGATGTAAAATTTTCCACTGCTCCCCATAAATGAACACGTGTAAAACCGTGCAATCTTTGATTGCCAATATCTCGAATACAGAACGGTGAATCCTTTTGAAACTTTGCAGCTAATCACTTAATAGTATCCTGAATGAGTGCTGAAAATATAAATAAAAATCTATAGAAAAACGCCTTGGCGAGACTACTACCTTAACGCACATCTGTATTTAAAAAAAAACCCCCATCGATCTTTCGTTATCCATTAGAGTACGATTGAAAGAAAGACTCACCACTGGCAGAGCAGCCAAAAACCTCATGAGACGTTTTCTGAACAACGGACCGTCCATATTGACTATAGAACTGCAAAAAAAAAAAAAATGCCATGGGTACGAAAACTTACTGTTCGATCACGATTTCGATGCGTCGAAAAAAATGCATACTTTTTTTTTATATCAAGGAAAATAGAGTGTTTTTTTTTTCACCGAAATATCGACGATCACTTTCGATCGGCGAGCATTTTTTCAAAAATCATTATTTTATTGAATCCTTCGATTAAAGACTAGATAATACCGAACAAAAATTAAATTCATTTGGTTTTTTGATTTCTGATGATTTGTTCCCGAGCAGGAGTGGTCACCGCGAAGGACCTTTTTTGCACAGCGGTCTGTGCAATTTACGTTATCTCCGTCGTTTATAAATATTTCCCAATAACAAAAATTGTCAAAGATACTTGAAATGATACCCTTGACTATAAAAAACAAAAAGTTAAAAACCTGCACGCATTTCCCAGAAAAAAATTCACGAAAACCTCTTTTTTCCGGCCGCGAACTAGGTGTAACCCGTTAATGCAAAAAAAGGGATGGAAATACCTCTCTATAAAAGTGCTTGAGCGTATGAGCCACAAGTCGCAGAGCGTTCGGGCGACGAGTGCGCCAGCTACCATCATAACGAAGCCCGCTTCCGGTGTGACGAGACCTGGTATCCCGATCGACATGAGCCTCCATAATTGCTTGAAGAATTGGGCGTTCACGTGAGCCTTCGGACCCTTCGGTTTTTCCTGCGTAATCACGAGGCAAGGATAAACTCGGCTTTCATGCTTTTTGGTTCTGAATGGTAAAATTCTGGCAGAAGATTGGAAAAAAGGTAATTTGAAAAGAGAAAAATCTATGAAGGGAAACGTCAATGAAAAAAAAATTCAAAAAGACGAAATTTCATAAAAGGATATTATAAAGGAAAAAAAAAAAAAACTAAAAATGGAAAATCTCTCGCCGTTGCGCTAAAATTCTTTAGTTATTTTCCCGGGCGTTTATCGTCGTGCAAATAATATTTAAAAAATGTTATAACATATGAATAATACATAGAGTAAAATAGACTAGAATTTTTATGAATATTTTATCTGTATATTATCAAATATGAAAATAAAATCGATCATATTGTTCGAAGAGGATCAATTTCAAGGGTCAACATTTTCAGAACAAACCTAGACAATGCAAACATTCTTTTCGTTACTTTAAGGCAGTAGTCTGCTTTACAGGCTTCAAAAAATCGATTTTTCGTTTTTGTCTTAAATCTATTCCAAAACTATCCAAGAATATGTGTTCAAAATTTTAGAGGCCAATTCGACATATTTTCGAAGCTAGATCAGTTTTAGTGGCCGAGCGTCGAGCAGGTGCGAATGCTCGGGCAGAACTTTACAGCCCGTTTTCTCGAGTTTTCATTTTCACAAGTTTTGGAAAACGGTGCCGGCGATAGTAAAAACAATATATGTCCGATCGAAAAAAACCAAAGTGATCTAGCTTCAGTATTGAATTATCTTCTATTTGAACTAAAAAAGTTGGACAAAAGTACTATTTAAATTACTTGTTTTGCAACTTAAAGTGAATTTTTTTTTTCAAAAAAGTGAATTTTTTTTTCAAACTTCGAAAAAATTTGGAATTTCGTCATTTCTTCGGTATTTTTTTAGTTCATATAGAAAAGGAACTTATAAAAACTAAAAAAAAATTTGGTTCCACTGTTTCAGATGCATCGCACGACCTCCATCACCGGCACCGATTTACGAGTGCACACTCCAGGCGCCCCAGAAAAATCGTTACAACTTTGGCAAATTTCAATAATTTGTAATAATAAAAATTGTTTTTTAAAGCTTGAATATAATATACTATCGTCTCAAAATTTCGTTTACCGCAATCATTTCCTTCCCTTTCAAAAAAATTGTTGAAAAAACGCTTTTTTTCGGCTCCTAAAGCAGACTACTGCCTTAATATATATTGAGTTTTTGGATAATTATTGATAACAATAAGACGATCCGAACGTATAAATTAAATTTAATAATTGAGAAATTTTTTTCGTGGACAGTTGAAAGCAGATGTACAGTCACTGACAAAACCTCAGTCAAGCGCACACCAATATCGTCGAATTTGACGGCAATTATTATTAAAAGTGGAAAATTAACATTTCTAAGTGTTAATTTATTATTGAATTAGCTATTTGTAAAAATAAACATGTACGACATGATTTAAACTTGTAAATCCACGATTCGTCCATTTTGGACTAACTTTTTGCCCGATGGTCCATCCAGTAATACCTTAAAACTCATTAGTTATTTCATCCTGTGTATATTATGTTGCTGATGATTTTGAAAACTCTTACCACATATTATAAACGACGACAGAATAAAATTCACGTAAAATAGACCGCAATTTGTCTCAAGGCCTTAGGCCACTCTAGAGGCCAAAAAAAAGGGCATGTTTTGTGATCTTTTTTTCAGCGAAACCATAAATTGAAATTACAAAATAGGGGTTTTAATATACACGTAATTGACTATAAAAAATTATTTTTTCACAGCGATACATGTCAAAATGGCGACTGCGCAGCATTTTTCTGATGATGCCTTTATTTCTAGAAGGTTTACGGCCGGACCAACAGCTCCTATAATTTTTGCATTATGATGAGACACCAAAGTTTTTTCGATTATATATAAGAATAGCTATAGAAGTACGTAGGATTTTTTTGATCTATTGTTTTTTGTCAAAATGTCGCATTTCTAAAACAAAAATTATAAAATGCCATGAGAAAATCGTCAGAAAATTGTTTATAAAAAAAGGAACTATGCAATATAATAAAAAAATCCTACGTAGTGCCTCAGAAAATGTAATTCTAAATATACAGTTAAAATTTTTAAATGAATCGGTTGAAATTTGTTTGAGTTATGAGTCCGGCCGACTTGAAAAATGTAGTTTTGAGATAAACGCGTTTAAAGTTAGTAGAAAGTCACGACATGAATCAAGAGGGGTTGCGCTAGAATTCGAAAATCGAGTACTTAGAGATTTTTCGCACCCGCAATTTTTTGGAATATAATTTTATAGGTGCTAAGGTACATTTTTAATTTAAAAAAAAATCGATTTTTGGAAATTCCTCGAGTGGCCTAAGGCCTTAAACGTTACATGCGACGTTTGCACAATTTTTTTTATGTTCGTAACTTCTTGAAACATTAATAAAAAGACTAAAAAAAAAAAATGAATACTAAAATTTAGGCCTCCAGACTAGAGTATAGCAGAACCTCGTTTATCCGAGGTAATATGAGGAGCGTGTACCTCGGATAAGTGAAATTTCGGATAATACGGACAACACAGTAGCAATAAAAGACTACTCGCGTGGGTACCACGGATAATACGAAGGACTCGGGTAAGTTGGGCGACTCGTATAATGCGGAAGGTCGGTTAATCGAAGGTCGGATAGAGGTTTTACTGTATCTCGTTAAGATTCTCATTAGAGACCTAAAATCTATGTCGCGAATGATTTTGGACAATGATAAAAAATGGCGAAAGAAGAGAATTAACAAAAAAAACATTCTTTGCGTGCCAACAATGCAAACTTTGCAACATCGCTATGGCATTGATCGCTATAGCAATCCTCCGGAAGCTAGACGCAGCTCGACAGCGCAACGCTCGACGTTCCGTGATATCGCAGGTACCTGCCGATCAGTGTCTCACCTCTTTGATGACGTACTGTACATCATTGGCAGGCCACAAGGTTCTGCAACACAGGACAGCGAAGAATTCCATTATTATAACGATACTAATAATAATTAAACTTATGGTAATAATTACGTCACAAAAGTTAATTTATTTATTTATTTATTTATATATATATATATATATATATATCAATAATTCGCACCTTTTCTTCGGCGTATGCCTAGCGCCTTTTCTCTTCAAAAGCCAGATCAAAGCTGTCACCGAGAGAGCACCCGCGACCGAGCGTTTCGTCACGAATTTACTGAGTGCGGGGGCCATTATTGTCGCTCGAATAAACTGTACACACTACTTGGCACTTTCACCCTCTTGTCGCCGTGTTTTCCTTCCTCTTGTTTTTTTTTGTTTTTTTTTTTGTTTTTCTTTGCCACTTTATTTACTCGTCCCACGACGCGAAACGTTTGTCCGACACTCCGCGTCGTAATAAATCCCTCTGTTGAGTCAGTGTGTGTCTATGCGTATGTGCATGTGAGATTGTATCTGTGTGTATACACATTTGTATATCCATAGACAGAGGGGAGTAGAAGAAAAAAGCGTCTCGCGTGCCGTGCTTCGAAGAAATAACGTGACGAGCGGTATTACAATAAATAAATAAATATGTGTGTTGCAAAGTCGGTAAACGCGAGTGCGAGCGGCGACGACAACGCGACGTCGCGAACACACGCGAGACACGCACCGGACTGACCGAATCGCGAGTCAACGGCGCGCGGCCGTTTCTTCCGCGCTCGATTATTATATCGCTTATTATTCTTTTCTCTTATATATATATATATATATATATATGTATCCACGTATATAAAAATATATATTTATTCTTTGAGACTTCGTACCGTGTTCGGACGAATCCGCGCCCACGGCGTTAGGCCGGCGCCGATTTTTATTGCCTTTTCCAGAATTGAGATCTTATATATACAGGGTGTCCCATTTAACGTGACTACCCGAAATATCTCCGTTGGTGTTAGAGTAACGAAAAAAATGTCAGGAGGTAACTTGATTGATTTCGAAGGGTTGATACAGTGGTGAAAATTTCATTCTTGTTAAGGTCATAGTTTTTGCGTTCTCAAGGTCATCAACGGACACGAATCCAACGACCTATGATATGACCTTGAAATGATTTTTCACCAAAATAGACGTGTAAAAGCGAGAAATCGTGATGGCATTGACAACAAGAATATCCGAATAATGTAATTGAATTTTTTGTGGAGAAAATGTATTGTAACAACTGTTCGAAGTGATGGCCATTAACCTTGACACATTTTTGGGTTGTATCCCAAACAACTTTTGTTTGACATATTTTTCGATAAAATTATTAGGTTTCGAATTAAGCGGGTTTTTAAACATTTTTTTTAATATTTTAAAACAATTTCCCGGCGGTTGATTGCAAAATTATTATCGCCATTCGTTTCAGCGTCATACCATTATCCTTATATAAATTTTGCGTATTTTCACCTAAAAGTTCTTAATTTCGTGCTTATTGCCTGGCCTAATACGATCTCTTACGCTGTCAAATCAGCTGCTGTGCTGGTCTCACTATACAGGGTGGTCCAATGACTATTAGCACCTTGGATATCTTCGAAACTATGAGGTTCACAGAAATATTTGCTGAAATAAAATTGCACAGTACAAAAGGGGCCATCCGATAGCGATAATAGTTTTTTTTTTTTTTGCAGGTGGAGGTACTTCGAACATTTGAAGGTCAACTCCATTTTTTTAAATGGATCGGTATGTTTTTTTTTTCTGTATCGTGAAAGAGGAGCTTAAAACGAGTTCAACGACCTATAACATAAGGTCATTGAAGGTCATAGAAAGTACAGAAAGGCGGTAATACTTACAGTTTCATTAGTAAATAAAATTACTACGTTTATAGTAAGTGTTCAAAACGACGATCATGAGTATCAATGCAACATTGGATTCTTTTTTCGATTGATTTACTTGCAAATTTTACAGCGTCAGAACTTATTGATGCACAGGATGTAATAATTCTTTGTTGCATGTAGTCAAGGGTAGTTGGTACTTCTTTGTACACTTTATCTTTCAATGTTCCCCATAGAAACAAGTCTAAAGAATAACTAAATATGACGGTATGCAACAAAGAATTATTACAGCCTGTGCATCAATAAGTTCTGGCGCTGTAAAACTTGCAAGTCAATCAATCGAAAAAAGAATCCAACGTTGCATTGATAATGATGGTCGTCATTTTGAACACTTACTATAAACGTAGTAATTTTATTTACTACCGAAACTGTAAGTATTATCGCCTTTCTGTACTTTCTATGAACTTCAATGACCTTATGTTATAGGTCGTTGAACTCGTTTTAAGCTCCTCTTTCATGATACCGAAAAAAAAACATACCGATCCATTTTAAAAAATGGAGTTGACCATCAAATGTCCGAAGTCCCTCCACCTGCAAAAAAACTATTATCGCAATTTTTTTTACAAAAAAATAAAATAAAAAATGGCATTCTATGAAAAAATCGCGTTTTTTTTTACAAAAAGCTAAAAAATCATGTCGAAGATAACTTTGAATATTTTTCAAATATTTTTTTTCACAAAGAACATTTCAGAACGAAGAATAAAAGAAAAAAAAAATATCTCAATCCGTCCATTTTTCAGAAAATTATGAGCATATGAAAAAAAAACGGGCGATTTTTTCAAAATTTCACTACATATTTGTGATTATGTAAAAAAAATTGAAAAAAAAATCACACACGCGTTTTAAGATGAAAACAATAACATATTAAAGCTTCAGCGAAAATCGAAAAGGGTCGGGCCGGATCGTGGTCGACTTGGCGTGGAATGACCCATATATGGTATATCATATATATATATATATATATATATATATATATATATGCACATCATTTAGCAATTTATTTACTATATATATATTTGTGTGTGTGTGTGTGTTTGTTTGTGCGCATGTGCGTGTGTAATTATAGCCATGCGGTACGCACGTTTTCTATGTATATAGGACAGCGCGCGCATTAATTTGAATTACAAAAAATCGACTTATTTTACACTCACACACACACACAAACGGGCGTGCGTGTTATATATATATATATATATATATATGTTCGCGCAGCCGTAAAGAAGCATTAGACCAGAAACCAATAATTCAAACGTTTATAAGCGCTTTCTTCGATTTTTCCTTCACTTTCTATATTTTCACAAAGTCGACGATTCACCATGCAGGAATTGACAATTATAAGGAGGCCATGTGTTTATTTTTTTTTTTCACGGCTCTTAACTAAACACACAGCAAAACCTTCTTGGCCGTTAATCCGGGCTTGGCGATCGTTTGGGCCGGCTCACCGCGATTGGACCACGATCTTTTTCGGCTGTTGTTCTCGTATGTGAGCCATTTTTCATCGCCAGTCACCATCCGCTTAAAAAATGGGTCGATTTCGTTACGTTTCAGCAAAGAAACGCAGGCATCAATTCGGTCCAAAAGGTTCTTTTGCGTCAATTCGTGTGGCACCCATACATCGAGCTTCTCCTTGAGACCAGCCTTATGCAAATGGTTCCAAACGATTTTCTGGCTAATCTTCAGTTCCTGGGCAATGGAATAAGTGCTGACATGCCGGTCCGACTCGACGATTTCCATGATTTTATCGACATTTTCGACGATTGGCCTACCAGAGCGTGCCTCATCTTCCACGTCCATATTACCAGAACGGAATCGTTGGAACCACCGCTTTGCTGTTGCATTCGATACTGTATTGGGTCCATAAACAGTACAAAATTTTTTTGGCCGCCTGCTTCGCCTTTTCACCTTGGTCCTAGTGGTACTGAAGAATGTATCAAATTTTCTCTTTTTTTTACCTCCATTTTGGAACGCTGTAACACACAACTGGCTTCACCAAACACAAAACTGTCAAAGAACTTTTTTTGAAGCGTAATGTCACCTTTGAATCGCCGTGTATAGTAAGACCCGATGCGATGTATACATCGTGAGATATGGCTCACTAAAGACATCTAGCGCAAAATGCTCAGGACTTTTTACTTCACCCAATATATATATATATATATATATATATATATATATATATATATATATATATATATATACACATATATATATAACTTCGTGCGATGACTTTCATTTCCAGACTGTGGTATCCATCGATGTCTGTAGATTCAGAGACGCTTGTCTCGTTAGGAAATATTTTTTCTCCGAAATGCTTGTCTTGTATATATGTATACAGGGTGGACCATTTAACGTGACAATCCCAAATATCTCCGTTGTCTTTAGAGTGACGAAAAAAATGTCAGGAGGTAATTTGATTGATTTCGAAGGGCTGATACAGTGGTAAAAAATTCATTTTTGTCAAGGTCATAGTTTTTGCGTTCTCCAGGTCATCAATGGTTTTTCAAATGGGAACATGTTTTTTTTTTTATTAAGACGTTGTAGCTGCTATTCAGACGAATCCAACGACCTATGATATGAGCTTGAAATGATTTTTTACCAAAATACACGTGTAAAAATGGGAAATCGTGATGGTATTGACAATAAGAATATCCGAATAATGTAATTGAATTTCTTGTGCAGAAAATTAATTGTAACAAATGTTCGAAGTGATGGCCATTAACCTCGACACATTTTTGAAGACGTCGGATTAATGATTCTCTTGACCTTCGAAAGTTTCTGGTGTGATATGTATATATATATATATATATATGTATGTATATGTATGTGCGGGTGTGTGGGATAAGCCGCCCTCAATAAAATCTCATTGCCATGTAAGAGATCTACGGACAACGTTTTTTAAAACTTTTTACGTTGAATAGACTTCGCACTGTCTTCGTACAATCGCAAAAGCCACGTATGATAACGTCTATACCGAAAAACGATCGCGTTCCTAAGATTACGTGTTTGTGATAAAAAGAAAAATGATCTACGATTGGATATATTGTGCGCATGTATTTTGCAAAGCGTGCCAGTCCCCTTAATTTTTAGATGCGGATAGGTGCTGCGGTTCTGGCTGCGAGTATGCATCGGAATTGTAGGTTTTTTTTTTCTGAACAATTTTATCATTCCGCGAGTTCAGCAATGCATCTCGTGCTACATCCCAGCTTCGGAAGAAGGAATGCGAAGGAAAACGGAACGGTGGCGCTCTCTGTTGGATTTGTCCAAAAATTCAAAAATAATTTTGTTCGTACTGTCTTACCGATCGTCGACAAAGGCGCTCTCGCTTTGCCGACTCGCGGTTTGTCAGACAATTGACAAACTCTACACAGGAGTTTGGACTTCCGTGACTTTACGTATATACACTATCGTCGCGCTGGCCCTCCAAAAAAAAAGAAACATCGCGCGTTCTTCCTTACCGCGCGAGCATAGAAAAATTACGCCCGGAACTTTCACGAGAACGCTCGATCAAGTGAAATTTCTGGCTTTCGAGTTAGCAGGGACGATCCAGTGTCAGGGGACTGGCAGGGACTTTTCGCTTAGTGACGCACATCTCATCACATTGGCGACAGTGAAAAACGAGCGATCCCGCCGCCGTCGCCGCCGCTCGAAGATGTCCAACGGTTGTGTATCTTCGAATTCAAAGTCTCGTTGAGTCGGAAAAGAAAAATCGCGAGAGATCAGTGAAAATTCGTGTTTACGAGTCATACATGTCAATAAAATGTTGGAATTTCCGCTGGGCTATCGTGAGGTGGTGCCCGATCAAACACTGCCGGAGAAATGGAAGGAAATAACTCTGAACACCGGTGAGCGTCCGATCACATAACCTAACTTTTTATTAAAAATTTCTGGCTTTCCCGTATCTCGCAAGCGATAAATGCAAAACAACGACTGCAAACGCGCGTGTTAATGCTCGAAGATATTTTACATTCGGGCATCGTCGTCCGTCGATTCCTCGTTTTCGTCTGACAGTAGTTTTTTACACGCCGAAGAGTGGCGTCCTAACCTCCAAAAATTCGAAACGTCCACATTGTTAAGCCAACCCTGTGAATATATTTGCTTTTTTGTTCTTTCATAGAAAACTTTATGTAAAAAAAAGGCGGGAAAAAATTAATACATTTACTCAATTGGCCAGCTTTGAGGTTAAAATTAATTAGGCGGGACGCAACGCGCAAGTTCTTAACATTTGTTATTTTATTTCGTACAAATGAGTTCAGCAATATTGAAATGAAGATATTGTTACAAAATTTTATTTTAAAAAAAGTTTATGAAAAAGAAATGAGAAAGATGGGTATCGCGTCAATCGTCACACTTACCGAGCATATCGATTGTCCACAGGTGGAAGTCAGAGTACTCTGCAAGATATAAAAGTGCCGGAGAGAGCGGGCGGTTATTCCTACAAGGACAGCTCGAAAGCTTTTACCCGCAATCGTTTCATCTACTGGCGCATCTGTCACGACGTACTCGAGCTTGTCGAGCACAGTTTGGACGTTAATCTAGCCAATTGCAAGGTTCGCTACAGATTCACAGACACACCGATTCTGGACGGTATCAGCATACACGAGACTGTAAATTCGGTGGTTATACTGGTAGTGACGGTATCGAGCGTACACAAACTGGCCTTTCCTCATCCCGACAAAATTCACAAGACCGATCGTCTGTTGGGTTCACATCCGGATCTGAGCGTGCAGTCGATACTGGGCGAGGCGTCCGTTCACACGGCTCGCGATCCGCACACTTTTCACGTAATCGCCAGTGCCGGAACTACCAGTAAGTCTTCTGCCTATGATGGCGTTAAGGGGTAACGCCACTGTAAACGTCTAAAATTAAGCGATTTTTTGCGAATTTTTTTTGGCCGGAAGGACAAGTAATATGATAATAGTATTCAAGGATGTTATTAGTCATATCTTCAAGTGAAGAGAAAAAAAAATTATATTAAAAAAATTATACCAAATGGTGACGCTGGAGCCATTTTCGTCAAATTTGAATCTACAAAAAAATGAAAAAAATTCTATTCATTTACATGAATATAGCTAGAGAAATACATAGGGAATTTTGAAAATATTAATTTTCCAACGGAATATCGATCTCGAGAATAATAAGTTTTTTTTTTGTTTTCTTCAACTTGCAGATTCTCCGGTTCCTCACGCGGCTGCGTCATGGTTGACGTTGCCTCACGAGGAGGCGCTCTTCGCGCTCGCGTACAATTCCGGCACGATTCTCGTGCTCCGATTGGACACGATAACGGGCCTCGTTCACACGAGCGAGCTCAAGCAAGACTCGATTGTGCCGAGATTTTTGAGCGGTATCGCAACGGCATTTCGCGGCCGAAATACCGAGGGTCAGGTCGCTATGTCCCTCGTGATACACACCTGCGGCAACGACACTTACCTGTTCGCGCTCTGTCGCGAGGGCAACGTTCGCATGTGGTCGTGCAACAAAGCCCAGTGCGTCGCGGTCGCCGACGTTGCGATCGACAATCGCGTCGCCTCCCAAGGCGCACACGGACACATGCTGCGTAAAGTACTTGGCTCCGAAAACGAGCTCTATCTCGGCAGTTATCTGAAATTTGGCAATGGCTGCGAATTCAGTATTCTCAAGCCTGTACAAGACGCGGGACTCTTCAAGTTCGTCAGGACTTGCACTCTCTTCGCGCCGGATGTGAGTTATATAATGAATTTACGCGGTTACGTGGACGGAAGTAAAATTGTTTCCTATACTTGACAAAATTTATTGGGACGTTGAATAAGTTCTCGCTATTTTTTCGTGAAAATTAATGCTTTATTTTAAAAAATTAGTAAAAAAAAGACACGTCGCTGAAGATATTGTCCATCGCTAGCCACTACTCTTTCCCACCTTTCTGGCAGCGTTTTAAGGCCGGCAACGACTTTAGGAGACCGAAAATCAGATGATTTTTTGGATTTTTTTTATTGTGAAAAAAAATGGAAATTTCCGCAACTCTGACAATATTTTATTCATTTTTTCATACATCTCTGGTAATTTTTTCAAGTTAATTCATGCATTAATTAACGTGTAATCCGCTGTGTCCCTTGGCGTGTCCTCACCGTCGTTGTCAATTTGCGGGAATTGTGCAGCTCGCAATTCGCATCTGAAATAGTCCAACAAATTTTTATACATTCTTGAGATGTTTTGTAAGAACATGAACCTAAATTTTGAAAAAAATATCGAGTATTGAATGTTGGAACGTGTTTGAAAAAAAATGATCGATTTTTAGCATTTTTTTTTCCCGTAACATATTTATTATTTTGCAGTAATAAATATGTTTTAAACAATCTAATCTTTCAAACTTTAGGTTCATGTTTTAATAAATTATATTATGTAAACGTGTTCCAAATTTGAAGATGATCCATCAATTAATTTTTGACTTATGATTCCCGCAAATTGAAAAAATGTCGTTTCGAGAAAAACACGTTTAAAGTTTCACAAACGAAAAACTCAAAGTCAAATGTGTTTAATGAAATGATAAAGTGTCTTACCGATTAATCAGCGATTCCAGCACCATACAGCAGTCCTTCCTCTTAAGCATGCAACTCATGTGAAGCTTGCATTTCCTCTTTGCGAGCTTTTCGAGCTTCTTTTGTCTCTAATAAACTTTTTCTATTTTCTATTCACATCTGATGCGTGGCTCGGCCACGCATCAGATACGCGTGGCCGAGCCACGCGTATCTGATGCATTTGTTCGGCATATCCATAGCTCAGTCTGTCAACTACGATTTGTAGTTCATTCATAACCATGAGTAGGGCCGAATTTCCTTAATTGAATAAAATAGTAGCAAGAAATGCTGCTACCTTGATTATTTTGTATCCAGAATGGAGAGGTTTTGGAGCTAATCGCCAAATGGTCGAGTTTGAGTTTGTTTGGGTTATGAAAACCCAAAGAAACTACCTGAGTGCTCGTGGATACCTGAGCGCGCTTGGGAGTCGAGCGGAGAGTTTTTATCATTTATATACATACCGTTAGAAGGAATGCGAATATTTTTTTGAAATGTTCAGGGTGTATTCTCAAGATATTTTGCTAACGATTTATGAAATAAAAAAAATTGATTTTTTTTGAAGCATCTAAAGTGGTTGCCCGCCTTAAGGCAGTAGTCTGCTTTAGGAGCCGAAAAAAAAGCGTTTTTTCAACAATTTTTTTGAAAGGGAAGGAAATGATTGCGGTAAACGAAATTTTGAGACGATAGTATATTATATTCAAGCTTTAAAAAACAATTTTTATTATTACAAATTATTGAAATTTGCCAAAGTTGTAACGATTTTTCTGGGGCGCCTGGAGTGTGCACTCGTAAATCGGTGCCGGTGATGGAGGTCGTGCGATGCATCTGAAACAGTGGAACCAAATTTTTTTTTAGTTTTTATAAGTTCCTTTTCTATATGAACTAAAAAAATACCGAAGAAATGACGAAATTCCAAATTTTTTCGAAGTTTGACAAACAAATTCACTTTTTTGAAAAAAAAAATTCACTTTAAGTTGCAAAACAAGTAATTTAAAAAGTACTTTTGTCCAACTTTTTTAGTTCAAATAGAAGATAATTCAATACTGAAGCTAGATCACTTTGGTTTTTTTCGATCGGACATATATTGTTTTTACTATCGCCGGCACCGTTTTCCAAAACTTGTGAAAATGAAAACTCGAGAAAACGGGCTGTAAAGTTCTGCCCGAGCATTCGCACCTGCTCGACGCTCGGCCACTAAAACTGATCTAGCTTCGAAAATATGTCGAATTGGCCTCTAAAATTTTGAACACATATTCTTGGATAGTTTTGGAATAGATTTAAGACAAAAACGAAAAATCGATTTTTTGAAGCCTGTAAAGCAGACTACTGCCTTAAACGTGCTCCAGGATAGATATATTTAAGAAGAGAGATGTCTGAGAATGGAGTAATAAAGAATAGAGTTGATGTCCTGCCGAAACTAGCGCAAGCCAAAAATAAATAATTATCAGTGCCCTCCGACGATGGAAGCGTCACTCATAATACTTTAGTCTCGGTATAAAAAAAATTCCACTTGTCTCATTAAATTTTCCGCTAAAAAAATTCAGCAACACCTGGTCGATTTCGCGTTCACACCGACTCGTCTGTGGGCGGTTTGGCGAACGACGGACATGGACACGGTTGCGGTGACACACGCGCAACTGCCGTTGAACGGTGCCCAAGTGAATTCCGAGTGGGAAACGGCGATTTTGGAGCAACCGCCAGACCGTGACTACATCGTGAGCGATCCAGGCACCGATCCCCGACAGGCGTACATCAATTACATCTTCCATCCGGGACAATTTTCCCTCGCTGATATAACGCGAGCCCTCAGTATTTATCGAAGGTCCAATTTGATCGCTGACATGACACTGTCGCCTGCGATACTGAAGGAGCGCGTGTGCATGGCCGTCGAGGCCGAGATTCAAGCGGAAGTAATGGACTACGAGCTAATGGACGAGGATTATCTCGAGATCGCTAATCGTTGCTGGTCGAAATTTTACTCGTGCGTTATTCAGTATCACGTGAACGGGACACGGCCTGTCGGATTGTTAGCGCTTCCTGGTGTTTACGGCCTCGCTTTACTCAAGAAATCATCATTCTCGCTTCTTCGCCCGATGGAGGCACTCGAGCATCTTATGCTCTCCAATGAAAAATCGTACGCCTCGAGGTTCAAGACGACACCGGTACTTTCGCAGGACGAGGACACCTGCCAGGACCTTATAAGCCTCATGTCCGCACTCGTTATGCTCGAGGAACAATTGACGGAGGAGGCGAAGACCGGCTTCGAGAGGGAACTTTATCATCTGAGGAGTCCCGATAACGTCGTTGACGATTTGTTCGCGAGGCTAGCCATGGAACCCGACGATCCTGTGAGTCTTATTCGATCGTTCTTTTTTTTTTTCCTTTTTTTTTGTTTTGTTTTTTCTTAACTCTTCAATACGATTCGAGGGCTAACGCTGCTTCGAATATTTTCTTCTAAATCGAATATTTTCTTCTAAATCTTCCTAATCGAAAAATAGATGTGTAGGAATTGCAAATGTTGACCTTGAGCGATAAAACTGTGACTTCTGAACCGCGTAAGCTTTGAAGCCCATAAAATTTTGTTGCAAGTTAAAGTTACGAGTCGTTGAATTAAAAATTGTTCAATGAAAAATCGTATTTTTGAAATTTCAAGCTCATACAGACCGCTTATTTTGCATAATTATAGCTGAAAAAAATACTTAGAGGATTTAAAAAATATTGTTTTCTCATAGAAATGGATATCATTCGAAAGAATTAATTTGCGGCAAGTAAAAATTCGTAGATTTGTTTTAATTATGAGAAAAGTTTCCAAAGAATGAAGAAAACCCCATGTATTTTTATGGAAAACTTAGTTTAGAAGAAACCATAAAAATTGGAAGTAAATGGAATATAATCAATTCAAGCTCTACTGCAAGCCAGTGTGAAAAATGTTGTTTGTCGGAAAATCTTCGAAACTACAATAAAATAATAATCAAAAATACTAAAGCGACTTTCGCAAAAGCTCCAACGTCCTTAAGGCGCTACGATTTAAGGTTGAAAAAAAAAACCGTTTCTCGTCGGCCCTTCGGGCTAGAGTTACTAGCCGTTACCCTCGAGCTTTACAATCGTTCGTACGGACGAATAATCAAATATTTGTGCGCAGCTCTCGGATTTCGACTTCCTAATGGAGCTGTATCACAAATTGGAGAACGTGAAAGATCCTGCGAGCGCGATGGGAATGTTGCTCGAGGCGTTGACGTACGATCTCGGCCAGCCGAACAAAATGAAACTCGACACGGAGCAGCGTGAAGTCCCGAGCAGGATACTCCACAGCGTCAGTCATTTGTTTGGCAGTCAATTGGGAATATCGACTATTTCCGAGAGCGTGGCCCAAATTACGCTTCTGCGATTCTCGATATGTCGGGATCTTCTGATACTTCAGCAAATCGTTCTCGGACGACCGGAGGTCTTCGACTCGCAAGTTCTTCATTCGATAAAGTCGTCGCTCGCACCGCGTACGGTCGTACTCACACAGGCGTACTACGTCGTTATGTGGATATGCGAGTCGACGGCAACCTCCGCACAGCCTCAAGCACTGCTGTAAGTTTTTTTTTTAAATTATTTTCAGTTCAGCCTTTGGTCTAGAAGACCAAAGGCAAATTTCGCTTAGTTTGGGTTTGCCATATTTTTTTTTCAAATCCCATTTCATTGTTATTAAGGAGAGAAAATCCTTTAGACGTCCGAAAATGAGCCATTTTTTGTGAATTTTTTTGAGGTTGATGAAATAATTGCATCATTTTAAAATTTTTATGTGATTTTATTATAGGTTTAAAGAGCTGAAAAACAATTTTTTTACAAAAGAAAATTGCGACTTTATAGCCTTTTCCCCCAGGCGTCTTTCCAGTGCTATCAAAAAATGCTCCATTTTTCACATTTTTACTGTTCATCTGAAACAGAAAACAAAAATATTTTTCGATTACTGACACATGTAGGGGAAGGATAAACCTATAAAATTATAAAAAAGTATGAAATTGAAAATTACGCAGGCTTTTTAAACAAAAGTTCAAATTTTCGACCATTTTTTTGACACTTTTTACCCCAAACAAATTATTTATCTACGCGATATCCTTCAAACTTTAGGTTTATCCTTCCGGTAATATCATAGACAGAAAGTTCTCAAAATTTCAGCTAGATCGATCAATAATTTTTTGATCTACAGTGTGAGCAGTTTTTGAAAATATAGTTTCGAGATAACCGCGTTTAAAGTTTCAATACGATAAAACTATAAATTGTAGTGACTTACCGATCAATCAGCGATTCCAGGCCCGTACACTAACCCTTCAACTTTCGCGAAAAGCTAATTTTCTTTCATTTGCTGCTGTTTTCGGGCTGTACGAGGTGCTTTTGTCGAGAAAAGGCTCATCCGGTTCTGCCTCTCTATCCGTGCCTCGTCGGAGTTTTCGGCGAAAACTCTGGCGTACGCCCCAACAATTATTTCCAACGCATTCATAATTCTTAGAATGGAGGAATAGCCTTCATTAAACACTCCAACAGCAATATAGGCTGCGATTTCAACGATTTTGAGCCCAGAATGGAGGTCCCCCCCCCCCCCCCCCCCCCCTTGAGGACGTTGCTCAGCTATCGCATAATGTTAATGTTAAGAATTACGAATGGGGTGGGTATCAACCCTGTAGATGAGTTCTAGAGTTAATGTGCACCGATTCGACGATGAATTTACAGTGAGACGAGCGTGCAGCGATTGTCGTCGTTGAAGTTGACGGACTCTCGAGCAAGCCTCGGCCACAGACAGCAGAGGTCGATGTCACTCCTCGAGCTGTTCGTTCAAAGCGGTGGAGCGAGGCACGCCCACACGCTGATGGCTCAATCGACCGACGTCGAGCCGAGTGCCCTCACACCCTGGCACTACGGGATGCTAACTCACGTGACGCTGATCGCGCAATTGGTGTATCCTTTTTATTTGTTCTCTGGCAAGTGGGGTATCGTCTCAACTTTCTCTCTTTCTCTTCACGCTCGCGGACTAATCGCTGCCGCTAAATTCCGTTATTTAGTCGTTGAGCTTATCTGAAACTTTGCATACGCGAACATGGAGACTTTATCTACGATATCCCGAAAAATTATTTTTTTTCTGAAAGTACGACGTTTGTAACGGAGCCTCCTTTAATGCAATTAATCGATTGTTTGACTTTAATTATATTGGATCGATTTTTTCTGGCTGGTGGCTCTGGGCTTTCAGGAGGGCGGGGGTTCGTGCCTACCCCAGCCCCCCCCCCCTCTGGCTACGCCAATGCATCTACGGCCTTCCATCACGAGCTTTTTCCTTAACGATTTCCCGTAACCGGGCACAGTTGGCCGATCTCGGGTAACTTCATATTTCCCGAATGGCTGCTGTCGAGCTGTCAATTCTTGCTGGTCCAGGAGTACGTGAGGCTGTTGCGTACGTGGTGCGAGTGGAACAGCGCATCGCGAAAGTTCATACTCGCGGTTGCACTTCTCGAGATGGGCGAGACGCGCAAAGCTTGCGATCACTTTTTGCGCGCATCAAACGGCGTTTTAACGGACACATTTCTCGCGGAAGTGTCGCTCGAGTCCGGCCTCGTTACTTCCGACAGCAACGCACTCGTGCAATATTATCTGAAGGTCATCGAATTGTTCGAGTTGCACAACGCGGCTGATTGCATAATCGAGCTAGCTGAAACAGCGATAACGATCGCGACGAAGGACGATCCAAATTTACCGACTTTACACTCAATCGTGTTCGCTCAGCATCTCAGCCTTGGTCATCACACGGAGGCCTATCATTGTCTAAACGCGAATCCCGACGCGGCGAGACGAGCCGATTGCCTTCGTCAGCTTGTCGTAACACTCTTCGAGCGTAAAAAACTCGTCGATCTCGTCTCCTTTCCGTACGTTGACATGTACGAGGACCTCGAGAGAATCGTCGAGGGACGCGCCCGAAGCGTCGATCTCATGGAGAACAATTATTACAATTTTTTGTACAGCTTTCACATCAACAAGGGAAACATGAGGAAAGGTAAAGTATTGAGTTAGGGATATATAATTTTGAGATAGATACAGAGTGCCCTGTAAATACCAAGTTGTACTTAAGGTCGGTGTCTAGTCTAGAGAGCGAAAAACAAGCTTATTTTCGAAAACGTTTTTCTCAGCTTCTTTATTAGATATAACAATAAAACTTTTTCGAGGACATTATGTTATCCTTATAGAATAGAGAAAAAAATTGTTTACTTCGTCCAGCGTTTTTTTGTCCAATTTTCAGAGGGCGCCAAAGACGAGTCCTCAAAAAAAATGTGTTCCCATGGCGGACAAATAATCTCCGGATTGGCACGTCCGAAACAAAAATAGGAAACGACATTTTAAAGAGGAATGTTTGCCACGTGGTAATTCACCGTTTGCCAAAAATTGATAATAGAAAAAAAAATGGCGGCTATTTGAAAAACATTTTACGAAAATCGACCTATTTTTGCACCGTTTGCGTCCTGTACATTTTTATATTATACATTTTTTTCCAAAAATGTGGTGAATTACCATACAAAACACCTTAATAAAGAATCGTACAAAGTTTCATCAAAATCGATCGATCGGTTGCGGAGATTGTTTGTCCGCCAGTTGAAAAAAAAGTGATTTCCTGAAAAACGCGTTTAAAGTTTTGGACTGGAAACGGTGTGTGTAGGACTTGTCCCTACACACACCGCTATAACTTTTTTTTTTCTATTACGAATTTCGTCAGAAAATTTTAGGAGGTGATTCTCGACGCTATAAGACGTTGAAAAATGAAATAAATTTTTTTTCGATTTTCCGAAAGTTCTAGACTAGACACCAACCTTAAGTAGTAGTCACGCCACAGTCACGATGAAAATTTATGCTTCGCTCAATCGATGAAAGCTTCGAAATATTGCGAAATATTCTTATAATGTTGGTTGTACATGTTATCGGGATGTAAAAACTTATAAAGTAATGATGAAAACGCCTAACGTAATGTTTAGTGTTCGAAAAATAATAACGTTCTCTTCATCACCTGACCCTTACTTTTGTATCCGACTATCCATTCCGGCTTCTAATACGTAGATACTCTGCTCATACGGATATGTACACACTACTGTAGTCTAGTCTATGTCGTGATATTTGGCGCTAGCGTCGCTAGACATTGCTTTATTTAAATCGCTTTATCTCTGAAACTAGACGGTCAAAATTCATGATTTTTTTTTACCCACTTCGTCCTATGTTGCTCTGTAATTGGCAATTAAAAAAAAAAATCTGTAGAAAAGTTTCGAAGTTATTGCGTGAAAAGTGAAATTTTCCACTGTTCTCCATAAGAACGCGTGTAAAATCGTGCAGTCTTTGATTGCCAATATCTCGAGTACACAACGGTGAATCCTTTTGAAATTTTGCAAGTTCAGGGGTTACGTGGCTTTCGAAGCAAAAAAAAGCATATTTTCTCTATTTTTTTTTCAAATATAATATATAAATTATTTTATTCAAAATGTAAGACATTTTTTTGTTTCACAGTCGAAACAGATGCACGGTCATTGACAAAACTTCAGTCAAACTCACGCCAATACCGTCGAATTTGACTTCAATTATTATTTAAAGTGGAAAATTAACATTTCTAAATGTTCATTTATTATTAAATTAGCTATTTGTAAGGCTAAACATGTACGACAAGATCTAGACGTGTAAATCTACGATTCGCCCATTTTGGACTAACTTTTTGCCCGACGGTCCATCCAGTAATAACTTAAGTATCCGGACTCCAAAAATTTCAAAAGGATTCACCGTCTCCTATTCGAGATATTGACGATCAAAGATTACACAATTTTACACGTGTTCTTATGGGGGAGCAGTGGAAAATTTTACATTTCACGAAATAACTGCGAAACTTTTCTACAGATTAAAACAAAAAAAATCTCAATTACAGAGGAACATATGATGAAATGTGTAAAAAAAAATCATGAATTTTGACCGTCTAGTCTCAGCGATATAGCGACTTAAATTGTGCAATGTTTAGCGACGCCATGGCCGCGAAGCGACTAGAGCAGACTAGAGCTGGCGCCATTATCAATGTAAAACTACGAAATGATTATTTTATTATTCCTGTTACGTTACGCTTTTTTTTTTCTCTCTCTCTTTCTTTTTTCTCAAGCGGCCTCAGTGATGTACGAGCAGGCGATGCGATTGAGCCAGGAATCGCACTCGGGGCCAATAATAGCGCGTCAATCACAGTGCCTTCTGGCATGCATAAACTCGTTGAATTTGGTGAATGAGAAGTATCGATGGATCGTGAGGCCGGTGGTCGACGTCGATTATCCGGACGAGACGAATCCAAAGAAAAAGCGCAGTATCGACGGACGTGAAGTTCTGCACTACAAGGTTCGCAAACAAGTGGAAGTTCTCGAGCTCGCGGACATAAAGCGGGAATATTGTCTCGTGGACGCGCGGCTCAAATTGTCAAAATTAAATTCCGAAGTGCACACGATCGCGCGTGCCGATCCTGCCGAGTTAATCGCGATTCTCTCGAGTGTCGGTCTTTACACTTGCGCGTTACACTTGTGCGATTGTTTCAACGTCGCCAAGGCGCCGGTACTCGAGAATCTTGCGTCGCGGAGTCTGCGCCTCGGCCAATACGAGGATCCCAACGCTTGGGATTGGCTCGTACAAAACGACGTTTTTGGTAAGCTTAAGCCATAAGTCTCCATCTATGGCATATATTTTCGAGAATTTTTTTTTTATAATAAAATTTATCTCCATACAATTTATCTTTTTATACATAAAAATAGAAGTTTCAAAGTACAAGAAGTGCTTTCACTTTGTCGACACGAAATCTTAACTTTGGAGCATCTGAAAACAAAAAGTCGAGTATTTTATCATAGAATGGAGTTGTAGTTATGACCCCTACGAAAAACTTTCACCCCCGACAAAAAGAAAACAAAAGGGCGCGCTTTTGGAATTTTTCGACTGTTTTTTACAACTTAAATTGTTTAAAAATAGGATTAAATATTAATGAATATTTATACCGTTAGTAGGGGTCGAAGAGATACATCCATAGAATAATCCCTGTAAATTTGAGCCTAATCGGTGCAATAGTTTTTCCAAAATCATGTCGATAAGGTTGAAAAAACGTTGTTTTGAGAAAAACGCGTTTAAGGCCTTATATACGCGATTTAGCCGATTTTCGAAGGTACTTTTCTAGGCGCGGTTAAAAAAAAATGACGCATATATTGACAACATTTTTTTTACAGATCATTTATGCACATGGTTAAGTATATGTAAGAAAAAAAATCAGAAATATTAACAAATGGCGGAGATATAACATAATAAAGCAATGTATTTTTATTGCGCGCGCGTTGATATGGGTGTCTGAAAAAAAAATGAACATATTTATAATTGCATAATGAATGTATCTTCAGTGTGAACCAATAATATTATTTTAAAAAAATTATTATAATAAAAATTCGAAACTTAAATTTTTTTTACTCAAATTTCTGTCGGTATTTTATTTTTTATATTTTTTTGTGTCATTGAAATTTTTGTTTCTGTGGTTCACACGATAGGTGATGATACTAAGAATATGTTGTAAAAATTTCAAAGCGATCTGAACTTTCGTTCAAGAGTTAGAACTTTCACAAGGTTCAAAAAAGTGAATCGTGGAAAAACGGCTTTGAAGTTGGCGGTCGGGCGCGCCGCACGCAAATCTATTATAAATGCAATCTTATTTAATAGCATCCTGCGAATTTTTCAATTGTGTAAAGCTTAAAATATTCCTAACCGTTCAGGCTAATGGAATCAAAAATAATAAAAAAAATGAACAATTTTGAAATTTTTCACGTATATAAGGCCTTAACTCCCGTTTCGTATCTCGATTATAATGTTAATTTTGAAAAAATGAAAAAAACGATTTTATCACAGATATAAGCGGCTGCAGTAACAACGTCGCCAATGTCAGCTGGAGGCTTCTCGAACGATTGACGCTGTCGCACGAGAGGCAAGACAGCAGCGAGCTTCACAAAGGAGTCGCCAGGAAGTTACTTCACCGCGGTGCATTTTTGCCGGAGTGGCTCTTGTCTTCGTACAAGGTGAGAATTCGATTTGCAGAAACGCGGCGCGGTAGCGATACGGCAACAATAATTGTCATATTTTTTACTCGTGTTATCGACGGATCTGCACAAGCTCGGGGCCCAAAAAAAAAAAAACAGATCGATTTTCAATCTCTTTTTTTTCCCATGAGTATATCGGTAAGACGAGGTTGGGATTTTACACACAGTTGCTGCACACTCTTGCAAAGTTGGAGTTTATTTTTTAATTGAACTAGATTGATGAATAATGACGTTAGAATAAAGTTCCGCCCATACTGCCGATTAATTTGGAATTTCGTGTACTCATGTATTTTGACTCGCTGATCACGAATATGATAGTGAAAATATTCGCAAATTTGATTTTCAAGGTCAAAACTCACAAAAACTGATTTTTTAAAAAGTTTTTTTATTTTATTTTAATAAATGTTGGTCTTAGAGAAAAATGTTTCCCACAAAAGTTGTAGCCTATAAAAAAATGGATATTTTATGTTCTGTACAGGTTTTGTCTAAAACCATTTTTTTTTTCGAGAAAAATGAGATAATGCTGCAATAAGTACATTTTTCTGAACTTCATTAGTTTCGCTTTACGGAAAATTCGGCCCCCAAACCTAAACAAACCAACGCAACCAAACCCAAACGAACCAAAGAAATCAACTTAATCAAATCTTTACAAATAAAATATTAATATATCCTGATGGATTACGTTTACTTATTTATCCGGATGTACATTTAAAAACTACGTTTAATGTGCCTGGGTGTGTCCCCCCAGCTAAGATTTAAACATTTGGAGGTTTATTTTTTTTTAGTTTAATTTAAGTTTAATGAATTTTGCGCGATCCGTTCTCGTGGATCAGGTAAAAGAGTTGCGCCCTCGTTTACAACAAATGTTCAAATCTTAGCTTTCCTGCAGTCATTTTTGGTTAGTTAACAAACTAAATAACCTTAGGAATGATAAAATGGGCAAACAATTTTTTCTTAATCAGACGGCTAATTTTAAGAATTTTCCACCTCGCTGTCTTTGAAGGCCAATTTTAGCCAAAGTAGTCTTATTAAGTACTACTTTTTTTTAATGATTATGAAAGCTGAGAGTCTGGCGCATTCTTGAGGCCTAATTAGGAACCATGAAGTCACCTGTTTAGATTTTTAATTTAAAGTTGAAAATTCAAGTCATAATTTACCGAACGTAAATTTTTCACTTTAGACCAACATTTTCATAACTTTCATCACAGTTACGAAGCTGATTATTTTATGCATAAAAGTACTACTCATGAAGATTCAGTTGCAAACAAAAAATCTCGACAAAGTCTTCTACTTTTTTTTTTAGATTTTTTTTTAATTGGTCAGGTCGAAAATTCTCAAAAATTCAGAAAAAAATTCATAACTCGAAAACTATGAAAAGTCGTGGAACATACATGGGGGTGATTCGGATACCCCACGATACGAGGGACCTAAATTTTATTTTTGGACGTCAATGTTCCGGCCACCTTGTATATATATATGTCTGGCGAAAAGTTTCCGGGCAAAAATTCAAAAAAGTTCCGGAACAATTTTTTATGTCATTTCGCCGATAGTTAACACAAATGAATTTAATAAACGGCATTTTGAAAGGGAGGAATTCAGCTTCATTCCGTTTTTTTTGAAAATTTTTTACTTTTTTTTTACGACTAGTACCCTTCTTCGAAAACGGCCATTTTTTGCCTTTTTTTTTGTTCCCTTTCTGGTGGACCCCGTTTGCAGACAAAATTTTGTTATGCATTTTTTTGGCCGGAATCATGAAGGGGGAAGCTCAAGCTTCAATTTTTTTTTTTAAGCTTCGTACGATTTTTTTTTCTAAAGATATTTTGATTAAAAAAAAAAGAGACAATTTCCAAAATAACGTGTAACGCGAAAACGACAAGGATTCAAGGAAATCCTCAAGACAGTAAAAAGTTGAATTGGTTTTCGTTGAGTTCGCGAGATTTTTTCAGATTTTTTTTTTCATAATTCTTTTTCACCTATTTTCGGTAAATAATCAGATGATTTAATTACCATAACTCGAGAAAAAAATGTCGAAAAAAATCTGAAATAATTATATTTCGTTGAAAATAGAAAAATAAAAAAATTTCTTCTCTTGAAATTTTACCACAAACCCCTTAGTTCTCGAGTTACGCTAATTAAATCATCTGATTTTTTTTACCGAAAATAGGTGAAAAAAAATTACGAAAAAAATCGGAAAAAATTCTTGCGATCTTAACGAAAACCGATTCAACTTTTTACTATCTTGAGGTTTTCCTTGAATCCTTGAATCCCCCCCCCTCAGAAAAAATGCTGCTTACGCCAGTGGTCGTCACGTTAATTTTGGTAACACGAATCTCATTGCAGAAACGCAACCCAGCCGAACTTCTTCGACTTTTGTTGAATACGGGTCGTTTATTGGAGGCTGCTGACTTGGCACTGGATTACGTGAACGCCGTATTGGGCGAGGGTAAGGAACACTTCGGCTTGTCGACTCCTCTCGTTGCGACGGCCCCGGCAGTCTGGCTTCCGTACAACACCCTCGAATTGTTGTTACTCGAGTTGGAGCACGCGAGCAAAGAGGATCACACTTACATCGAGGTACGATAGAAAATTCGTAAATTTGCGTCGCTCGTCTTGCGGATACCTTCACAGAGGATTTAAGGCGGGCAACCAGTTTAGGAGACCGAAAATTATATGATTTTTTTTATTTTTTTTATTGTGAAAAAAAAAAACGGAAATTTCCGCAACTCTGACAATAATTTATTCATATTTTCATTCATCTCTGGTAATTTTTTCAAGTTATTTCATGCATTAATTAAGGTGTAATCCGCTGTGTCCCTTGGCGTGTCCTCATCGTCGTTGTCGATTTGCGGGAATTGTGCAGCTAGCAATTCGCATCTGAAATAGTCCAACAAATTTTTATACATTCTTGAGATCTTTTTTAAGAACATGAACCTAAATATGGAAAAAAAAAATCGAGAATTGAATGTTGGAACGTGTTCGAAAAAAAATGATCGATTTTTAGCATTTTTTTCCAGCATTATGCAATAATAAATATGTTTTAAACAATCTAATCTTTCCAACTTTAGGTTCATGTTTTAATAAATTATATTATGTAAACGTGTTTCAAATTTGAAGATGATCCATCAATTAGTTTTTGAGTTATGATTCTCGCAAACGGAAAAAATGTCGTTTCGAAAAAAAAACACGTTTAAAGTTTCACAAACGAAAAACTCAAAGTCAAATGTGTTTAATCAAATGATAAAGTGTCTTACCGATTAATCAGCGATTCCAGCACCATACAGCAGTCCTTCCTCTTCCTCATGCAACTCATTTGATGCTTGGATTTCCTCTTTACTAGCTTTTCGAGCTTCTTTTGTCTCTAATAAACTTTTTATATTTTGCCGAGCCACGCGCATCTGATCCATTTTCTCGGCAATATCCGTAGCTCTGCCTGCCAACTACGATTTGTAGTTCATTCATAACCATGAGTAGGGCTGAATTTCCTTCATTGAATAAAATAGCAAGAAATGCCGCTACCTCGATTATTTTGTACCCAGAATGGAGATGTTTTGGAGCTAATCGCCAAACGGTCGAGTTTGGGTTTGTTTTGGGTTATGAAAACCCAAACAAATCCAAACAAACTACCTAACTGAGCACTCGTGGATAGCTGAGAGCGCTTAAGAGTCGAGCGGAGAGTCTTTATCATTTATATACATACCGTTAGAAGGAATTCGAATATCGTTTTGAAATTTTCAGGATATATTCTTAAGATATTTTGCTAACGATTAATGAAATTTAAAAAATCGATTTTTTGAAGCATCTAAAGTGGTTGCCCGACTTAACAGGGAGATTTTCAATGAAATTTTTTAAAAGCGTCGTACAAAGAATAATAATGAATAAGCAAAAATCAATGCTTTGAAAATGGAGGGGCGTCGAAAAATAGTAAAAGAATTTCATCATCATGTTTTTTTTTAATAAGAAAGAAGAATACGTGAAAAGTTCAATTTCATTCGAGTCCAGTGAACGAAAAACCAGTGAAGTGTCCACATTTTCTTATCGATGCACAAATTTTTCGTTCGTTTCGCAGAGTCACGAGAGCCTGAAGAAAACATTGGATCACTACGGCGACACGGTTGTTCGCGTTTCCACCGACATGCTTCGTTACAAGGTCCGATCCGCCTGCGCACAATGACAGTGAGTTATATATTTTTAATCGCTCCGGCCAATGCTTCCGAGCGCCTCGAGTTTACTTCACGCGTAAATGGGCTTGTGATCGAGCGATATTAGAACAATGAAGACGACAATTATCCCGAGAATTGCCGTAACTAGCGCAGCCACCATTTGGGGACATCGGTTGAACATTACCTGGAAACAAAAAAAATCCGCCATATTGATTTTATTCGAAACCAATTTTTTTTTGTCGCGGATTATCTGCTCTTTTTTTTTTTTATTTTTTTTTATCGTTTATCGAACATGCGTACTCACCATTAGAAGAATCACCAGGGCCGTTATGAAGATCGAACCGACCGGAAGTAGTAGCCACATCGCTGAGTAATGCCGCTGCATTTCCGCCTCTGATAAACATTGTACTCGTTACAAAAGAATAGTTGAGGCGGTAAATGATATGCGCAAAAGATAAATAATCAACGTTTCGCGTGAAGTTCCAGTGACGGAAATTCATTCAACGTTTTGCGTGAAATTGTCGTGAAGGCGATTAATTTAGCCATTCGCGTGAAATTGAAGCGAGGGCAATAAAGGTATTGCTGGACGGACCGTCGGGTAAAAAGTTCGTTCAAAATGGGCGAATCGTGGATTTGAAAGTCTAGATCATGTCGTACATGTTTAGCTTTGCAAAAAGCTAATTTAATAAGAAATTAACACTTAGAAATGTTAATTTTCCACTTTTAATAATAATTTATGTTAAATTCGACGATATTAGCGTGTGCTTGACTGAGGTTTTGTCAGTGACTGTACATCTTTTTCAACTATTGTCCAACAACAAAAATTTCTCAATTTTAAGTTTAATTAATACGTTCAGATCATCTTATTATTATCAATGATTACCCAAAAAAAAAAAATATATATTGAGTTTTCCAATGACTGCTATTAATTCATCGTTAAAAAAGGCGATACTCCTAATTACTTTAATTAATTTCTCGACAATTACTCAGTCAATTTATTTGAAACTCAGCATAATCAATCGCTTGATGCTAAGTCTTGATAATATAATATTTTCAGAATTTACCGTGATTTAGTTCTATTCGTTTTGCAACCATTCACGTCTGCAGAAGCTGTTTTCCCATAAGCGACCGTGTTAAATTCAGATGTTTTTAACTACTATATTATTTAGTGACAAATTCTAAAATAATATATTATTATTCTATTAAAATCATTCCTCGAATTTTCAAGAATTTTGGCGATTTTTTAATTTCCATCCAGGCATACTTTAATTTAGAGGTTCCCGTAAAATTGTAGTGAACTGAAATAATTTGAGGTTTTGCGTAAAATTCAAAGGAAACTGTATTAATTCAGCTTTTTGTGGGAAATTCTAGTGATGGAAATTAATTTAGCGCTTTGCGTAAAATTCTAACAGAACAAATTAATTTCGTGTTTTTCGTAAAATTTTATTGAACGATATTTAGTGTTTTTTGTAAAATTCTAACACAATGAATTTAGCGTGTTTTGTAATATTTTAGGGACCTTAATTAATTTAGTGTTTTTTTTGTCAAATTCCAGTGTACTAAATTAATTCAACGTTTTGCGTGAAAATCAGGTGAATTAAATTAGTATTTGGCGTGAAATTCTGGTGAAGAAAATTAATTTAATTTTTTAAATTTTAAATTAATTTTAATTAAATTTTCTTCTGGTGAAGAAAATTAATTTTGCGCAAAAGTTGAGCGAAACAAATTAATTTAGGGTTTTCCGTAAAATGCTCGCAAAATAAATCAAACCAGTGTTTTTTCCTAAAATTCTAGTAAACTAAATTAATTCAGTGGTTTGCATAAAATTCTACCGAACTCAATAAATTGAGTCTTGCCCGTGCAATTCCAGTAAATTAAATCGTTTCTGTGGTTAGTGAGCTAAATGAATTCAGTATTTCATGTAGGAATTCCATTGAACGAAATAAATCGAAAGAGATTGAAATATTTATCGCTGAGTTCCAAAGTTGAATCGATTTGGCGAAATACTATTTTTATTATTATTATTATTGTTATTATTATCAGTCTCAGACCAGCGTGGCTCGAATAATTCGCCACCGTCACCAAGACCTCATTGAGGCATTGAGCTAAATAAATTTATCGATTCACGTGAAATTCAAGTAGCAATAAAATAAGTGTAAAAATGCTCTGTTGCGATTTAAAGTCGAATCAATTCAGCAAAATATGATTTTTTTTTTTGCAAATTCATCCCCGTTACTCGACGCGACTTTTCTATCTCTGACAATTTTACAGCGACCATTTTACATATATCCACATATTTATATTTATAATTTAAACAACCACTGCGGATCCATTGGACCAGGCGTACTCCGTGTCCAGGAAAATGATAGCTCGTTACATTCTCGCCGTTTATGATTACAGGGGTGAGAGAAGTGTGGCCGTAAGCAGATCGAGCCTGTTCGGGCAAACCACCTGAAACGTAACAACAACAACAAATAAAAGCAGATCAGCGTGTTGTAAATTCGTGATCAAGAGCCGTGCAGATTTTTTCCTCCGGTAGTCCATTTTCATCAGTACCAAGCAAATCATGGAACAAACCAAGTAGCATTTTTACAGAGAGACAGGGAGAGAGAAGTGGAAGGGGTAAGAAATCCATTCTCGGATGTGCCAATAGAACAGTACGAGTCGATTAATTTCTGTTTTTTTTTTTTTATTTTTTTTTATTTCCTTCAAATACCTCGCCGGAAAAAGAAGTGCCGCCAGGCATATTTAGTTCTCCAAAATAAACATACAAGCCTGCCACGCTATTGAGCGATCGCGAGTTTCTTACAGTTCTACGAAACAAAAAACAACTCACAGTCCTCACATTTTTGTATAATTGTAAAAAAAAAGAAAGAAAAAAAAATGACGTCGGTGACAGCGTTAGTGAAATATTATAATAAAGAAAATTTGATAAAACACGCTCGATTGTCATTTGTCCTGGCTAGACTACTGGCGGAAGAAATATGAAGAATCAAAAGTATTTTCTCTGGTTATCAGAATATGTTATAATGCTTTTGTTTTTTAAAATGTTTTTTTTTAAACGTTTTTTTTAACATTTTTTCCTAAACATGTTTTTTCAAACATTTTTTTAAAATGTTTTTTAATGCTTTTTTTTCTCACTTTTCTATGTTATCGTCTCAAATATTTTATTTGTCTAAAACATTTTACGTAATCTTTTATTTTTCTAAAACATTCTATGAAATCTTTTATTTTTCTCAAAGATTTTTCGAGATGAATCCTAGATAATTTGTCAAAGATAAATTCTCTTATTTATTTAAAATATCTGATAAAATCTTTGATCTCTCTAAAATATTTTGTACAATCTTTTTCCTTGCTGATATACTCTCAAAAATATTTTCATTTTTTAAATATTTTTTCTAGCACATGTTCTAGTTTCTGATTTATTAAAAATGTTTTTTTAGTTTTGTATTCTTCGAATTTTTTTTTTAATTTGATATACTTTTTTTCTAAACATATTTTACTTTTCTCAAACATTTTATTGCTTCGAAAGGTGTTACTTTCTGAAATATATTTCTTCTAAATTAGTCAATGCGTTCTCTAAAAAATTCCAAAACACTTTATTCGTCTGATCAATTCACTGAAATGTTTTATTTATTTGAAATATTTGATTTTCCAAAAACGTTCTGCTTTAAAAATATTTTTTTAAACGTTTTATTTTCTTAAATATTTCGTGCCAAAATAGTGCTTCACTTTCTGAAATATTTTATTCTATTTTTAATAAAATATGTTATTTCTTCTAAAGTACACAATACTTTCTATAAAATATTGTAAAATGCTGTATTTATCTAATCAATTTACTAAAAAAAAATTTTTTATCTGAAACATATAATTTTTCGAAAGCATTTTACTTCTACAATATTCTTCAAAACGTTTGATTCTCTCGAGCATATTTTCTCAAATATTTATTTCGTGCGAAAATACTTCTTCATTTTTCTAACATATTTAATTTTATTTAGCTGATATATTTTGACATTTTCCGAAAGCATTCTGTTTCTATAATATTTTTACAACAATTTTCTCAGGAATACTTTTCAATTAGTATTTATTTCGTGCCAAAATAGTTCTTCATTTTCCTTAAATATTTCATTCTATTTTTACAAAAATGTGTTATTTCTTCCATCGTGTATAATACTTTACACAAAATATTTCAAACCACTGTATTTATCAAATCAATTTACAATAATATTTTATTCATCTGAAATATTTGCTACGAAAGTATTTAACTTGTAAAATTATTTCAAAAACGTTTCATTTTCTCGAAAATATTTTTGCAAAATATGTTCTATATTTTATGACTACCAAAATGCAAAAAAAAAAAAACGAGTACCCACCCCAAATGATATACATGATTACGAGTTTGCCTCGTGTCACCGCCACAAATATATTTTATCATTTCTCATCGTCGCGAATCGCACACGCACAGAAGCACGCGAGTTCAATACACCTCGAGTCTCAATATCGCCTTTTCAATTTTAAATCACTATTAATCGTTTTTTTTATTTATTTTTTCCACTTTGCTACACGTTTTTTCCCTTCTACTTCCTCGGTTGCTACGTCTTACGCACGTGAGTGTGTGCGTGCGTGTGTGTGTGTGTGTGTGTGTACGCGCGCGCGTAAGTACACGCGGTTACGATCTCGTGACGGACGAGACGAGAGATCGTCGCACGCGTCGCGCGACTATTTTCGTACTGCCGAGAGTACGCGTCAAAGCCAATCGAAGCCACACGCCACGGCGGAACGACGACTGCACACGATTCGTCGAGGAAAATCAGTGGAGCGAAGGGTGATAAACTTTACAATGTCAAAGGTTGCGGATCGCGGTAGGGTACACCGACCAGCGAATGGACGGGGACCAGTGAATAGACGAAAGCGGATTTATAATACATATAGTCGTATTTATTATTTCAGGTATAATCCTTCAGGGTGTTTACGAGTGTGATTCACGCCTTTAAAAGGCGTGAATCATTTTTGATATTGCGATGTAAAGATGCAGATACTGTCGGAGTAAATATACACAGATGAATAATCTAAATTAAGGGGAACACTCTGCAGAGGCTTCAAAAAATACATTTTTTTTTTAATTGCCTAAATTTATAGTTTGTAACTTGTAGAATACGACGGAGTTAGTGATTTTGGTGAATTCTCAAAAATGACATCCCGAGAGCCTTTGAGCGTGACTCATCTCTGCTCCGTTTGGAGCCCTTCGCGCAGGTATAGACGGCATGTGGGTGAGGTGGGTGAGTCGTCTATTCCACGGTCTTGCATACGGGTCTGGAAACTCCAGTGGAAGGAGTAGGTAGCTTATTGAAGAGAGTTGGTAGACAGACAGAGACGGCACTAGTCGGCCATGCTTCTATTTCTCTATCTCTGTCCCACCTTCATGTTCGTTACGCGGATATTTATTATGAGTTCGAAACACTTTTAAAACGGCCAGGAAAACCCAGGTAGCAAAATGTTATCTATATGGTATCCGAAAGATATCCCGAAACGGATATGGATAACTTTTTGGTTGTTCAAAAAGATGCTTTTTTTTTGTATTAAAAACAGTATCACTAATGACCGCTTCGCGGATAACTTATTTGTATCCAATTAGTTAACTATCCGGCAACTTTTAATGGTTGACAAATTGACAACCAGAGGTTAACTTTTATCGGTCGTCGGTACGTAAAGTTAGTTAGCGTAAAGTTATCAAATAGATACATCCGAATGATATCTTCTTGAAGACATCAGAATGCCAAGATGCCACAGGCAACTAAAAGTTGTCCAAAAGGCGTCCATAAAGTTGACAAAACGATATCCAAACGGTCTCAAAAAGTGATATCGAACGGATATCTATTTATTGGCGATATATATATATATATATATATATATCCTTTTCTTTATTAAAATCAACATATTAATAGTCTAGAATATTTAATATAGCTCGATATTAACTATTTTTAATTTTTACATGGTAACCATCGTTAACAGACGTTTATATCTGAGCGTGTATTTATAGATACGTAAACCCGTGTTTAAATATAAACTTTTTATTAACGATGTTTATGATGTTATAACCAAAAATAGGTAATATTGGGCTATATTAAATACTCTAGACTATTAATAAGTTGATTTTAATAAAGAGATAGATAAGATAGAGTTATGTCGGTTTGAAAGTGGGTTGTAAATTAAATACAAGTATTACCTAGTTAATTAAAAGTAAAATATAATTTACTATTACAAAAAAATACATTAATGGTTTTATGTTGTTGTTACGGGGACATCTTTTGTCCACCGCGATTTTCCCAGCCTTCAGCCGGTCGGCCCCACGACGAACGATCCCTTGAATAACCTAAAAAGTAAACGTGCGCTCTTGGAATATAAAAAAAGAGTACATTAAATATACATATATCTACTCATAGGCAATTAGGAAAATATATTAGATGCATACTCACGTATATATGCTTGAACACCTTTTTTTTAATTGTTTTTAGTATTTCGCACTTTATTGCTCGTCGGTCATCGGAATAATGGCGCACTATGTAGGTACGCGAGCCTGTATGAGAGTATAATAGTCATCCGTTAAGTGTCATCTTTCGGACAACATTTGGATGCCATTTCACTATCTCCCGCCAATTCCAAATAAGTCAAAAGACAACATATTACCGATGTCCAAAAGATATCATCAAAAAGACATCTTATGTGATTAGTCTTTAGGATATCCTTCGGGCAACGTTTAATTAGATACAATAGATAACAGCAGACAGATAACTTTCTGATATCTGAAAATAGTCATCAATTAGATAACAGTTTGTGATATCTAACAGACATCCGTATTCACCGCCAAAAGATATCATAAAAAAGATAACTTCGCGACAACATTAAACGGGATGTCGTTTGAAAGATGTCGAATAGTTATCTTACGGTAATGTCTTAAAGATAACCTGATAACGGTAACTTATAGGCGTCAATTGGACATTTATGCTGCCTGGGAAGGCATTAGTTCTGTCAGGTTCGATTAATACAATAAAAAAAATATGATCCTAATCGTAATCAAACCGTAAACTTGCTAAATCCAAGCGAGCGTAATAAGCATATACATACGATTCTGAAGCTGTCACATTGCATGTGAGCTTTGCCGGACTGGTTCCGTACTCCCCTCATACTCGCGTTGTAGGTTCAAAGCCACTAGGCACAATTTTTTTTTCTTCCATCCCTCATTCCCGTATTTTTTATGCAATTTGATAAAAATACAAATGCAAAAAATTGTCTATTTTTTATTTATGTACGTGCATTTTTTTTCATATCGAGGTAAGCAGAATGAATCCTTGCAAAGTTTTTTATGTTGCCCCTTCATGTTTTTTTTTTATTGTTGCAAGTGTTTCGGTTGTCAACGGTACTGTGTCCAAAACGCAGAAAAAACAACAGTTATCAGCGACTCAGCGACACACGTTTTCAACCGCTCACTCCGTTGCTCGCCGTATTGAGGTTATGTATGTCCGGGTTTCCGAACCGCAGCGACACCTAGTGGGCGGCGCTAGGACCGAAATTTGCCACGCTAAACGACGCACCTGATCGCGGCTGCCAGCATTAGAGTTTCCAGACCAGGGGGCTGACACTGGGATAAATTCTCCTAACGTAACGTGTCCCCGTTATTGTCGCCACGTAAACTAACCCACCATGCGGCGCTAGTAGTCGCCCGCATGACCCCCACTCCGCAAAGCCCCCCCTCCGTATTATTTCGTCATCTTTTTCGTCGCTTGGACCAAGTGGATATTTTTTTTCGTTTTCTCGATCTGTCGTTGTTCTCGAATAAAAAAATCGTCGTGTAGTGTTACAAAGTGATAAAATAATAAACAATTTTAGTGTAGCGATAAAATAAAAAACAATTTTTGTGGTTTTTCTGCTTATATTTAAGAATGCCTGCGTGCGTGGTCCTTGGCTGCACGTCAGGTTATCAATCAAACAAGGAAAAATCGCATTTTTTCAATGTACCAAAAGATCCAGAAGCGGATGCAGCAATATTCTTCACTTGTCAACGCAGAACAAAAAAAAAGCAATCTCGACAAGAAAAAAATTGCAAAACATTGCACAACGTGACTAGTCCATTATTAAAAAAAAAAATAATGTTATCTGTTTATTTCGTTCAATAAATATTTTTATAATACATCATATTTCAACAAGTGTAAATATTGCATGCCTCCCCATATACACATATACTTTTAAATTCTAATCTAAATATTGAATTATCCAAACGCGTCGAATGCAAATTACGCAGACGCTGCGCGACTGGAGTGGGGGTCATGCGGGCGACTACTAGCGCCGCATGGTGGGTTAGTTTACGTGGCGACAATAACGGGGACACGGTAGACCCAGCAGTGCCAGGGGGCTGCACGTAGCTCTCTTCTCGAGGTCTTAGCGACAGTAGCGCCATCCCTGTTTGCCCACGTGCTTGTAGTCACTTTATTTAAATCTCTCCATAAGAGTTCGGACTCCTCCTACTCTAGCCCTCCTGGTAAAGTAAATCGTTCATTTCTTCTTAAATAACAATTAAATATATTTATATTTAATCGTACAAATTATAACTATCGATATAATTTACCGGCTTGAAAATATTCAATAATCATTTTTCCATTAAATTTTATTCGCATTAAGTTGACGTCCTGCCGAAAACTCATCCAATTTTATCATCATGCCCAATCTCTCGCAACCAAGGAAGAACGATCCCGAAAACTTCTTAATCTGTAGATAATACAGATGCGAAACGATCTACAGATAATACGCCGGAAAATGGCGGTGGGGCAGCGTCGAACAGCTGTTCCCCCGTGATTCATCGAATGTGTATAATCGCGTGTCGCGTAGTGATTACATTATATATTTGTATACGAGATGAAAAAGACGCGGGATTGATGATAAAGGTTGCTCGAGAGGCGTAAAAATGATGAAAATATCGGCACTCAACGAGGCGCCGCAGCCTCGTACGGAAAACGACGACGAGGATGTTCAAACTATCACGAAGGAGGCTCAGGTGTGTATTCCCCGTAGCAACAATTTATACCACGCGATCGACATAACCTCAATTCCCGCCAATCCTCGTCTGCCGTATCAATTCTTTTTTTCACGTTGTCTCGATGTTTTTGTTTTTCAAGCTTCTGTGAAAATTAATTTTTTTTTTTTCTATAACGTTTCCTCGTAATTAGCCCGGTGTTCGATGAATCGGGAGGAAAAATGTCGCTTCTCGTACGGAGATGGGCGTGTGTTTGGTTTTGTTTGGTTCTTCGAGGACGCTCGTCGAGCCTGTCAGAGTTTAATGTTGGCGAATAGTGATTTTTTTTTCAACGCTTAAATTAGATCGTTTTTTATAAAAAATGAGGGAATTCTCCTCCCTGTGAAGCGTTGCCCATCGCCACTTTTTTTCCAATGCAGCGGCACATTTGCACGAGCGACGCAGAAAAGCTCGGACGATCGGCGTCGATCGCTTCAGGCATAAAAATGTTTTGTTTGTACGTTGGCGCGTACCACGATAACTACTGAATCGATTGAGATGAATCTTACGCAGAAACACAGCTCAGACTGCGGAATACAACTTAGGCTATCGAGCGCCGCGCTCCGTAGTTAACCACAATTCTAATGAAGAAGCGTACAAACAAACGTTCGTATCGAGAAAACGACCGGATGAAAAAATTCATAAACTATTGGGACATTGAATAAGTTCTCGCTGTTTTCAATAGATTGCGTTACCAGAACTGCGTGCGTGTAGTTTAAGATAATAACGCATCTATAAAGAAGTATAAGCAAGCTTGGAATTCGGCATATGTCTTTTTGCCGAAGTGTAAACAACTTTTGTTTTTTATAGTGTTAAACGTGTCAAATTTCGTGCCAAAAAAAGAATATTTGCAGGGAATTTTACTGCACAACTTTATTAAAAAATCTGTAGCTGAAGCGCACAGAATTCTTGTTGAGACTCACAGCGACGATGGTCGGTCGGAAACGACACGCAGAGATCTGTTTAGACGGTCCAAAAAGAATGATTTGGATGTCAAAGATAAAGAACGCTCCGGCGCACCGAAAAAGTTTGAAGACGAAGAATTGGAGGCAGTACTTCACGAAGACTCGTTTCAGACGCTAGTTGAACTTGTAGAATCATTAGGAATTGAACACGCAACAGTTTCGACGCGTTTGAAAGCATTAGGAACGATTCAAATATGGCACATATTAGGTGCTGTACGAGTTAAAGCCGAGCGACGTCGAGCTGCGTCTTTGCACGTGTGAACAGTTGCTTCAATGGCAGAAAAGAAAAGGATTTTTGCATCGTATCGTGACTGGCGATGAAAAATGGATAACACTACGATAATCCTAAGCATAGAAAATCATGGGGTAAGCCTGGCCATGCAACAACATCGTCGGCAAAACCGAATATCCATGGTTCCAAGCTTCTGCTCTGCATTTGATGGGATCAGCTGGGTGTACTTTATTATGATCTGCTCAAACCGAATGAAACCATCATCGGAGATCGCTATCGACTACAATTGATGCATTTGAGCCGATCATTGAAGGAAAAACGGCTGCTATACGAGCAGAGGAGCGATAAAGTGATTTTGCAGCATGACAACGCTCTGCCACATGTTGCAAAACCAGTGAAAACATACTTGGAAACGCTTCAATGGGAAGTTCTACCCCACCTGCCATATTCCCCAGATATTGCCCTTTCCGATTTTTACTTGTTCCGATCGATGGCACATGGCCTGGCTGAGCAGCACTTCCATTCTTATGAAGATGCCAAAAAATGGGTCGACTTTTAGAACAGCCTCACAAGACGTGTCGTTTTTCCGACGTGAAGTCGGTGTTTTTTTGAAGTCGGTGGATACGATTTCTCAAAAACTAATGCACCGATCTTATTGAAATTTTGCACACTTCTTCAAAATAGCATTGACTAGTGATTGAACGAAGGTTTTTTTTTTTCGATTACAACTATTTAGTGTAAATTATACCAAAAATTGAACTATTTTGCATACAAATCTGCCAAAAATTCAAATTTCAATTTTTTAAAAAATCCTTCATTCAATCGCGAGCTATATTTATCTACTAACAGAAAAAAATGGTTTTTTAATTTCAGATAAAACTATCATGAGTTATCCTGACCACCACGAGGACACTTTTTTTTTTTAGGGGTCTCCGGAAACCAGGTCCCACCGGCTGAATTTCGCAAATTTTTGCATGAAATTTTCTAAAAATATTGTCGAAATGTTGCTCTTTTATGTGCTTAATGTTTTGAATAAAATAATTAATATATTATATTTAAAAAAAAATAGAGAAAATATGCTTTTTTTTTTCTTCGAAACCCACGCAACTCCTTAAATAATTTTCTAAAATAAAGCATTAATTTTCACGAAAAAAAAAACAGCGAGTACTTATTCAGCGTCCCAAATAGCTAGAACTAGTTTTAGGTACAAACCCAAACGAAACCTCATTCGGAAACAATTTTTACTGATTCGTTTAATTAGAATCAATTTTTGGAACAAATCTAGACACTCGAATCCAAACTCAAACGAAACATCCGTATAAGTATGTTATTAAAATGGAATTAAACAAAAAAAAAAAAACTTGTTTCTAGGAGCAAATTGCTCTTACAGAGTACAACAGAGCATTGGAGCTGATGAAGTTGAACAGAGCGCAGGACGCTCTGACGATATTCGAGGATCTCTTGGACACGGAGTTGCTGGATCAGGTTGAAAAGTCGGAAAAGCCAGAGTGTAAGTCACGCCCGATGTTGTCGCTGAAGTACTCGTGTTACAAGAACATCGGTGCGATACAAGCGAGCCTCGGTAGTTACGAGAAAGCGATTGAGAATTATTGGGAAGCAGCGAATTTGGACGACACGGATGTGTCTCTCTGGTACAGAATAGGATGCTTGGGTATTACAACGTCGAATCTCGAATTGGCATGTTCGTCGTTCAGGCAGGGCCTGAAGTGCAATCCCAATCATTGGCCCTGTCTGGACAATATAATATCGGTGCTTTACGCGGTGCCGGATTACATGAATTGTATGCTCTTCGTGTCGATGGCACTCGAGAGAGATCCGTGCTACGTCAAGGGTTTGGCGTTTCGTGAAAAAATATTTCGCGATATACCGTACTTCGAGGAGAGTTATAAAATTTACAACGCCGATTGGGAGCTCGATCCTCCATTGAACACGGAATACGATCGTGCGATGGGCGAAATGTTCCTCGACGAGGCGAAAACAATCGCCGAGAAATGGGCGGACGCGTGTAAATCGGAATTCGCGCGTAAACCTTTGCCAGTTTTACGTTTGAACAAGACACTGGCCAAAGCGACGTGGCTCGAGCTCGGCGATTGTCTCGTCACAATGCACAAATGGATGACCGAAAATTGTTGCAACTTCGTGAGTCGGCTTGTATTGGAGTTTCAACGAGACGGTGATGAGGAACGGGCTGTTTTCTCCTCGGACAACAACGGCGACGAACTCGAGGATTACGCGTCCGAGGCAGGCAGCACTAATCGCAAACACGACGTGGATCAATTGGTGGAGAACGACGCAAAGACCGAGACCGATATCGAGGAAATGGATGTTACCGAGAATTCGGACGATCAACGTGTGCCAAATGCCGAATTCGATACGCCCTTGGATCTCGAGGATGACGGTAAATCAGCCTCGAGCGACGTGCAAATAATCGAAGATGAAGATCCTTTCAAAATTCCAAATGTCGAGAATACTCGTAACGATAATAAATCCAGTGACTATAGAATCGCGGATAAAACGCCGGAAGAACCGCTCGATTATCGGGATGGCGCAAGGGAGGATGAGGAAGTCGCGAAGTCGCCTCTCGACAAGCCCAACGAGGCGAGCAATTGCGAGAAATCGAGCGAGGAGAACGCGGAAAAATCAAATACCGCGAGCTCCGACAAGAGCTCCTCGGAGAACAAACTCAACGAGAAGTCCAACGCTACGGTAGACGTCAAGGAGGAAGGTCAGAAAGTGAAGAAACGGAGAAGAAGCTCGCTGTGCTTCTTGCAACAATGGGCTTGGAGCAGCAGCAGTATGAGAAGATCGGCGAGGGTGAGAGGATCGAGCAGACGCGAGGCCGAGAGGGACGACGTTCAGCTCGAAGAGACTCTCAGGTAGGTTCAGTTACGAGGCTCATTTGAAAAGTTTTCGGCCTCTTTAAGGTAGTAGTCTCGCCAAGGCGTTTTTCTATAGATTTTTTTTTGTTGAGAATCCATTCAGGACACTATTAAGTGATTAGCTGCACCATTTCAAAAGGATTCACCGTTGTGTATTCGAGATATTGGCAATCAAAGATTGCACGGTTTTCACACGTGTTCTTATGGGGAGCAATGGAAAATTTCACATTTCACGCAAATAACTTGGAAACTTTTCTACAGATAAAAAAAAATTCTCAATTATAGAGGAACATATGATGAAGTGGATTAAAAAAAAAATCATGAATTTTGACCGTCTAGTTTTAGAGATATAGCGATTTAAATTGAGCAATGTCTAGCGACGCTAGCGCCACTGGAGCAGACCAGAGCCGGCGATCTGTCAACGCTGCAAGCGTTCGGCGCGTTCATCGGTAGAAAATGTATCTAGAGACGCGGCAGATTTTTTATATTATTGGGAGTACAAATTAATTCGGTCCGTTTTTTGTGGTAAAAAATCCATTTATTTCAAAATAAAAGGTATGAATAGATTAATCAAAGTATTGTCCATCACTGGCTACTACTTTTTCTCACCTCTCAGGCAATTTTCGAATTCCATCTCGAAAAAAAGTCTCGTCTTTTGAGGCGATCCAAGTTTTGAGCCAATTTTCGATTTCTGCGAAAGAAGTGAACCGGTGAGCTGCTAAATCCTGCTGCATCCGTCGGAACAACCAGTAATCAGAAGGAGCAATGTCCGGAGAATACGGGGGGTGCGGTAAAATATCCCATTTGAGCGTTTCCAAATATTTTTTTACGACTTTTGCGACATGAGGCCGAGCGTTGTCATGCAGAAGAATAACTTTGTCATGTCTTTGCTCGCATTCCGGCCGTTTTTCTCGTAATGCACGGTTCCAACGAATCAATTGTAGTCTATACCGATCACCCGTAATGGAATCATCGAGTAATGCCTCCAATTCATTGTCTTCGAATTTTTTTGGCTGTCCAGGGCGAGGCTTGTCTTCAACGCTGAAATCATCGTTCTTAAAGCGTCGAAACCATTCCCTACATGATTTATCAATTGGAGCATCATCACCATAAATTTCAACAAGCATTCGATGCGCTTCAGCTGCACTTTTCTTCCAATTAAAGCAGAAAAGTAAAACTTCCCGCAAATGCTGCTTAGTTAACACAAAATTTGACATATTCAACATAGTAAAAAACAAGGTTTTTAATGGAACTCAAAGGGATATAAACTGAATGTTATTGACAGATGTCTAACCTCTCTGAAACCACCGAAATCATCTGTCACTATGAAACATTCATAACAGCCAGAGCCATCTCTTGAAAACGGACCGAATTAATTTGTACTCCCAATACTATTACATCTATATTCTATCTTCTTCTATCTATCTATTTATATATGTAAAACTGTTCCGTGACTGACTGACTGACTGACTGAATGAGTGAGTGACAGACAATACACAGCCTAAACTACTGAAGATAGAAACATGAAATTTGGTACGTATGTTCCATAGAGGGTGTAGAGGTGCACTAAGGGGTTACGTGTGCTTCGAAGCCAAAAAAAAGCATATTTTCTCTATTTTTAAAAAAATATAATATATAAATTGTTATATTCAAAATGTTAAGCGCATAAAAGAGCAACATTTCAACAATATTTAAAAAAATGTTCATCCAAAAATTTGGGAAACTCAGCCGGTGGGGGCTGGTTTCCGGAGACCCTTAAAAAAAAGTGTCCTCGTGGTGGTCAGGATAACTCATGATAGCTTTATCTGAAATTAAAAAACCAAATTTCTTTCTTTCTTCAACTCTAACTTTCTTCAAAGTTAGTAGATAAGTATAGCTCGTGATGGAACAAAGGATTTAAAAAAAAATTGAAATTTGAATTTTTGGCAGAGTTGTATGCAAAATAGTTCAATTTTTGGTACAATTTACACTACGTATAGCCTTGTAAAATTAGTTGTAATCGAAAAAAAAAACCTTCGTTCAATCACTAGTCAATGCTATTTTGAAGAAGTGTGCACAATTTCAATAAGATCGGTGCATTAGTTTTTGAGAAATCGTGTCCACCGACTTCAAAAATAGTGTTTTGAGAAAAATGCGTATACCTGCCTCGCTCCTGGCCGGTATTTCCCAACGGGGGGGATTCCCAAAGCCTCTCTCTCCTAGACTTTTACTCCGATTGACTTAAAACTTTGGGAGAATATTCTAGACATATTGTACTATTAGATAATAAAATTTAAAAAAATGGATATTTTGAAATTCGATCCTTAAGGGGGTGAAATGGGGTGTAAAACTTTGTGTGGGAAAAAATATTTTTTTGTTCGGATTTACTTGAAACTTTGCATAAACACTGTACAATAAAATTACTGAAACACGCATTTCAGCATTTCCCAAAAATTCAAGCCTTAAGGGGTTGCAAGGGGTTAGAAAAGTTTGTGTTGAAAAACATATTTTTTTTTGGTGACTCGGCTTGAAAAATGGCATAAATACTCTACAATACAATTAATGGAACACGTATTCCAATATTTTCCAAAATTTAACCGTCAAGGGGTTGCAAGGGGGTGGGAAAGTTTGTGTAGAAAGCAATATTTTTTTGGTCGGTTTTACTTGAAACTTGGCGTAAACACTTGTTAACGGAAATAATTATCCATGCACTTCAGTTTTTTCGAACATTCAACCCTTAAGGTGTTGCAAGTGGATGGGAAATTTTGTATAGAAAAACATTTAATTTTTGGTCGGATTGATTTGAAAAACTGCACAAAGTCAATTAGGTGTAAGTCGTTGAGATCCTCGGCTCTCTCATTGACTCGTGCATCTCGTTAATTCATATTCACAACCGAGGCCATTATGCCTTATCGATTCTCATTAACCCAGGCGAATGTTCCCGAGCACGTTGCTGCCCGACAGTGTAAAGCTGACAAAGGACGATCCCTTCAAGAACATCGACGACTCAATGGACACGATGGACGTGTACCAGTTGTTCGCTAATCGCGAGAAGACCTGTAACCTTCGAGAGGGCAGCAAGAGCACCGAGAGTTCGAAGCCTCCGAGTCCGGAGATCCCGGAATTGCCGGTATACTTCGGCACCGAGGCGGAAAAATCGGACGTCGAGGAATTCATGAACGAGCACAGCGGCAAGAGCAATCTCATGATAATAATCGCCAAATACACGGAATTCTTAAGTACGAAATGGAATCACGTTTGGCCAAAGGACATGACAACGATCTACATCCAAGCGTACACGTATACTCGTGAGCACATACCTCATCGTTCGCCCTTCGATCCATTCGACGAGGACTACGGTATATTGAAGTACGACGCTGAGATGACACTCTTGTTCGGTGAGTTGCACACCGATCGTTGGATGGACACTAGGCCGGATTCACCGCCGACCTCGAAGCTCGACAAAGTCGGCACGGGTATGCCATCCGAGGAGCTAGGTCACATTATATTCGCGAGCGTGCGCGACGATCTCTTCACCGACGAGAACATGACGTATCTGCTGCGGGTATTATGGCTTAAAGCCAATATATTTCATTGTCAGGGTGACATCGATATCGTAATCGAGACACTCGAGTCGTTGCTCACTCACATGGACGAGTACAAGATGCGACGGTCTGTATTGCCCGCCGTTCGATTGCCCAATTGTAAGTACAACGCTCGCATTTGTATGACGGTCATTCAGAAAATGCTCGTCGCTATTCGACGGGGACAGAGACTCGCCGAGGTTCAACGTTTATACGACGAGAAGAAGTACGCCGAGCTCGCGGCAACACTCCAGGTAATATGCAAGCCTTTCTTTCGTTACGATTCTTAGTCGTTCCTCGTATACGCGAGAGCTGATAGGCGGTAGCGTGATTTCAAAATTCATCGTTCTTGGTGGAGTTTTGGCCTGATGGCCAAGACGTAACTAGGGACTTAAGGCCTTATATACGCGATTTCGCCGATTTTCGAATATATTCGACGCATATATTGATAACATTTTTTTACAGATTATTTATGCACATGGTTAAGTATATCTAAAAAAAATCAGAAATATTAACAAATGGCGGAGATATAACATAATAAAGCAATGTATTTTTTTTGCGCGCGCGTTGATGGTGAAAGTTCTCGGCATCGATGTGGGTGTCTGAAAAAAATGAACATATTTATAATTGCATAATGAATGTATCTTCAGTGTGAACCAACAATATTATTAAAAAAAATTATAATAAAAATTGGAAACTTAAAATTTTTTTACTCAATTTTCTGTCGGTATTTTATTTAAAAAATGTTTCTGTGTCATTGAAATTTTTGTTTCTGTGGTTCACACGATAGGTGATGATACTAAGAATATGTTGTAAAAATTTCCAAAGCGATCTGAACCTTCGTTCAAGAGTTAGAACTTTCACAAGGTTCAAAAAAGTGAATCGTGGAAAAATGGCTTTGAAGTTGGCGGTCGGGCGTGCCGCGCGGTATCTATTATAAATGCAATCTCACCTTATTTAATAGCATCCTGGGCTATATGTGGGGCCTTCCTCGGCATCTAAAACGTCGCCAGCATGTTTGGGTTTGTTTGGGTTTCAAACAAACCCAAACAAACCAGGTACCGCCGCTACCTGCCTGCTTCCAAGAAAATAAAAGTTTTTACGCTCTAAATGCTGTAACTTTAACAATTTTTGGAATTTTTCAATTCTGTAAAGCTTAAAATATTCCTAACCGTTCAGGCTAATGGAATCAAAAATAAAAAAAATGAAAAATTTTGAAATTTTTCGCGTATATAAGGCCTTAAGGCATCAGTCTCCATCTATTGCACATATTTTCAAGAATGTTTTTTTCGTAATAAAATTTATCTCTATATTTTAATCTTGTTATGTATAAAAATAGAAGTTTCAAGGTAATAAAATCGCGCCACTTCGAACATAACAAGAATTTTCGATGCGGCGGGATAGCCTATGCGGTGAAGCTCTTCGGCTAGTACGTTGCTGGTTTTGGGTTCGAGTCCTGCTACAGCTATTTTTTTTTTTCAATCTAAACGCTTGTAAACCTTATTTTTATTTATTTACTTCAATTTAAATCCAACTTTTTTATATTGCGTTTAGAATACTTGCTCGCGTGACTGTAATCACCGTTTCAAAAATTTTTTATATCCAATTTTTTTTTCTTATATTCTTCATCTTGTTTGTAATTATTGCTTGCTTTTTTTTATTGTTTCTATTAACTTCTATTATTGTTAATACGAGGGAACGAAAAAATTATCGCTCTGTCGATTAAATAATAAGACAAAACACTGTATTCACATTATGTGGGAAAGTGTATGTAAACGAAAAAAGGAATCGTGGAAAACCAAAATTCAAATGAAAAGCGTAAATAAAATAATAATTGTATTAATACAGACGAAAATATCAAACTATAGAAGAAAATTAATTTAAACAAAGGAAATATATAAGAACAATAAAAAAAACGAGCAATAATTACGAGCATATAATTTAATCGGATACCTACAGAAAGTAAAGTTTAAAGACTGGTAGATGAATTAAAGAATAATGAAACATTGGTTGAATTTTTGCTGATGACCCTATCGCTACAAAGCACTGTTGGACAAGGTTTTTTTTTTTTTCGGTAAATAGTTTCGAATACATTGAAGTTGCCGATAGTAAAAACTGGATGGAGAATTTGGAGACGACGTTAGGCCGCTTTCCTGTAAAAATTCTCGATCAAATGTAAACGAGAAGAATAAGTTTATTCGTACGGTTCGGTTTTTCCGAAAATCCGTCATTTATCAACGCGTGGACGACGATTCACAATGTTGTTTTATTCCAGGATACGTTTAAATTCGCGCGGCAACAAGGGAAGCTGGTGCCCCACGTTAAAGTGACGACCGAGCGTATAGATCAGTTGTCGATGTTGCTCGACAGTCTTTGGCGTCTGGAGCATTACGAGGAGTGTTACGTATGGTCGGAGGCTTGCTTAAACGAGTCCTGGCAAAATTATTTAAACGCAAGCGACGACGTTGATCAGAAGAAATGGTCGTCGAGCGTGTTGGCGTGTCTTGAAAAATTGGAGGCATGCGTGACGGAAGTGAGCACGTTCGTAGTGAGATATTTGCCGGAAACGCGTCTATCACGACTCGTGCAGAATCTCGTGCAAATGGTTTGTCATCAATTGGACGTAAGCGCGGAAAGCGCGATAGAGATGCCACTAGAGACCGTACTGCCGTGGATACTTTTGCACTATGTGTTGCAATACGAGGAGGACAAGGGTCGAGCGAAATCTCCATCTCAGAGGAACAACAAGGAGCACAATTCGGATGACGAGGACGAGGACGAGGACATACCAAGCTCGATAATGATTTTGTTAACCGCACACGATTATCTCGGTCGTCATTCTTGGTGTTGCATCAACAACGCGAAATTACTTTTGTTCATAATGAAACTCGTTATACCGCGTTTGCGTACACCGCAATTTGCCTCGGTACGGGACAAATTGGCACGACACATCGAGCAAATTTTTTATTGTCTTTACGGACATCCGAACAAGGACAAACGTACGAAACCCAAGTATCTCGAGGATCATCGTGTGCCGCAGATCGAGTTAACCTGGGAAGGTGCACAATTGCTCTTTGACTTTTATCGTCCGGATCAATTGCCGGAATTCGATACACCGAGGGCAGCCTCGATCAACGCCGAGACACACAGTCTATTTAAAAAAGTCGTTTCACTCGTGCCCGAGGAACACGATCCAAGCCATAAAATTGACGAGGTCACAGCTTATATCGTTGGCGATCGGGACGTTATGCCAACCGTGAAGAAACCTTTGCCTTATCAAGTATCATCGATTTATGCTTTGCTCGGCGATTATCTCTTCAAGTACAATCAATACGCCAATTCAACGTGCTACTTTCTCATGGATCTTTGCCTTCATCCGGAAGCTTTCAACTCTTGGGCTACTCTTGCTATGGTGATGGGCACGGAATTCGGCACCGCATTGACCAGCTGCAAACCACTACCGTTAGTATGGAGATTCTTCACACGTTTACGCGATATCGTTGCTTCACGAAGTAATACTTTTATAGGCGTTTTCGAGCGTCTTATTTGTTGCGAGCCAATATATGTACACATGTATATATTGTAACGTTGCGAAGTCGTAACGATGCAAAGATATTGAGTCTATCCGAAAAGAGTGTTGTGGTAAGCGAGCTGGCGAAGCTCAGTGGTCAGAGCATTCGACTGGCAATCGAAAGGTCCCGGGTTCAAATTCCGGCCCAGAAGCGCCCCACATTTTTCTCGGATAGTTCTCTGGAGTTTATTCCCGGGGTTACATTATATATATGTGGCATTCCACGCCATTTCACCTAGCACGTGACCCCGAACGGTTTTTATTTTCCTGATTTTTTAAAATAAAATTGTACCCTATGAAATGAATATCCACACAAATTTTTAGATTTTTATCACTTCTCTTTTAGGAGTTATAATTTTTAAAAAATGCCGATTTCGGAAATTTTACAAACGTTTAATCGCTCGTAACTCCTGAACTAATTGAGATATCGACAAATGTCGATATATCATTTTTTTTCATCTTGAAGCATGCTTTTGTTAAAAGAATATGAAAACAATTATGAATTATCAATGTCAACGTTTTTTTTGCTTTTAAAGTGAAAACTATTTTTTTAGAAGATTATTGCCATTTTTTATTTTAAAAAAAATCTCTAAAATAGAGCCACCCATTCTATGATTTTTAACACTAGACTCATATTGGGTCCATTTTTCCTTCTATTTTTTTTCGGATTAGTCATATTTTTTTGAGAAGAGTTTTAACATTTTAAGCTCCAATAATGCTATTAATGATTTTGTAATTTCCAATTCGGCTTCGACAGGCCTGAAGCGGTTTATTTTGAATTTGTGCTGAATTTGACGAAAAAAAAAATTATTTTTTATTTAAAAAAATTGTTTTTGAATATAAAATCATTTTTTTCGTTAAATTCAGCACAAATAAAAAATAAATCGTTTCAGGCCTGTTAATTATTAATTACATAAGAATGAGTAAAGTTCGGACGAATACTATTGATATTTCAGGGACACGAAGAAGCTCCTTTTCGACGCGAAGATCGCGCAATTTTGCTATCAACGAGCAGTCGAGCTCGTGCCCGCTCAGAGCGTCATCTGGATCGAGTACGGAACTTTCGCGTACACGGTCCATTCCTTTTGCTCGCGTCTCCTTAAGCAAGAGACCGACACTCTGAGCATGGAGAAATTCGCGGCACTCGAGTCGCGCAAGGAAACGACACTTGATATCTCCGTTAATTGCTTTATCTCGGCGAATCGTGTTTTCCTCTCGAACGTGGACGACAACACGCATGTCCACGACGAGCGTTGGCTCTATCACTACATGCTTGCTAAGATTGCCGAGAAGAAGAACGAGGATCCGCCGGTCTATTTGGACCATTACTCCAAAGTGAGCTCATACTTTTTCACTCCTTTTTTTTTTTAATTTACGATAAGACAAAAGAGAAGTCAGTCGATACGTAAAATCGGCGATTCACCGGGAAATCTGTCGGAATATTTTCTTCAGCGGTCCTTATTACTTGAAAATTATATTAATAATGTATATTAACGGACGGTGGGAGTAGCGGGGGCGACGAAAAGTAAAGAAAAATACTACTACTACTACTACTAAGTACAAACTCAAACAGACTCGAGTAAAATAATTACGGTTACTATCAAACCTTTGGGGAATGAAAAGAACAAAATGGAAAAAAAAGTATTTCCATTTCGCAATTTTCGATCCGCCACGTATTCGATGCCATACTCTACACAGCCAAAAAAATCCGAACATTGTCAAACTTGACTCGAACAGACGAAACAAGCGAAAAAAAAACCTCAAGGGAACGCAACCAACCCGATCGGAACCAAAAAGCCCCAAACAAATTTAAACGAAGCGAATCAAATCCAAACAGACCAGAACAAACCCAAACACTTTTAAACGCACAGGGCCAATCGAACCCAATTGGATTAGATTGGACCCAAATAATTTTTTTTTAACCTTCAATCCGTGAAACCAAATGAAACTAAATAGACCCAAACAAAAACGAAAAAAACCCAAAACAGAACCGAACAAACCCAAACGTGACCAAAAAAAAACTCAATAGAAACAAAATAAAACCAAAGAAATTTATTCACAGGCGAGTAATTGGCTTCACAAGAACAGCGCCCAATATCCACCGCGCATACCCCACAAAAATCCGAGTTATCTCGCGGTCGAGGCGCTCGAGGTTCACTACAGAATTCACGCTTGCATTCTCAAGTATCTCGAGCAACACGAGGGCAAGCCACTTAGAAAATCCATCGGTCAGGTGTTCATGGATCATCTGTTGGAGTGCGCTAACGGTCCTTTCATGCAGTACGAATCGCGGCTGAACAATGCCAAACGAACGGACAGCAACGGTTATCCCGAAATTGTGATTCACAACGACAACGTTGTCACGGAAGTGCCGAGGAGTCGTGTTATTCCCGCTAATGTGGAGAAACGTTCGAACAGCGTCGAGGAGATTCCGCCGCCGGAGAAGCCGGAAGTTACGAGCAAAGCGTCGTCGAGGAACGAGTCGCGCAAACGTCAAGCTGACGGGCCACAGGTAGATATGTCAACGGATCAATCGGTTGGGCTTGAGCATTTTAACGGATACTCGTGTATCGAATTAAAGTATTGAAAGATGTGAGGTGCAAAAGAGTATCGGTATGGCTTTTGATTCGAAGTAAAAAAAAACGATATATTTTATTACTTTATTACACTAAATATTTACCACAAATTTGGCATAACGCCATTTGGCATGGGCTAACATAAATTAAGTCTCTTTGTTGACCCTGAACAACTAGTCGTATCTCCTTAATAAAGAAATGTAAATGTTTTATTTTTAAATGGATCACGTGAGTTGCTACGCTCGCTGATGCCCGCGAAAACAGAATAATTATAGCCAAGCGTGAAAAAAAAACAAACTCGCTATACAAGTTGTGCGCTTTCGCCAAATTAATAATTTTTTTTTTTCAAAATCGAAAATACACACATAAACATAATAATAATCTCAAATGCAGGAGTCGAAATGGATTACAGTAATCGTGTCATTTTCGAACGAAATATTGGTGTGTAGAAGTTCCGAACTGTCCCGAAACTGTCGTTAATCGAATCGTTTGATCCCTCAGCAAGCGGACGACAACAGCAAAAGAATAAAGTTGGGAAGCGTTTCGCATTTGGAACTGATGCAAGACGTGGTCGGTATGATCGACGATCTGATAACCAACGTTTGCGAGACGGCCGCGAATCGTGAGACTTCGGGTGACGAAATAACGATACTGTCGAGCGACGAGAGTGAGAAAGCCCAAAAGCACGTAATCAAACAAGAGCCTAGAAGACGTGAGACGGAGAATCGAACGAACGAGAGCGAAAAAACAACGAACAGCAACAATAACATCGCGGACCGAAAGTCTCTCGTTGCTGCGACCATTCCCGAGGATAAATCCGCCAACGTACAAGATCTGATGGACGAGTTGATGAAACGCACAATGGAATTGAGCAACGATATTAACGCGTCACCGGTCGATGACGACGAAACGAGAAAGTCCGATGGCAAATGGTTGATGAACGACGAGGCTCAAAGTGTCGAGATTAAATGCAACAATCAGACCAAAGAGATCCTCAAGGAGTCCCGTGAGAAGAACAACGATAGAAAAAAGACGCAAATCAGCACGGTCAAGGACGAGGGTACGCTGAGCCGCAGAGGATCCCAGGAGAGCACAACGACCACACAAACGACAACGACCAACACAGAGACGAACAATTCGAGCTCGAGTAGCAGCGACGAGTCGAGCAGCAGCGACGATAGCTCCGAGAGCGATAGCTCGTCGTCGAGCGACAGCGAGTCCCTCGAGAGCGACAACAACGAGAAGAAAAAGGCGAACGTCGACTTGCCGGAAAAGGGTGAGAGCCAATAATTTTTCAATATTTTTTTTCAGGCCGTTTCCAGATCAGACGATTCATGCGCAATTCGAGTCGCGCGACTGTGAAATTCTAGACGTCCGTATGGCTCTGTTCAGATGAGGCAATTCGAGTAGAGCGTTTCGAATCACGCGTTATTTTTGTTGCGCCCAGATGAGGCGTTTTCGCGCGCGTTTATAGAGGCGGCTGTAAACGCGCTGTACTGACTTTCAGTCAGTAAAGTTGAAAAACATACTAAATGAACATACAATTGCGAACTTTTAACCACATATTCATTCATATTTTGAGCACACTTTACAATTTTTTTCAGCCCGAAATCGTGGATCATTGTTGAAGTACACGGCAACTTAGCCACGCATCTTTAAAAAAAAGTTTTTTGCGGTGACCACGATTGCGGGCGTTCTGCTTATCTGAAACAAAAAAATCAAACGGCATTTTAATCTGTGGAGTATGAACTAGTTTTTGAACTAGGATTATTGAAAAATATTAAAAGGTAAATTGTTGGCATCTTGTTGAACATTTTTTCGTGAATTTTGGCGTTTTTTCCCGACTTCTTCAACATGAAAAACAAAAACGGCTTGATGAATCAGAATTATCCTGGTTTGCGAAGTGTCTACATGAGTACTGAATAAGTCATTCAAATTACAAAGGAATTCGTTCGATAGATTTCGAGATATCGTGGGCAACAGTTTGAAAAATACAGTTTTGAAAAAAAAAACACGTTTAAAGGTTGGAATACGATTATCACCAATAAAATTTTGACTCACCCTTAATCTGTTATGCCTGGTCCATAAAGTGAACCTTCAGTTTTCTCAAAAAAATCCTGTAAAGCCGATTGTTGCTCCCTGGCATCAGTTCTCGCTCTTTTAGCGAAGTCGCTCGAGCGTCGTTCGGAGCGGCAGATACGCGCTTTATTACGGCGATGGGCGTAAGCTTGAGTTACGTGGCCAATTTGACATCCCATTGTAACTAAAACTTTCAAAATACCATCAAATCCTTCATTGAAAATAATCACGGCAAGAAAAGTTGCAATTTCAACGATCTTTGTGCCAGAATGCAGGTGTTTAGGAGCGAAAGTCCAGATCAATGAATTTAATGATTCATTGTTATTTTGTGTTTGTGCTCCTAAACATCTGGTCAACAGTTCATCTCGTGATAAATCTTCATAGATCGGTTTGATGACTTTTTGAACTTCTGCAATCAGAGGTCGCTTATCGTGGTGGAAATTATTGAGTTCTCCTCTAGCTTCAGCCTTGCGCCATTTGCACCAGCTGTCTTCGCCTGCTGGACAATTTTGATGTAACTTCCGCTGTAACTTCCGAACGACTCCGAATATCGGAAAATCACTTTACCCACATATTCTACATATCACTTTACCCACATATTCACATATTTATGAAACTCTAGTTACAATTAATCACATCATTAAGCGGCTTGAATTAATTTTTTTCATAAAAAACATATTGCAAAATGGCAGCGTTATGGCGTGGTCTTTGAGGAAGGTTTGACGGCAGTTGCCATTTGTGGGAAATCCAACGACTTCAATATTGATCTGAAAAATATGAGGCAAGAATTTTAAGTATTTCAACATCCAAATACTGAACTTATACCTGAGAAACGTTTACAAAATTGAAAATTAAAAAAAAAGGACACTTTAGAGAAAAAAAAATGGTAATTATATATAAATACATAAAATTTTCGTTTTCTTTTGCAATAGAAAAGTACTTTTTAGAAGTGATTTTCATAAACAAGTGCATACAAGTTCAAAGTAATATTGTTTTTGACTGGTGTGTAGTACAATTTTAGCACGATTGCGGTCAACTTGTTCAAAAATTATGTTTCGCACAAAATTAAAAAATTTAGCTTTGAAAAAAACGTGTTTAAAGTTTAGAACTTCGAAAACTCAATTAGTTCAGTGACTTGCCGGCTAATCAACGATTCAAATGCTGATTCTTAAGATGCTTAACTCACATTTTACGTTAAAAAAAAAATGAAAATCGCACAAAACGCACGTTCTGCGGGCGAGTCCGAGATTCTCGCGTACTGCACGCGATTCACGCGTAACAAAAGAAATCGCGCGAGTGCGTATGGACAAAATATACGGAAGTCTAGTAGCTCACAATTGCGCGAGTCGAAACGCGCTACTCGAGTCGCTTCGGATGGCTTTGCGATTTTTTCTCATCCGTCACGTTCAACACAGAGGAATATCTCACGGAGGCCGAGGTTGGAAAATTGATCGCTTACTGTATCGCGGGCCTCGAGCAATGCGTTCTCCGATTCCCGGAGCACTACAAATCCATGTATCGGCTGTGCCATTACTATTTCAACAACAAGGCCGAAAAGGATAACGCCAAGTGTCGCGATCTATTCCTCGGCACTTACAGATGTCAGTATTATTCGGGACGCACGGTCCAAGGTCTCTTCGCCGATCGGAAGAACAATAATTTCTTCAACGTGAGTAGAATTCACGGTCCTTTTGCCTACGTACACGAACGAAACCGAATTAATAATAGTACATTGTTTACCAAGTAGACAAAGTGGGATTTTTACGACGAGCGCGATGTTTTCAGTACGAGTCGTTGACGAGCGCGCAAGGCGAAGACGAGTACTGCAAACATCGCGCGAGGCAGACACCAAACGTAATTTTGAAATGCATCAGCGTATTTTAATATGCTATCTTATTAATAATTTCAAACACGGCGTTCACCGTTCACACGCAAGAAAAATCGAGGCAAACATGTGTCGTCTTTGTCGCGGCTTCGTTAAGGCGGGCAACCACTTTAGGAGACCGAAAATTAGATGATTTTTTGGATTTCTTTTTATTGTGAAAAAAAAACGGAAATTTCCGCAACTCTGACAATAATTTATTCATATTTTCTTAAATCTCTGGTAATTTTTTCAAGTTATTTCATGCATTAATTAAGGTATAATCCGCTGTGTCCCTTGGCGTGTCCTCATCGTCGTCCTCGATTTGCGCGAATTGTGCAGCTCGCAATTCGCATCTGAAATTGTCAAACAAATTTTTTATACATTCTTGAGATGTTTTTTTAAGAACATGAACCTAAATTTTGAAAACAAAATCGAGAATTGAATGTTGGAACGTATTTGAAAAAAAATGATCGATTTTTAGCATTTTTTTCCCCGGCATTTTGCAATAATTAATATGCTTTAAACAATCTAATCTTTCCAACTTTAGGTTCATGTTTTAATAAATTATATTATGTAAACGTGTTCCAAATTTGAAGACGATCCATCAATTAGTTTTTGAGTTATGATTCCCGCAAATTGAAAAAATGTCGTTTCGAGAAAAACACGTTTAAAGTTTCACAAACGAAAAATTCAAAGTCAAATGTGTTTAATCAAATGATAAAGTATCTTACCGATTAATCAGCGATTCCAGCATCATACAGCAGTCCTTCCTCTTCCTCATGCAACTCATTTGAAGCTTGCATTTCCTCTTTACGAGCTTTTCGAGCTTCTTTTGTCTCTAATAAACTTTTTCTATTTTGCCGAGCCACGCGCATCTGATCCATTTGCTCGGCATATCCGTAGCTCTGCCTGCCAACTACGATTTGTAGTTCATTCGTAACCATGAGTAAGGCTGAATTTCCTTCATTGAATAAAATAGCAGCAAGAAATGCCGCTACCTCGATTATTTTGTATCCGGAATGGTGATGTTTAGGAGCTAATCGCCAAACGGTCGAGTTTGGGTTTGTTTGGGTTATGAAAACCCAAACAAACAAACAAACTACCTAACCGAGCGCTCGTGGATACATGAGCGCGCTTGGGAGTCGAGCGGAGAGTCTTTATCATTTATATACATACCGTTACATATTATATACATATCGTTTTGAAATTTTCAGGGTGTATTCTTAAGATATTTTGTTATCTTAAGAATAGCACGAAATTTATTAAATAAAACAAAAATTCATTTTTTGAAGCATCGAAAGTGGTTGTCCGCCTTAAGATCGTGCATTGCAGTTAATCATCGCTGCTATGTTTCTCAATATCACTCTTTTTTTTTATTTTTTTTTCATTAATACTTTATGTCGCGGCGATATCGACGATTCTTTGTCGCGGTGTCACGTGAAAGTGAGATTATGTTTCTTCCCGTAAATAACGCCACAACGTATGCAATTCCTCGACCTAACGACTGATGGCAGCACCTAACGACAGACAGCTGTTCTACAGCGACGTTTCACAATTTTTTCAGTCCTAGGACGTAAAAGACCTCTTTTACGTACCGTTTACGCGCACGAAAAAGCGAGGAAAACATGGTTGTGGTATATAAAATGTTTTTTTTTCCGCGACTTCAGGGGGTCTGGAGAAATCCCATCGAGGAAATCGATCGTCCTGGAAGTTTCGCGTCCCACATGTCCCGCTGCGTCACACTACTAATGCAAATACTGAAGGAAACGGATGACAGCTTGATGCTCCTGGATCTTTACGTGCAGCTGCGCAGATTACCGGATCCTGACAAGTGAGCATCGAATTAAGAACTTTCGACACTAAAATCGAAATTCTTGTAGACGGTTGAAATTTGTATCGCCGAGAGATTAACTTAGGATGTATCAATTGTCCAAAAAACAATAGTTTTCGCTTAAATTCATCACTTCCATGGGCGTACACCCACCTCGTACACGGACGATCATCAATGCTCTTTTATTTTCCATTTTGTATTTTTTCAGAAAATATCTGCGAGATTCCGAGCGCGAACAACTCTCCAGGCAGGCTCTCGCGCTCTGCATTCAGTCGTTGCGAACGCGCATACAGAACATGCCACCACCGCCCCAGCTGGTCGAAAGCATGCACATGTACCGCGCAGATCCCCGGAAACAAGTGTTGCTCGACGTTTACAAGATCTATCGCGAGATCCAGAAGATTTATGCCCCGAAGGATTCCACGATTCAGGCGTTCTCGACACTCCTCGTCGACACGTACAAAGCCTACACGGGAATTAAGGTGAGTTATGAAAGAGTCTATGGATAGTTAGGATACGTGTTCAGTGAGTCACGTTTTATTGGAGGACGTTGAAGTCTGCATCGTTGAAATCCAACGAAAATTGCCTTTTTTCGGATCTTCATATTCATTATGGACTATGTACAATATGCAATTTTAAGTTTTAAAGAGTTTCGAGACTAAAATCGAGATATTCGGATACTTTAAATTGATCAGCTACTTAATTAAAAACATGCTATTGGCTTTTACAAAAACATCGCTTTAACTTTTGCTCCTTCATTGCCCATTTCCGGTTCCCCAGACCGGAATTCCCGTTCTATTTTCCCGGAGTTTCCGGTTGCGCTCGTGATCTTTCATTTGAAGTTGGCGTCTTGCTCTTGCGCTTAAGCGGTTATCCATCCTATCGGATGCCAACGCTGCTTGATGACCTCTTCTAATACTTTTATATTTCCAAAATTTCGCAAGAACGTCGAGGGAAACGTGATGGAAGTGGCTCTGAAGTGTTGCCAGCAGGTGTCGACCGCGAGCAAAATGGCCGAGTCGAATCCAATCGCTACGAGCGGTGTCGCTCCGATCCCGGTCGCAACGTCCTCCAGTCCGGTAAGGATAAAAAAAAAATGCTCATCAATTATTATCAAAGGTTTCCAATCCTTTCCTTTGAGGCTTTCCTTAAAACGTGCGAGGATCGGTTAATTGGGTCATTAAATGATTTTTTTTTCATTGTGCGGTTTTTAAAGCAAAGTATTTTGCTTTAAAAACCCTTTAAACTTTGCTTTAAAAACCACATCATGTGCGGTTTTGAATACAAAGTTTAAAGGGTTTTTTACAATTGGAATTATCGTGATATAAAAACAATTTATAATTATCTTTAGAATTATTTCAAAGAAAAACTTTTTTGACATTCGGTTTTAATATCGCAAAAGATCAATTCTAAAAAAAATCGAACATTTTTTTTTTTACCAACTCAATTATACAGAACAGCGTGTTTATAACCGTCTATACTATCGGATAATGAAAAAAAAAATCGAATTTTTGAAAATGTTACACTTTGATGATCGTTTAAGATTGTTGAAAGCTGCTAAGACGCATTGGCCACGATTGTCACATGGAAACTATCCCCTTTTTTTCGCTGACTCAGATAACGACGTCACAGCCGCAGACACTGCCGACTTCGCCGCAAACGCACCAGACCCGAAAGCCCTATAAGAGTTCAACGTCCGGTACGGGGCGTCCCCGTGGACGGCCGCCGAACGTCAACAAGTATCTCCAAGCGATGCAACAGTCGGCCGGTTTGACGGGTCAATTCGGTGGTAAAACGGGTTTTGGTAATTACCTCGGTGTTGGCGGTAACAACGCGTTGATGAGCGCGTACTTCATGAATCCCCTGATGGATCCGGGCATGTTGTCCGCGGTATTTGCCGCCGGTATGGGCAACCAGTTGGATTCACTCGCCGCGGTCAATTACTTCAATCAGATGGGCAATTATCAGGACATACTGCGACAGTATCAGAACAATTTGTCGTCGATAACGAATTTGGCTGGTGGCGGTGGTGGTTTCGGTAGTGCGGCTTCGAGCGCTATGCAGAGCACCGTCGCGGCGAACACAGTGCCACAATCGATGAGTCCCGTGACGAGTTGTACGAGCGGCGGCTCGGTCAACGCGTCATCGCCGAGCCTCGGCAATCTCGCTGGTATCGCGAATCTCTCGAGTCTCACGGTTCAACAATTGTTGAATCTTAGCAATTCGACAGTGACGAGCAACGCACGGCCGTCCACGATGTACAATCAGACGGCTTCGAAAACCATCACGACAGCGTCAACGACCAAGGAAGCTCCGTGCGTTTCTATCACCCCGGTTACACCGACGTCCCAGCAGCAGGTGACGGGAATCACGACGTCGACGAGCAAGACGAAGAATACGAAGCACTCGTCGATCTCGCATAGCGAGCCGATGCCGGTAAAATGAATATATGAAATTCTTCGGTATGACTTTTCTATCTATGCGAAAAAAATGGAGCAATTCGAATATATCGACTTTAATTGCAATGGAAATTATACAGGGTGTACCGTTCGAATTGACACAACGTAACGTCGCGGGAGCGGTGCACTTTAGGAAAAAAAAAGGTTTCAAGCTAAAGCTTCACAGTCTCCATCTATTGCACATATTTTCAAGAATTTTTTTTTTTCATAATAAAATTTATCTCTATATTTTTATCTTTTTATACATAAAAATAGAAGTTTCAAAGTACAAGAAAAAATTAAAATTTGATTTTTATTTTTATCTTGGTGATCCGGCTGCCAGAAGTTACCCTTGCTTACACTTTGTCGATACGAAATCTTAACTATGGAACATCTGAAAACAAAAAGTCGAGTATTTTATTATAAAGTGAAATTATAGTTATGACCTCTACTAACTTTTACCCCCGATAAAAAGAAAAAATAGCGAGTTTTGAATTTTTCAACTGTTTTTTTACAACTTAAGGTGTTTCAAAATAGGATTAAATATTAATGAATATTTATACCGTTAGTAGGGGTCGAAGAGATACATGCATAGAATAATCCCTGTAAATTTGAGCCCAATCGGTGCAATAGTTTTTCCAAAATCATGTCGACAAGGTCGAAAAACGTTGTTTTGAGAAAAACGCGTTTAAAGTTTCTCTTGTAAAAATGTACATAAAACTTAAAAAAAAAGCCTCTTACTCTCAATCAGCAATGCCTGGTCCATACATTATTCCTTCAGCTTCTTCAAAAGCTTTACTTTATTGAGTTTTTTAATTTCGGATCTTTGTTCTGCGAGCTTCAGACGCTCGACATGGCGGTTGCGCGCTGAGCGCGCAGAGACGCTTTCATTGCATCACTCTTTTTAGCCCTTTAACGGTCACTCCAACCTAAATAACGTTTTCTACTGTATTTCTACAGGTATTTAGTATACCGAAACGGATAGTTTGATAAAATCGCAAATTTCCGAAAATAAAATGATACCGATCCCTTGATTTCAAGGTTATTTCAAGGTCAAGTCTAGTTTTTTATATCAGATTAATTTTTCCGGTGACAAAATAGGTAACTTTTGTCTGAAATGTCTTTCCGCTTGACGTCAATTTTTTAAGATATATTGACAAAATATTTTCTCAAATATTGATAATATCTTGAAATAATTTATATGTAAAAAAATAATTTTTTAAAAACACGCTTTTATTTGATGTACTGAAAAGTATAAAATATTTTTTCTTACCAAGTCACCTATATGTGACTATAAATAAAAAGTTGGGGCGCTCAACTTTTTAAATGTTTAATTAAAGATTATATGTATAAATTTTTGAGCACCCCCAAGCTTTTATTTATAGTCACATATATGTGACATGGTAAGAAAAAAATATTTTCTACTTTTCAGTACATTAAATAAAAGATTGTTTTAAAAAAATTATTTTTTTACATATAAATTTTTTCCACTTTTTAGTCTTTACTTTTTTAAAGACGAATCATGGAGTGTCACCTCTTAGATGCGTGTTCGCAAAATTTCAGAGCTCTAAGGAGTCGTGAAGTGGGTGAAATATCGATTTTCCGTTTTGCATCTCACAACAAAAGTGAAGTTAAATAAAAGTTTGTAAAAATTGGAGGCAAGCAAAAAAAAGCGTCGAACGAAAATTACATGGTAACGCGAAAAAACAATTCTGAAATAAATAAAAAAACATTGGTTTCTATTTGAGAAACTAGAGTTGATCTTGAAATAACTTCGAAAATTGTCACCGCATAAAATGGTAAAAATATTGTTGGCTTAATAACAATTTGATAGAACGTCGTGGCATTGATAACGTTTCCCACGTACGTTGATGACGCAGAGTTCCAACAATTTCACGAGATTGTGAATTTAATCTCGCTTGATCCTCACTTCCCGAGGACCGTAGACTTATCAGCATGTATCGATTGATCCCCAGATGACGGCTCACCTGAACAAGAACGCTTCTTCGATGCCGCAACCAACGACGTCGACAACGTCGACCAAGAACGTCGTGCATCCGACTAGCGCCCAAGTCTCGCTGCTAAAACCGTCGGTGATCGCGCAAACGAAGAATCCACCGCCGAAACAGATGTCCGCACCGCAGATAAGAGTCTCCAAGTCCCTGACGGAGCCACAGCCCGCTCACAACTCGTCGCATCCGTCACTCGGTGCTGCGAACGCTTCGGTGAATCCGGCGAATGTTTTGCAGCCGGCACACGGACCTCTTCAGGGTCCTGCCTCGATGGGCATGAAGAATTCGAGCTCGATGGGTATGCCGGGGCCCAGGGGTGGCAACGTGACCGGTGGTACCTCCCTGCAGCACAAGCTGCTCTCGAAGAAGATGGCGCAACAGGCACCGCCGGCTCATCCATCGAAACCACACGCCACGTCGAACAAGAAGAAAACAGGCAAGTTTGGAACGTTACGATACTTTTTTACCATCGGCGTAGCCTGCGGGGGCGCACCTCTCTCACTCCCATAAAGAAACGATCCCAAATAATTAAAGTCAAATAATCGATTAATTTTATTTAAGTTTCGGCCGAGGAAGAATAAGAAAATAGTTTAAGGGGTTACGTGGGTTTCGAAGCCAAAAAAAGCACATATCCTCTATTTTTTTAAATATAATATATAAATTATTTTATTCAAAATGTTAAGCACATAAAAGAGCAACATTTCAACAATATTTTGACAAAATGTCATCAAAAAATTTGGGAAATTCAGTCTGTTCGACCTGGTTTCCGGAGACCTCTGAAAAAAAGTGTCCTCGTGGTGGTCAGGATAACTCATGATAGCTTTATCCAAAGTTAAAAAACCAATTTTTTTCTGTTATTAGATAAGTATAGCTCGTGATTGAACGAAGGATTTAAAAAAAAAATTGAAATTTGAATTTTTTGCAGACTTGTATGCAAAACAGTTCAATTGTTGGTACAATTTACACTACGTATAGCCTTGTAAAATTAGTTGTAATAAAAAAAAAAACCTTCTTTCAATCACTAGTCAATGCTATTTTGAAGAAGTGTGCAAAATTTCAATAAGATCGGTGCATTAGTTTTTGAGAAATCGTGTCCACCGACTTCAAAAATAGTGTTTTGTTAAAACATGTTCGTGTAAAAAAAAAAAAGTTACGCCAATGTTTTTCACTGACTTTTCATTCCCACAGGCAAAAGCACCAATATTTCCCAGTTGCCGAACAATCTCCAGAGCCTCCTGAGCACGATGTCCGGCGCCGGTGGAACGCACGGCACTATTGGCCAAACCGCGCCTTTCATGCCCCAAGAATTGAGCGGTATTTCCGTGTCACCCGTTGGCCCGAGTGTGACAAAACCACCGCCACCACCGAAGCATCCACCCTATCGCAAAGTCACAACTAACAAAACAAAAGTCACAGCGAGCGGCATGGAAATAACCGCCACGATGCAAAGCTCGCTACCAACCGCCAACACCGCCGAGACACTCTCGATGTTATCGCAATTACAACAACATTCACATCTCGAGATAATACCGCAACAAAAGAGCCACGCGAAAGCGAGCCAGATGGACTATTCCAAGAATTTGCCACTGTCGTTGAGTATCGTGCCACCTCAAAAGATCATCGAGAACGTCAGGCCTACGAGCTCCGAGTGTATGTCCGTCTACGAGCTCCCGAGAAACAAGATTGGCGTCAATTCAACGAAAAAAAACGACGCGAAACATGCCAAGGATAGCGTCGAAATAATTACCCTCGACGATTGAGACGACGTCGAATTTCGGACAATTTGTGATAAAAATTCATTCAGAGGGAGAACGGGAGAAGAAACATTAGCGAATTAATCGAATTACAGTGCTAGCCTTGTACGGTTGTAAAATATGACGATGAGGGAGAGAGAGAGAGAGAGAGGAGAGAGAGAGGGGGGGAGGGAGGGAGGGAAGCGAGTGAGAGCGAGAATTGCGGCATTTGCGCTCGTGAGCGTCGACGACGAAACAACGGAGACTGAATAATTATCCTACGGAGTAATTTGATTACTTGAGAAACTTTTTTCACACGAGCGAATAAACGATATTGTTCACTAGGGCTTTTTCTTCTTCTCGTAACCCGAGCTTCGTAATTTTTGATAATCTTCTTTCAGCGGCTAATGTCACAGCGCGACTATCGAATGTCCTTTCAAATGGAAAATCGCATTTTCTCAGATTCCACTTTCAAAGATTAGGAATGTTTGGAATTTTGAAAATAAGCTGTAGCAAGAAAAGGTTCGATTTACGACAGAAAAAATAAGAACTTTAATCATTTGTTGTTAACAAATAGATAAACATTCCCCGTTCACGAAAATCTTTAAGACTCGGTTAATTTTTTGCAATACTTAAAGAATCTTTATTGCTAATTAAAGTTGAGACTCTAGGCTATGAAACTATGCAACAAAGAAATAGAATTTTTTTTAAATTTCAAGCTCATGCAAACCCCTAAAGGGTTACGTCATATATTATTTATTGGTACTACGCCTATATGAGTTTTTATCCGATTTATTGAAATATAATTTATTCATGTTCTTATACATTGTTGAGGCCTCCGTGAAAATTCAAAATTCCCACGCTCTGCACGACGACTGGTCCTGAGTCGACTGGTCTGAAAAATCCAAGAAGATTCTTGTTAAATAAAATGTCATCGTTATAGTCCGTCGAGTTAAATTTCAAATACAAAAGAAAACAATTCACGTTCTAAAGTAAAATCATTTTTTTTCCTCTTAAAGTCTTCGCTTAGAATTTTTATGAAAAATCTTCTGACCAAAAAAAGAAATATCGAAATTCGCTCGACAGACTGAAGAAAGTGTTACTCCGAGGATTAAAAAAATCTGCATTGAAAAATAGTTTAACTCTTCGTGGTCACCCTGGGTAGAATCGACCCGTCGATCAATTTTTGGCGTAAACATATAATAGTTCCCGGCTTCGAATATTACTGTATTCGCCATCTTATCTAGAGTTTGGAGTATCCTCACACCATAAAATTTGCCCTCTTCAAATTTCGGAATAAATACCTTTATTGAATTTTTTTTTACGAAAAAGTGTATTTTGCGTTTTTACCTCTTTATGCATTTGTTTTTTTAACATGACGCCATTTTATTTCTTATAACTAAATTTTTCGTACATCATCTAGAAAGTTCAAAGCATGTTCCGTAATTTTTTGAACCACTTCGGACGGCTACTTTGGTCACAATACTTTTTTGAAAACTGGGTAGAATCGAGCCAAGTGTGACTACCGCGATTGAATTTGGAAGTGTGACCACGAAGGGTTAAACTATTCGAGTTATCGTGAAGCCCGAAAAATGTAGTTTCGAAGAAAAAAAATGAGTTTAAATCTATCTGCTAGGTGGTCGATTCTTTTTTAACACTAGAGGTACGTAACCCCTTAACATCAGTTAAAAAAAAACAACAACAAATATACGGAGGCAGATAATAATCTGGCGACCCTAAAAGGAACAAGGGCAAATTTGCCTCGCCATTAATATCACATTACTTGTAATTAATATTGTCTATAGCTTTGTTTAATTTTAAAAAATCAATTTGCTTTCAATTTAATTCAAGTTAAATTTAATTCAAGTTAAAAATTTTTTTAAGTAAAAAAAATTGAATTAAGATTAATTTTTGTATTAGTATTGTCTATACTTTTTTCAGATTTCTTTCTCGTCATGATCCTCGTACTCACACATCTGGCGAATCTCAATTTTCGGAGAATATCTCGAGGATCAACTGCTTGAAGCTGCCCACGTCAAAGGAGTCCAAGATCTCGACGTTGACGTGTTTGCCGGTCGTGTTGGCATAATCGATGAGTACCGAGCCGTCGACGACGCCAGTCACATTCGCGAAAAGTGTGTTTCCGATCAATTCCGACCAAATCGCTACCGCGCTCAGTCCCAAATCGGCGATGTGCCACACCGGTCCTTGGAACGTCGGTTTCTCGATTTTATTGAGATATTTCATGGTCCTTGAGTTCACGTTGCCCAGAATTCTCGTTCGCCAGTCCTGCGTCGGGTGAAGCAAAATTGAAATATTATGCATTGAGGTATGTTACAACTGGCTTGTTCCATTTATCTTGATACATCGAAAAAGCCCAGAAACCGCGAAGTAAATTGAAAACATCGTTGTGGACAAAATTACTTCGTGTTAAAAAAAAAACGTTCAAAAAATGTCTGAAAATAATAGCCAAATTAAAAAAAGTTCCAGTTAAAAAAAGCCTGGTTTTTTTTTGAAGTAGAATAACATGCCGTTATGAAAAATCGACGTTTCCGTTTTTTTAAGGGGGGGAGCACTCCCTATAGAACGCCAAATCTTAGTCGATTTTCATGATTTTTTTTTGGAGGGTAAGGAATGTATACATCTTTTCAGGGTCATAGGTACTCTTTATAACATAATTCTAGTTTTCAAAATGATTTTTGTTGCTTTAAAAACGTGAAACAATGGCGGAGATATAACCAGTCGCCGTGAAGCTGCCCGGAAGGGAGCCCGAATGCGGTGTACACTTCAGCACCTCGTAGGATTATCTGGAACAGTTTGCGCAAAAAAATGTATAAGTATATACATGTGATCACTTGATGAACCACCAATATTGGAAAAATAATGATAATTGGCTAAAGAGAAGGCGTTAGAACGAAAAAAGTTGATTTTTTTTCGGATAAAAAATTCAAACGTTGACCCAGCCAAAAAAACATGTTTATTTGGATAATTTTTAGTCGGTCTTAAGTTCATCAATTGGACATAAGTATTATAAAAACGTGTGCCAAATATGAGCTTGATCGGACATATAGTTTTTGAGTAATTGTGTACAACGATTTCCAACTCATTGGAAAAAAAAAAGTTACGAGATAATCGTGTTTAAAATTTCGGCAAGGGAAAAACGTATGATTCTCGTGACTTACCGACTAGTCAGCTATTCCAGCACCATATAATGATCCTTCAGCTTCTTCGTAATCCTCATTTCGTCCATCTAACAGCTATTATTGAATAGACGACTCACCCACCTCTCCACATCGTGTCAATACCTGCACGCAGGGCTTCAAACGTGGCAGAGGTGAGTCACGCTCAAAGGCTCTCGGGACGTACTTTTTTTTTAAATTAATCAAAATCACTCACTGCGTCGTATTCTACAGGTTTCAAACTATAAATTTAGGCAATTAAAAAAAAATGCATTTTTCGTACCCTCTATAGGGAGTGCCTCCCTTAAGATGATCTTAAAATCACCTTGAAAACGTCAACTAAATAAAAAAGATATTTCGCTAGTTTTTTTAGGGAGGATATAAATGTGAGAACACGCGCATTGTCATCCTTACCATCGTAATGCCGGCGTCGAGATTCGCCTCCCAGGGGAACAAGAGGGCCGGTCGTTTGCCAATCCCCTTCAGCACTATGTCGTTACTGAGAGGATCCTGAGCGAAATTGAATTCAATGTTGGGCGCGACGTTACCCTTGCCCCGTACCGACGATCCCAGCAAGTAGAATCTCTCGACGTTATTGGCGAACGTTTGATCCATATCCATCGCGTATGCGAGGTTGGTCAAGGGCCCGATCGCGATTATACTCACATTACCTGCTCGATAAGACGTCTTCATGTCAGAATAACGAAACGATAAACTTCTTCCTCCCCCCTGCCCCTCCCATCGCGTTGACTTTCGAATTGTTGGTATGTAACGAAAATTCTTCCTCATTCTTTTATACCTTTATTCTGACTTTAGTATTGACGCGAAAAAATTGAGCAATTCTGATAAGTCGATATTCAGTGCAATGGAAATCATACAGGATAGCTGTCTGCCCGCGACTTCGCTCGCGGAAACTATAAGATTTGAACAGTTTTTTTTTTTCATTTTAATCGATGTTATACGTCCATCGATATGCTGTTACCTCCATTGTTGTTCATTCATAAACCAACAAATTGTACAAACAGTGCATACCTAATTTACGCGAAAAAAAAGCTGCGGACAGAGAGCTAGACTTTAATACAGCACTTCTTTGTATACCACATTCCAGTATACTGGTAAAACTTGAAGCCAAGTTACCGGAGTACAGAAGTTACAAAAAATTACGACATCAAAAATCGTCTAATTTATGCAGCACTCTATGAAGATGACACGCTGGCCATATTTCTATGTGATAATTTGCATACTAAGTAGATCTCTGATATAAACTGCTCCAGGCATGCAAAAAATTATAAAAATTCTCTAACGACAATAAAAACAGGGTGTCACCAAATGTTTGAAGAAAATATGAACAATAAAACTTAGAAAAATGCGACCTGCAGAAGAATTTTCGTTACTGCGACTTCTCACAGAACATGTAAAAATGTCTAAATGTACAAAATTTATGCGAATGTTTTCATTCCAGTTCATCGTTGGCTATAATAATTGATTGAAACTTATTTTCATTAAGCGCCACTGTAATTTATTATATAATAGAGTATGTTTATGTTTGTTTGAAGTTGATTTTAGAGGTCTATCTTTGTTTTTTTTTTACTTTCATATTGTCTAATTAATGTGAACCGTCCCTAGGTACAACACCGTCCATAGGTACACGGAGAGAATTAAATGTTGAAAATTACCGTGCAGTAACGGTAACCAGATGACGATCCTGAAACTTCGCTTATTATTACTGAGTAAAACACAGATTTTCACGAAAATAAAATAAAATTTCTTCTTCGGATAGAAAATTTTACCAGATTTTCTAGTAAATTTTGATGTGTAACAAAATACGCAAAACTTAAATTTAAAAAATATATAATATCAGCGAAATTTTACTGTGCATTTTATTATTTTATGCCTTTGAAAAATGTCTATAAAAAAGTATCGTCTTTATAACAGTTATTTTAAGATTTATTATAAAATTTAATGAGTGTTATAGGAAAATGTATTGTGCTCTCGGTAAAAATTATCGTGCGCGCTACCCTTCTTGTATAGTAAAATTTTAGCTACGTATTTGAAATTTTTTGTAACGTGAGTTAAAAAAAAACTTGTCGCATACGAATTATTATGCTTTTCTCACTTGTCACCACATTGAAATATATCACGGTAATTTTTACCGTGAAATTCACGACAAAAATTACGTTTTAATTCTCTCCGTGTGCAATTGACTGTTGAACCTGTGGACAAAATTGGTGTTTTAAAAAAAAGTTTATTATCTTCGTAAATTTAAGTGATATCGAGACTAGAATTTTTGTTTAAGGAACCTGGATTATCCCTTAACACATGTAATGTGTTAAAATTTTTTTTTAAAACTTTATCTATTTAGATATAGAAAATGTTTTATTCCAAATTCTGGAAAGAGTCCACATGTTCCGCACTTGCCTATAGACAACGCACAGCTTAAGGAGGTTGGAGCGGTCCAGGCAAAACTGTTGTCATTTTTCTTTATCTCTCCCAATATTCATTGCAATTGAAAAAAAAAAGTTAATTATATATCTAAATAAATTATATTTATAAAAATATAAATGTGGATTGTAAATTTTAATGACGTAATTAACATTGCAATTCAACGATGCTAATATCACGAAAAACTCGATGCTAATGAGAACGTTTGATTTTCAAGGAGTCAGGCTGGAAACAGATGAGGGAAGGACGTTTTTCTGAAAAATTCACCAGGATTCGCTCGGACTAACTCCACCATCGCGACGCTCGCGTGTTGAGTCGTGTCGAGGTAGCCGATGATCATCTCCTCGAAGAGAAAATCGCCGAAACCATCCTCGCCGAAGTAATTGGCCTTCGTGTAGTTCTTCGCTCGTGGCTTCGCAGCACCAATGTAGACAGGAACCTACCCGGTCGTGCGTTATACAACGACCCAAACAAACCCAAACAAACTTTATTCCGAATGTTTTACAAAAAAAAAAAGCAGAAAATAATTTCTTTGTCGCTTCGCATGAAACGATTTCAAATGTATCTTTTTTTTCAATCGCCTCTTGCTTTTTTTCTGCGCTTGCGAGTTTTGAAAAATTCGTCAGAAGTTAATGAATTTTTTAATGCAATAAAAGTGTCTACTATTGGGCTTGAGTTATTCACGAATTTGTTAAACATTCGGGGATATTATTATTTTTGCGAGTAACAGAAGAAGAGAAAAAAAAACGTTTTACACACATCGCTGCGATTTGCAATGGTCAAAATCTTCAGCACATTGTTCGCCACGTTATCAACGTCGGTATTCCCGTATGTGCACGTTATTGCGATAACTTCGAAGCCGCATTCGGAGAGGCGTTTCTCCGCCCCGAGCGCGAGAAGTATCGCCGCGGCGTCATCGCCACCCGCGTCCGTGTCGATTATCACCTTATGCATCTTCGTGAATCCAAAACTGAAAGCAGCCTCATTTTCTGCATCATTGCGAAGAAGAAAAAAATAGAGCAGGCTGAAAAGAGATTTTATTTTCAAACGAAAACAGAAATGTCCTTCGTCGATCGTACGATCGGTTCGATGTGGATCGCCCTTTTTTTTTTTACATATTTTCGAAGTCGTGGCAAAAATTATTCACACTTTGTGGAATTCAAATAATTAATACGATTTTAGGAGTGAAGTACTTGAAATTATTCGATGGATAATTTTTTTTGAAATTATTCGTTTAATAAATTATTTGAAGTTATTCGATGGATAAGCAATTTGCAATTATTCGATGAATAAAATATTGGAATTTATTCAATGGATAAATTATTTAACGTTATTTGATGAATAAATCATTTGAAATTATTCGATCAATAAATAATTTGAAATTATTCGATGAATAAATTACTTGAAATTATTCGATGGATAAATTATTTGATGAATAAGTTATTTGTTTTGGATTTGTTTGGGTTAGGAAATTTTTTTTTGGTTTGTTTGGGTTTAGGTTTGGAAAATTATTCGATCAATAAATAATTTGACATTATTCAATGAACAAATTATTTGCAATTATTCAATGATTAAAATATTTGACATTATTCGATGAATAAAATATTTAAAATTCATCGATGAATAAATGAATTGAAATTCTTCGACGAATGAATTATCTGAAATCATTTTATGAATAAAATTGATGAATAAAGTATTGAAATTTTATTTATATTTATTAAATTCAAAATTTTCTCAATATAATATTTAAAATGTCTATTAAAAATACAAATTCAATAAAAATATTAAACTCAATTATTTTCTCAAAAAATCATAAGCATTTTCGTAAAAAATTCTTAAACATTTTTCTGTTCGCCAAGTATAGTGGAAAAAAATTTCTCTCGTCGTTTAGAATGAAATTTCCGCTTTGTCCGAATATACGGGCCTTTTTTTTTTGCAATCTTTCCTTTTTTTTCGATCTTTTCGTTTAGGAATTTTGAAAGGTGTGATTTCCACTGAGTTTGGCTGGTTCACCATCGAAAGCTTGCTAAAACTGGCTTTTCGCGCGATAGCCAACGCGCGAGTCAGTGCGGGGCTGACAAGGGGACCTTACCAGGCACGCAATCGATTTCAGGACATCCTTTCAGGGTAGCGTAGGGTTCGGTCCCAAGTGTCACCCCCTGCCACCGTTCACCCTGGTCGGCTCTCGTTTGCGCGAAATCGATCAAACGAAATTTGTGTGACGATTTTTGAATCTCGAAAATAACAAGAATTTTCGAAGCGGCGCGATAGCCTTCTGATTTTGGGTTCGAGTCCTGCTACCGCTATTATTTTTTTTTTTCAATCGAAACGTTTGCCAACGTTATTTTGATTTATTTACTTTAATTTAAATCCAACTTTTTTATATTGCGTTTAGAATTCTTGCCCACGTGATTGTAATCACCGTTTCAAAAATTTTGAATATCCAATTGTTTTTCTTATATTCTTCATCTTGTTTTGAAATTAATGCTCGTTTTTTTATTATTAGGGGACCTTCCTTGTGAGCTGTCACCTATGCGGGTATTGTCCCAATATTGGGGCGTGCGTCCAATATTGTTGGTTTCAGTAAAAAGCTACTGATTCTCTAATACACACTTCGTAGGGCTCCAAGGGTCAATCTTACCTGGCTGTCGCCGCGACCACGCAGAGAACGAACACGATCAGCTTCACGTACAACTTCATATTCGGTGGTGCTTTTGATTTTCTAATCCGATTCTTCTCTTTTTTTTTTCCAGGAAGGATACGATCGGAACACGAGAGCGTCGAGGCCGATTTGCTTCTTGTTGATTGTTCAGCTTATCGAGGATTTCCACGTAACGCCAGGTTTGGCGAATCGCACACTTGCGTTTTATCGATATCGCGAGAGCACGCGAAAAGGTATTGTGCAATCTAAAGACGTCAAACAAAAACGGTGGCGCGTTTTTACGAACTATCGTTTTGGCGTCTTATCGCGACGATATCTCATCAGAGGAGCAACGTATCGTTAGAACTCTTGTGAGATCGTAATTCAGGGAGGATACAGTCGATTGTTGTTAACGAAGAAACAGATATGATGCAAGAAACGCGAGATGAGGTTCTAGTCCGACCAACTAATCCGCTCACGTACGAATGATCTCGCATCTCCTCTGAGCGAGTTCCTCGACGCTCGGCTTTCCATTATCTCGCGTGGAACCCCCACAATAATGAACGCGTGTCGCTGAATCGTTGCTACGTCCTCGTCACTCATGAGGAAATGAACTTTTTTTTTCCGTTTACGACACAGCGATGCTATTTATTGAGGACGGGAGCGGAGAGAAAGGGACATCGATTCGTAAGAGGCCGCAAGGGAGCCAGACAACTTCTTATCGGTGTTATGAATTTGTGCTCGTTTTCGGGCCGAAATTATCTAGTGTTACCTAGGATTTTAATGTTTTCTTAGTGAAACGAGGAATCCTCGATACTTCGTCGCATCTGCCCTGGCGCAGCCTCGCAATTTGTATCGATTTGATCCTGTGCATATTTTGTTAGTACACGGAGAGAATTAAATGTTAAAAATTACCGTGCAGTAACGGTAACCAGATGACAACCCTGAAATTTCGCTTATTATTACTGAGTAAAACACAGATTTTCACGAAAATAAAATAAAATTTCTTCTTCAGATAGAAAATTTTACCAGATTTTCTAGTAAATTTTGATGTGTAACAAAATACGCAAAACTTAAATTTAAAAAATATGTAATATCAGCGAAATTTTACTGTGCATTTTATTATTTTATGCCTTTGAAAAATGTCTATAAAAAAGTATCGTCTTTATAACAGTTATTTTAAGATTTATTATAAAATTTAATGAGTGTTATAGGAAAATGTATTGTGCTCTCGGTAAAAATTATCGTGCGCGCTACCCTTCTTGTATAGTAAAATTTTAGCTACGTATTTGAAATTTTCTGTAACGTGAGTTAAAAAAAAACTTGTCGCATACGAATTATTATGCTTTTATCACTTGTCACTACATTGAAATATATCACGGTAATTTTTACCGTGAAATTAACGACAAAAATTACTTTTTAATTCTCTCCGTGTAGATGATTCGGATGGTGGTCTCGATTAAGGCCTTATATACGCGAAAAATTTCAACATTTTTCATTTTCTTTATCCTTGATTCCATTAGCCCGAACGGTTAGAAATATTTCGAGCTTTACAGAATTGAAAAATTCCAAAAAATTGTTAAAGTTACAGCATTTAGAGCGTAAAAATAAGGTAAGATTGCATTTATAATAGATACCGCGCGGCGCGCCGGACCGTCAACTTCAAAGCCGTTTTTCCACGATTCACTTTTTTGAACCTTGTGAAAGTTCTAACTCTTGAACGAAGGTTCAGATCGCTTTGAAATTTTTACAACATATTCTTAGTATCATCACCTATGGTGTGAACCACAGAAACAAAAATTTCAATGACACAAAAAAATATAACAAATAAAATACCGACAGAAAATTGAGTAAAAAAATTTTAAGTTTCGAATTTTTATTATAATATTTTTAAAAAAATAATATTGTTGGTTCACAATGAAGGTACATTCATTATGCAATTATAAATATGTTCATTTTTTTTTAGACACCCACATCGATGCCGAGAACTTTCACCATCAACGCGCGCGCAAAAAAAAATACATTGCTTTATTATGTTATATCTCCGCCATTTGTTAATATTTCTGATTTTTTTTTAATCGATTTTTTCATTTTCGGTAGCACTTGGAAGTCAAAAACGCGTTTTTCGCTAAAAAATCGGCAAATTTGTTATTGTAAGGTAAAAAATAATTATAAAAAAAAAACTCGACAGCGATACCTCGAGAAACATATCAACTCAAAATTTTTTCGAGGCGCCTGCGGAGATTTGCTGCCAACGGCTTATTTATCAATATTTTGCAATGAAAATTTAGGAAAAGGTAGTTCAGATGTTGTATTATTATATGAAAATTAATTAAATAAACCAGCATTATCTGTATCGTTTAAAAAAATTCTTGAAAATATGCTTTTTTTTCACCGAATTAACTTTACCCCGCCCTTAAGGCCTAACACCACAGTAATGGTCTAAAAAAAGCGTTTTTTTTTGACAATTCTTTTCGGACGGAAGGAAAGGTTGTACAATAATAATATTCGAGGAGCTTATTAAGCATATATTTAAGTATGCGAAAAAAAAATTTTTGAAGAAAAATATAAGAAAATGGCGACACCAGAGCCATTCTCCCGAGGCAAGTTGAATTTGCGGCGCTCAGCGGTACGCAGCATAAGTGGTGTAAATTTGATTCTGGAAAAAAAACCACTTAATCTTGATGTTCATAGCTAGAGAAATACGTAGGGGATTTTAAAAATATTGATTTTTGTGAGATTTTCGAGGATTTGAATGAAAATTTTAGATTTTCGACAAAAAAGGATTATCTTTTGTTAATAAAAAATGTTTAAGTTAACTTATCGAAAATCCCCTACGTATTGCTCTTCAAAATGTTGTTACAAAATTCTTTAAAGGAAAAAACTTTTTGCCCCATTTTCTAGAAAGCTCAAAGCATCTTTTAAGCAAAAAAAAATCGATTTTTCGAAAAATTTACAGTGGTATTAGGCATTAAGGAGGTTGAGGTGATAGCAGAACAATGATGAAACCTCTTTGAATTCAATTGTAACGTGTAAATTAAAGTGTCAAAAAAATTTGGTAGAACTTTCGTGCAGTTTGGAAAGTTTTTTATTCAGAAAAATTCACAACAATGCAAGAATAAATTACATGTAAGCTTATGGGAATGCATTCTTTGCCTCAAAGACATTGACGACATCGAGGAATATTTATCAGACCGCCAATCAGAAATAGAAGTAGAAATAACTTTTCCAAGTGTCACCTTGCCCATTCTTTTGTTGGTGGTATATTATGCGAGCACGTATTCGATTACCAGGTGGCTGCTGAATTTTCAATTTATTTTTCATACAATACAGATAATGCACGAGCGCGCGTGTTGGCGAAGTCTCGAGCGAACTTGTAACCGGCTGTTTGTGCTCAATAAATTGTTATCGTTTTCAAACTATTTCCGTACGGGAATAGTTTGAAGTTTTTTTTTAATAAAAAAAGTAAAGTTTTAAAAAATATTGGGCCACAAAGAAAAAAATATCTCTTTTTCAAGTCGTTGATAAGAACAAGTTAATTTTTTTTTGCTTTCGCTGCTTACGATGATTCCGCATTTGCAATATTTTAATAATATATTATTTATGTTTTATAGACGACTCCAAGCAATGATAATGGCTAAAGGGGCCCATATTAAATATTAACCGTGGTTTGGAGATTTCTTTTCTCAACTGTTTTGTATAAAATAAAAAGCGGTCTCTCTTTTTTGTCCACATCTATTTCCTAATATTTTTGTATAATGAAAGGCAAACTTCATTAAATAAACGTGTTTTTTTTTTGCTTTCGCGAATATCAAAATACAGCTATTGACGACTCATACGAGCCAAAAGTTCTAAGTATTTCTGATTTTTTAGGTGGTAATCGAATAAAATAAATTTTATTGATTTCGAAAAATAACATTTATTTATCGATATTTCTAAAATTTTATAAATTTTTAAATTTCATCAATTTTTTAAAATTAAGAAATATTAACATCTTCTAAAATTTTATAAATTTCTAAAATGTATTTATTTATAAAATAAAAATAAATAATTTAATTTAATTTATTTATTCGCTTTTATAAATCGAATAAAATAAATTAAAAAAAAATCGAATAAAATTGAAGGTGGTCTCTTTTTTTTACCGGTCACTGTACATATTTCGTAATTTTTTCACTATTTATTTTTACTCTGTATACAGTGGGTAAAAAAAGTATTTGCACACCGCCTGTTTTTTTTTAAATTATTCTACGAAAAAAAATATGCTTTAGCATTTTATTTTATTTTTTCGAATTTTTTTTTCGAACGTTATATTTTTCTTCGAAAAATAAAAATGCTAAAGTATTTTATTTTATTTCGCAGGATAATTTGAAAAAACATGTGGTGTGCAAATACTTTTTTTACCCACTGTACATAATTATCATTTACGTGAGAATACTCGTAACAACAATTTTTTGAACGCCTCGACATCGAAAGTCTCTAGAATCTCGACGTTTCTAGGTTCGCTGGTTTTATTCGCATAATCGACGAGAACGGAGCCTTGGGCAGCACCGTCGAAAACTGGCGTTAGATTCGTGACGATCGAGCTGGTTATCAATTCCGACCAGAGGGAAAGAGCGCACAGCATCAGATCCGCCACACTCCATACCGAGCTTTTGGTGAGACTTTTTCCCTCGATTTTGTTGAGGTACTCGATCGTTCTCGAGCCTAAAGAGCCGAGGACTTTCTTGCGCCATTCCTGTGTTACGGAAATACGAAAAAGAAACAATTGGGGATTAATTTATGTCGCGGAAACTGTGATGGAAAAAGGTTTTTAAAATAATGTTATGTTCGAGGCAATAAGAGCGAAACGGAGAGATACTTGACTTTGACATCGTAGAAACGGGCATTTTGACACTAGGCTCATCGGATTTTGCGAAAAAATAGCTGAGAAAAATTGGAAAAACTATCGTTGTGGGTGTACGCTATTGGCGACGAGTATCGGCAAAGATTTTTCGAATTTTCATTTTTATGTATTTGTGAGAGAAAAAAAATGTATTTATATATTTAAAAGTCGCGTCATATTATTAAAAATATTCTTTTACACGGAGAGAATTAAAAAGTAATTTTTGTCGTGAATTTCACGGTAAAAATTACCGTGATATATTTCAATGTGGTGACAAGTGAGAAAAGCATAATAATTCGTATGCGACAAGTTTTTTTAACTCACGTTAAAGAAAATTTCAAATACGTAGCTAACATTTTACTATACAAGAAGGGTAGCGCGCACGATAATTTTTACCGAGAGCACAATACATTTTCCTATAACACTCATTAAATTTTATAATAAATCTTAAAATAACTGTTACAAAGACGATACTTTTTTATAGACATTTTTGAAAGGCATAAAATAATAAAATGCACAGTAAAATTTCGCTGATATTATATATTTTTTAAATTTAAGTTTTGCGTATTTTGTTACGCATCAAAATTTACTAGAAAATCTGGTAAAATTTTCTATCTGAAGAAGAAATTTTATTTTATTTTCGGGAAAATCTGTGTTTTACTCAGTAATAACAAGCGAAGTTTCAGGGTTGTCATCTGGTTACCGTTACTGCACGGTAATTTTTAACATCTAATTCTCTCCGTGTACCGATTTTTCTAAGCGCCAAGGTGGTGTAACGCCTTAAGGGCTTACATACACTTGGGACGGCTAAACGTAAGGTTTAAGAATTTTTTTTGTGTATAAAACTCAATTTTATTGAACAACCATGATATACATTTTAAAGTATGACATTTTATCTACATTGTGTGAAAATTTGGTTAAAAAATTTCAAACGGTAAAAAAGTTACAGTCGTTTTCCTGGTACGTGTTTTTGTTGACAGCGTTTACGGTACCAGACGTGCCACTGCCATTTTTTATCTAAAAAAAAAAATATTTGTTTCTTAAAGTAGATAGATAAAACTAGTAATTATCGAGCCGGAATTTAAAAATTTAATTTTTTCGGGTCGTGGCAGTCACTGGAATAAAACAGGCGATTTTTCGCCTCAAAATTGTTCAGTACTTATGATGAAAAAAAAAAACTATGCCAGGTATCGAAAAAATGGCTCGATAAGTACTAGATTATTGTGTGAAGCATAATTGTGCAAAACTTGATCCCGATCGGTCCAGTAGTTGCGGAGATATTTCTGGTAGCGATTTTGAAAACACTCTTTCGAGTAAAACGCGTTTAAAGTTTTCAGTACACTTTACACTGAAATAACTGGTTTATTTTAAACTTACATGAAATCGTCGATTCCTGGGCCATATGACGGATCTTCCTTAGATGTTGATGCTTCCATTAGATCTTTTTTTTTTGCTGTGTCAACCTCATTCATAGTCAAACAGATGACAAAGGCCGCGTCTACCTGCGCCCCAACCGTTAGTCGTTGCTCACCCGGTCAGTTACAAAACGCTATAACTTCGTCATTACTGCGAATTTCCTTATGAAATTCGCATTAGACACTCAAAGGATAGTACTTTCGAATGAGCACCTTTTTGAAAAATCGATCTTTTTTACCTACCCAGGTGTATGTAAGCACTTAAGATAAAATCTAAACATAAAATATCCACAAAAACATTTTTCTAGTAATTTTCTCAGGATTTGTTTGGGTTAAGATTGGGATAAGTTTGTCTAAAGATTAAGTATCTAAGGTAAAAATATTTAAACCCTTTTTTTCGTATTTTTACTTTCATGATCGTTTTTGATCGATCAACCGCGAGAAATCTTTCCATACTTTTCGCCAGGACGATAACTGTTGATAATCATGACAAAAAGTGTGTGCCCGTGTCGTTTCGCTCACGTAAAAACATACAGTGATATTTTTCTTTTTTTTTTTCTTCTGCTTACGACTGGTATAGCAGCGTGAAGGGCGGTCTCCCAAGGCAACAAGAGCGCTGGTGGTTTATCCATTTCCGTTAGAGCCATAAAATTGCTGTGAGGGTCTTGGTAAAAATTAAATTCCGCGTTGGGCGCCACGTTTCCAATCCCGTGAACGCTCGAACCCATTATGTAGAATCTCGCGACGTTTTTAACGAAATCGCCGTCGAGCGTAATCGCGAGCGCAACATTGGTCAATGGTCCAAGTACCATAACGCTCACGTTGCCTGTAAAACAAAATCGTATATATATCATACTTGTGCTTTCTTTTTTTACCTTGCAACTGACTTGTCGATATTTTGGAAATGCAAAAATTTGAAACAAAGATCCGAAAATTTGAAATAAAAATCAAAAAATTTGAAATAAAGATCCAAAACTTTGAAATAAAGATTCGAAAATTTGAAATAAAGATTCGAAAATTTGAAATAAAGATCCGAAAATTTGAAATGAAGATCCGACAATTTAAAATCAAGCTCTGAAAATTGGAAATAAAAATTCACAAATTTGGAATAAAAAGCGGAAAGTTTGATGCAAAAATTTGAATGCAAACTCGAACAACGCCAAAAAAATATAATTGTGATTTTGAATTTAAAAAAAATCGCTTTTTATTTTCGATTGATGCTTTTTTTTTGGGGAGGGGGGGGGGGGGGGTATTTAATTTGATCAAGAAAAGTTTTGTTTTCAATTAATTTTTTTATTCAAAGGAAATGTCTCACACCGATTTTGCATTAATATTTTTTTATTTGGAAAAGAAACGTTCCGTTTTCATTTTTAATGTGCCTTCGTTGGGAAAAAGGTTTAATTTTATTGGCAATTCATTTTATTTTTAATTCGAAAGACGATCACTTTAATTTTGAGGTTTATTAAAAAATGGTTTCATTTTGAATGTCGTTGAAGTTTGCGTCGTTGAAATGCAACGAAAATGATTTTCTTTTAAGTTTCCGAATTTTTATTGTTGATATATTTGTGTTACGGAAATCACGCAAACGTTTTTTATGATTCTTATTTAGCGATCTACAACAAATTGCAAAATATGATTTGGATAATAATGAAAATAAGGAAATGAAAAGAATTTTCGTTGCATTCCAACGATGCAAACTTCAAGCCCATCGTTTTTATTCTCAATTAAGTAGTAGTAAATTCTTCTCTTCTGGATCATAATTTTACTTATAATAAACAATTGTTTTTAGTGTTGTGTACATTTTTCGAAGTTAAGACAGATCGATAAGTGTTTGAAAATATTTACAAGGATTCTTCCGTGCCAAATCAGCCATGGCTACACTCGCGTGCTTGCTCCTATCGATCCGACCAACGATCTCCTCCTCAAAGTCAAAATCCCCGAAACCATCCTTGCCGAAGTAATAGTCAAGAGTTAAATTTTTCAATAGTGGCTTGTGCGCACCCACGTAGACGGGAATCTGCGAAGTTTAAAAAAAGTGTAACCATTTTCCTGAAAGTATGGCGAACGAATGTTTTAACGTTTTAAGGACGGGGAAATTTCCATTAAAATCGACTTTTTTTTTTACATGAAAGATATCAATAAAATCGATGAATTTCTCAATTGGAGTCCCAAGCCTAACTGCTGGTCGGTATATCGACCAGTCTCGCCCTTAAAAGGTTAAGGGGTTTGGTAGTCAAAGGAGGAAACCTTGGAACTTCGTCAAGTCCATCCATCTGTCGCATCCTCGCAGTTTCTACAGTTTTAAACCTGTGACATGAAATGTTGCGAGTTGATGCTCCAGACGGTGGTATCGATTAAGGCGGGTAACCACTTTAGATGCTTCGAAAAATCAATTTTTTTTTATATTTCATAAATCGTTAGCAAAATATCTTAAGAATACAGCCTGAAAATTTCAAAACGATATTTGGATTCCTTTTCACGGTATGTATATAAATGATACGTTTTTATAAATGATTATTTTCTTTGTTTGTTTGGGTTTGTGTGGGATTTCATAACCCAAACAAACCCAAACTCGACCGTTTGGCGATTAGCTCCAAAACATCTCCATTCTGGATACAAAATAATCGAGGTAGCGGCATTTCTTGCTGCTATTTTATTCAATGAAGGCAATTCAGCCCTACTCATGGTTATGAAAGAACAAGAAATCGTAGTTGGCAGGCAGAGCTACGAATATGCCCCGCAAATGGATCAGATGCGCGTGGCTCGGCAAAATAGAAAAAGTTTATTAGAGACAAAAGAAGCTCGAAAAGCTCGTAAAGAGGAAATGCAAGCTTCAAATGAGTTGCATGAGAAAGAGGAAGGACTGCTGTATGGTGCTGGAATCGCTGATTAATCGGTAAGACACTTTATCATTTCATTAAACACATTTGACTTTGAGTTTGTTCGTTTGTGAAACTTTAAACGTGTTTTTCTCGAAACGACATTTTTTCAATTTGCGGGAATCATAACTCAAAAACTAATTGATGGATCATCTTCAAATTTGGAACACGTTTACATAATATAATTTATTAAAATATGAACCTAAAGTTGGAAAGATTAGATTGTTTAAAACATATTTATTATTGCAAAATGCCGGGGAAAAAAATGCTAAAAATCGATCATTTTCTTTCAAACATGTTCCAACATTCAATTTTTGATTTTTTTCTTCAAAATTTAGGTTCATGTTCTTAAAAAAACATCTCAAGAATGTATAAAAATTTGTTGGACTATTTCAGATGTGAATTGCGAGCTGCACAATTCCCGCAAATCGACAACGACGATGAGGACACGCCAAGGGACACAGCGGATTACACCTTAATTAATGCATGAAATAATTTGAAAAAATTACCAGAGATGTATGAAAATATGAATAAATTGTTGTCAGAGTTGCGGAAATTTCCGTTTTTTTTTCACAATAAAAAAAATCGAAAAAAATCATCTAATTTTCGGTCTCCTAAAGTAGTTGCCCGTCTTAATATGTAGCGAAATCGAAGAAAAAAAAACGTTTTTCGGGCTTTTTCGCCTGGTAAAATGGGAGTGATTTTTTTCTTCATCATTAGACGTCATGATGCGTCATTAGACAGGTCTTTCAGAATGAAATTGAGGTGTCGTTCAACATTTTTCATTTTCGAGTCCTGTTTCCGAAGTGTCAAGCTTTGAGGAGAGTATTCTACTCTAGAAACGTGAAAAAAAAAATCAATTTTTTTTTTTGCATTTTCTCAAAGTATAGACTCTTGAGAATATGTCCTTGTGGGAAAATTTCGAAATTCCCAATCCTTACAAAGTTATGGCCGAATTGAGCAGCTGCACTGACGCGATTCGGACAATACTCACGTCACTTCTATTGGCAATTGTGAGAATTTTCAAAACATTAGTTTCGACGTTTTCGAGCTCGCTGTTCCCGTACGTACAAGTGATCGCGATTACTTCGAATCCGTCGGAATTCAATTGTTCCTGAGCAGCGAGTGCCAAAAAAATAGCAGCCGCGTCGTCTCCACCCGCGTCCATGTCTATTATGAGCTTTCCAAGCTTCTTTGGTCCCGAGCTTATCACGCGAGCGAATGATTTTTGGCGTGCAAAAAAGACAGTGAGACAGGTAAAAAATGTATTCACTAGATTATCGAACGTTGCGGTGGAATAACATTCAACATTATTCTTACATTGCAGACACAAGTCCGAGACCGATCAGCCCAAAGATTAGAGTCCATTTGGAAAAGACCTTCATTGTTGCCTGGCGAGGATTAAAAAAGACGTGAGGATTAAAACCAAAAAAAAAATCAATTACCTAAATATCAATCGGGTGGACCAAAAAGATTTTTCCCGCGTTTTTCTACACCCTCGAAAATGTTAAGGGGGGAAGTTGCCACTTCATACATGAAGTGGCATCGAAAAATCGATTTTTGTTTTCACGTAAAATGTTAGATTCTGAAGGACCATTCATGCTGATAGGTCTGGAATCGCTGAATAGCCGGTAAATCAGTGAAATCATTCGTTTTTCGTTGTTCGAAACTTTAAGGTTTCCGTTTCCGCTTGTCAGTCATTAAATGAATTTTTCATAAATTAAATGTTAATTAAATCAGATGCCTTGTGAGGTTTTCTTCCTTATGAAGAATTTCTCTTCCATTCTCTTCCTTATAAAAGGTTTTTTTTTCGTTCTTTCTGTTATTCTCTTCCTTATGAAAAAGAAACGAAGAAATTCATGTATGATAAAGTCCATTTATCTCCGTAGGACCGGTTTTATGACACATAGACCCATATCGACCCCCAGTTTGCACGTAAAAAAAATTAGTCATGAGTTCTGGAGTCAGGTTTGTTAGAAACATAACTTTTAGGTAGTAGTCTCGCCAAAGCGCTTTTCTATAGATTTTTTTTCTAATTTTGAATATTCATTCAGGACACTATTAAATGATTACCTGCAAAATTTCAAAAGAAAATTTTTTCGAGATATTGTCAATGAATGATTTTATGGTTTCACACGTGTTCTTACGGGGGAGCAGTGGAAAATTTCACATTTCACGCAATAACATCGAATCTTTTCTACAGATAAAAAAAAGAAATCTTAATTAGAGAGGAAAATATGACGAAGTGGGTAAAAAAGAATTATGAATTTTGACCGTCTAGTTTTAGAGGTATGGCGATTTAAATTGAGGGGTTACGTGGGTTCGCAAATGTCAAAAAATCATTTTTTTTTTCAATTTTATTATCTAATAGTACAATATGTTTAGAATATTCTCCCAAAGTTTAAAGTAAATCGGAGTAAAAGTCTTTTTACTCCGATTAAAAAGTTTACTCCTTTACTCCTTTTTACTCCGAAAGGAGAGAGAGCCTTTGGGAATTCCCCTCGTTGGAAAAGACCGGCCGGGAGTGACGCAGGTATACGCATTTTTCTCAAAACACTATTTTTGAAGTCGGCGGACACGATTTCTCAAAAACTAATGCACCGATCTTATTGAAATTTTGCACACTTCTTCAAAATAGCATTGACTAGTGATTGAACGAAGGTTTTTTTTTCGATTACAACTAATTTTACAAGGCTATACGTAGTGTAAATTGTACCAAAAATTGAACTATTTTGCATTCAACTCTGCCAAAAATTCAAATTTTAATTTTTTTTTAATCCTTCGTTCATTCACGTGCTATTCTTATCTACTAACAGAAAGAATTTGGTTTTTAATTTCAGATAAAGCTATTATGAGTTATCCTGACCACCACGAGGACACTTTTTTTTTAGGGGTCTCCGGAAACCAGGTCCCATCGGCTGAATTTCCCAATTTTTTAAATGAATTAAAAAAAAAATATTGTTGAAATGTTGCTCATTTATGTGCTTAAGATTTTGAATAAAATAATTTATATATTATATTTAAAAAAAATAGAGAAAATATGCTTTTTTTGGCTTCGAAACCCATGTAATCCCTTTATTAATTATTGACTTTTTTTGTAAATGAAAACATTCAGTCCCCCATCTTCAGCATTTTTAAAGAAAAGTGATATATTTTATTTTTGATACTTCACGTTTATCGCTCAGAATTGATTAAGTTTAAGGTAGTAGTCTCGCTAAGGCGTTTTACTATAGATTTTTTTTTAATTTTGAGGACTCATTCAGGACACTATTAAATGATTACCTGCAAAGTTTCAAAAGGATTCACCGTTCCATTTTCGAGATATTGGCAATCAAAGATTTCATGGTTTTACACGTGTTCTTATGGGGAACAGTGGAAAATTTTACATTTCACGCAATAACTTCGAAACTTTTCTACAGATTAAAAAAAAAATTCTCAATTTCAGAGGAACATATGACGAAGAGGGTAAAAAAAATCATGAATTTTGACCGTGAGCCGGAACGGATAGTCTGATACAAAAGTGAGGCTTAGGTAAACATTATATTAGGCGTTTTCATCATTACTTTATAAGTTTTTTCATCCCGATAAGATGTACAATCCTACATTATAAGGATATTTCGCAACATTTGGAAGCTTTCATCGATTGAGCGGAGAACAAACTTTTTAACGTGACTGTGGCGAGACTACTACCTTAAAACGAATTGACCGATCGTGCTAAAATTGTACACATGACTCAATAACAATATTACCTTGAATTTATACCTACGTGTTTGTGACAATTAATTTTAAAAAATTCTTTTTTATTGCAAAAAAAAAACGAAAGTTTTGGGTACAATTTCAATCTTTCTTCCTCAACTGCCCCATTTTTTAAATATTCAACTTTAAAAATATTTCTTAGGTGTGAGTTCAGCATTCGGATGTTAAAATACGAAAAATTTTTGGCTCATATTTTTCAGATCAATATTGAAGTCGTCGGATTTCCCACAAACGGACAACTGCTGCCAAAACGTTCTAGAAATATTTTTTAATAAAAAAAATCGTATAAACAGTTTAATTATGTAATAAATTAAGCTTCATAAATGTTAATTATATAATAAATTTTCATAAATGTTAATTATGTAATAAATTAAGTTTCATAAATGTAAAACGTTTTGTTCCCTGTCCAATAAAAATGATCAAACTTGCCTATTTTTTCTTCGTCTACATTACTTCCCTCAATAAATTTTCAGCAAGTTTTCTCTCCTCGAAGATTCGAACCAAATTGGATACACGTAGGACATATATTTTCACGCTTACTTAAAAAAATTAATTTACAAATTTGACTGGGTGCAATTGTGAATACTCGTTCGATCAAACTGTGAAAACGTATTTTAAAAAAAAGTGAGAATTTTACCGTCAATTCGAGGATGTCCCTTGTCGACTTTTCGATTCTCTTTTCCGTTCGGTCGATGTCACAGAAGCGACTTTTGTAAACGCTCACATCGAGACGAACGCCAATTAAAGCTACCGTGCCCGTTTATTTGACTCGGATCGCGCATGAAATTCGTTCCTCATCGGATCGACAATAAGATGAGCGCGGTTTTTTTTGGTCCCGATATAATTTAAACGCAAACGCGACTGCAGTGCAATGGCAGCAACTGTTTTTCATCTTCTCGTTATTTTCGAAGCCCGTGCAAATAAGCGTCATATTTTATTTGCAGATGATTTAATTGGCGCGATAACGTCGAAGTCATTTGCATTGTCCAAGTGCAATGAAAACGAAATTTTTCAATCTTAATCGTTCATCGTTTTTTGTGCACGTGTTCAGGCTGCAAAAGTCACTGAGAAGCTTTTCTTCGGATCCACATGAGACTGTGAAACTTAAGCCATCTGCGAAAAAGAATTGTTGACAAGAGAAAAAATGTAGGAGAGTTTTTCAGGAGCCGGAAGTAGGTCGTTGAGGGACCAAAACAAATTATCTGGAAAAAAGGATTTTGGATAGCAGAAAAAATCCGATGGGTCCTTCCGGAACTGGAAATAGGTCCTTAAGGAACCGGAAGTAGGTCCATCAGGAACCGGAAATAGTTCCTTCAGGATCCGGAAGCAGACTCTTCAGGAACCGGAAATACGTCCTTCAGGAACCCAAACAAACTATCTGCAAAAAAGGATTTTGTTGGAAAGAAAGAAAAGTTTCTTCAGCAATCGGAAATAGGCCCGTTAGAAAATAGGTCCTGCAAGAACCGGAAAAAGGTCTTTCAGGAACCAGAATTAGCTCACTCGGAAACCGGAAATAGGTTGTTCAGAAGCCCCAACAAATGATCCGGAATACAAGTATTTTGGATCGCAGAATAAATTCTAAAGTTTCTTCAGAAACTGGAAGTAGGTCCTTCAGAAACCGGAAGCAGGTTCTTCAGGAATCGGAAATAGCTCCTTCAGGAACCGGAAATGGCTCCTTCAGGGACCGGAAAAAAGACCGTTATGAGCCGAAAATAGGTTCTTCACGAAAACAAACAAACTATCTGGAAAAGAGGACTTCGGATAGCAGAAACATGCGAACGGTTCTTCAGCAACCGGAAATAGGTCCTTCAGGAATCGGAAATAGGTACGTGGAGTAAGAAAAAAAAGTATTTCCGTTGCGCTTGAACGATGCAACCCTCCACTTCAACTGACTTGCATTGATGGACATTATGTTTGTTTATTTGTTTATTTATTGTCGTTTCCGCGAGGCTTACCCGCGTTAACAAATACTGCGTGGCTCGCGATAATTCAATGTCTTTTTCATACACGATTTTTCGTTTCTGCAGGTCCATGTATGAACGCGTATGCCAATGACGAAGCGCGAGACATCTCACATTTTGTAGCCGAGCATCGGTGTCCCAGTGACTTTGAGACCTTTAACAGCGAAGACAGAGCCGGCTTTGGGCTGAGATAGAAGATCCTCGTTTTCCAGCCCTTGCTTCGCGGTCGTCACGTACAAAACGTCAAGCTGTGGTCCACCAAAAGCAGCGCTCGTTACTTGCTTCGCCGGTATTTCCACGGTCCTCAATAATTTTCCTGTCTTCGGATTGATCGAAATGACCTGGACGGAAAAACATTATTTAATGCGGTACGCCTCCATTGCGGTTCATTTTTTCCAAAATGAAGTTGAAATGTTGCACAACAAATCAAAAAAAAAACTACGCCGCAATTTATTTGCGCCCTGAATGTGTCCAGAGTGTTTCGGATGGAGGGTTAGAAGCTCATATCTCCGGAAGTGGAAATGATAATTGCAACAAAAAAAAACACCATAATGAAAGGGGTTTCGTTTGAAGAGGGAAATACAATTTTCCTTTACACCTTCGGCAAACCATTCTAACGTCCGTTAAATATTCTATATAGTTTGATATTTGGTTACGTGGGTTGGAAAATTTTAAAAAATCCATTTTTTAAGTTTTACTATCTAATAGTACAATATGTCTAGAATATTCTCCAAAAGATTTAATGGGTCAGTCCACTTTGAAAATTTCAAAAAATCCATTTTTTTTTACTGTTTTCGAAAGTACATACATTCAGAAATATTGTGTCAATATTGCCGATTGAGTTTAGGTAAGAGTTTTTCATAGTATAAACTTCAAACGCGTTTTTCTTGAAACAACGTTTTCAAAATCTAGCTCCATCGTATCTCTAAAACTAATAAACCGATTCTCTTGAAATTTGAACCACATATTGTAAACATGATTCGCAACAAGATGACCCTCGATGGTTTTAAAATTTTGATTTTTACTCTTTTTTTTTTTGCGAAAAACTGCGAAAAAAACGCGTTTTTTTCACTTTTTTCGTTTTTCATCTGCCATTTTTTAATTTTTTGATAAAACTTTATATCCGAGGGTCATTTTGTAGCTGGTGTCATACTGAATCTAATGGACTTTGATTTTTTTGTTTTAGACAAGCCGTTGCCGAGTTGTGATGGAGCTACCTAGCCCACCTATTTTTGAGGCGTTACGTTAAACTATAGTTTTTGTACTTAAAAATGAATTAAAATTTTTTTTAAAATGTATTTCAAGACTTTATTTATCAAGCCCAACAACTTTTATATTCATATCTTTTATAAAATCCTCAAAAAAAATCGCGAAAATAGCCTTTTTTTCGTGGCTCCAAAGTGGACTGGCCCCTTAAGTCAATCGGAGTAAAAGTCTAGGAGAGCGAGAGAGAGAGAGCCTTTGGGAATTCCCCCCGGTGGGAAAGACCGACCGGGAGCGACGCAGGTATACGCATTTTTCTCAAAACACTATTTTTGAAGTCGGTGGACAGGATTTCTCAAAAACTAATGCACCGATCGTATTAAAATGTTGCACACTTCTTCAAAATAGCATTGACTAGTGATTGAACGAAGTTTTTTTTTTCGATTACAACTAATTTTGCAAGGCTATACGTAGTGTAAATTGTACCAAAAATTGAACTATTTTGCATACAACTGTGCCAAAAATTCAAATTTCAATTTCTTTCAAAATCCTTCGTTCAATCACGAGCTATACTTATCTACTAACAGCAAAAATTTGGTTTTTTAATTGTAGATAAAGCTATCGTGAGTTATCCTGACCATCACGAGGACACTTTTTTTTAGGGGTCTCCAGAAATCAGGTCCCACCGGCTGAATTTCTCGAATTTTTGAATGAAATTTTTAAAAAATATTGTTGAAATATTGCTCTTTTATGTGCTTAACATTTTGAATAAAATAATTTATATATTATATTTAAAAAAAAATAGAGAAAATATGCTTTTTTTTTGTCTTCGACATCCACGTAACCCCTTTAGTCGCTGTCTTGCTGTGCACGCGATACCCCCTTTCCTATGCGCACCGTGCGGCCGGAAATTGAAGCAAAAATTGGACGCTAAGCGAAACTTCCTCCACTACGGTCGTTTCAAGGTATGTAAGATCGTGGCAACGACAAAAGCTTTATAGATTGAATGATTATTTACTCTTCCACCGTCGTAGCACGCGACCCAGAGATTTCCAGCGCTGTCGATCGTCATTCCGTCCGGAACTCCCGGAACATTGTTCTTCGACAAGTCGAACACGACGCGCTTGTTTGCTGCCGAGGCAAATAAAAAGCGTGCACGATGAATATTAATTTGTTCTCATGTTTCGTACGTAGGTGATTAATCGCGGCGCGTATATTTTGCCGATATTTGCATTCAGATTTTTGCCTCGGACTTACCGAGATCGCCCGTTGCCTCGTCGTAATCGTAAGCCCACACCTGTAGCGTCGGCGAATCGATATAGTAGAAAGTCGCGTTGTCGGCACTCCAGGCGAGACCGTTGCTAATCGTCACCGGTCTGATCATCTTCTTCGGTACGAAATCCTCGCCGATCTGATACAGCGTGCCTACGTCGGGCTCCATTTTGATTCCCATCGTGCCTTTAGGAAGAAGAAAAAAAGAAGAATGTTGAAATATAAGAAGAGAAATGTAAGGAAGGCTAAAAATGATCCTTAAGCTCACTGCGCCAAAAAGTGGCGCTCTCGTTACTTTATTTACAACTGGGGGAAACGTAACACCTTAGTTACTTTTTGAGAACTCGCGGGGGGGGGGATAACGTTGTAGTTATTCTTTGAGAACTCGGAACAAGTAAGGCCTTGGTTACATTTTGAGAACAGGAAATAAGTAAACCCCTAGTTACTTTTTGCGAACTGGAGAAAAGAAACTCTCTGGTTACTTTTCGAAAACTGGAATTAATTAAGCCCCCTAGTTACTTTTTAAAACGGGCAAATTACTGCCTTGTGGCTTTTTAATCCGGGAGACCCGTTACTATCGAGTTCCTTTTTGAGTACTGGAGACCAGCGCTGCCCTAGTTACTTTTTAAAACGTGGAAACAGTTACTACCCAGTTACTTTTTTTATAACTGCGGTAAAGCAAGTCCCTAGTTATTTTTGTGGACTGAGGTGAAATTGCCGCCAGTTACTTTTTTAGAACTGCGGAAACTTAAGTGCTTAGTTATTTTTGTTAACTTGGGGAAAAGTTGTCCCTAGTTACTTTTTGAGAACTGAGGTGTTGCCTCCCTAGTTACTTTTTGAGAACTGAGGAATTGCCTCCCCAGTTACTTTTTAAGCCGAGGGAACAGTTGACGCCTAGCAACTTTTTTAGAATTGCGGAAAGGTACTTTCTCAGTTACTTCTTGAGAACTGAAGCGCAACTCTCTAGTTATTTTTTAAGTCGACAATTACTACCTAGTTACTTTTTGAGAATCGAGGAAAGGTGTCTCCCTAGTTACTTTTTAATCCAAGAGGCCCGTTACTACCGCGTCACTTTCTGTGTACTGTAGAGAAGCGCCCCCTAGTTACTTTTTAAAGCGTGGAAACAGTTACTACCAGTTACTTTTTTATGACTGCGGAAAAGCAAGTCTCTAGTTATTTTTGTGGACTAGGGGAAAGTTGTACCTAGTTACTTTTTTAGTAATGCGGGAAAAGGAGCCCCTAGATATTTTTGTGAATTAGGGGGTAAAATCGCCCTAGTTCCTTTTGAGAACTGTGGATAAGTGACGCCCTGGTTACTCTTCGGGGACGATAGTATTGCGACTTGTTTTTTTTTAATCTCAAATCAATGTTTATATGAGTTTTCGAGTGCCCAATTTCTAATGACACCCGGTATATATATATGGGGCATTCCAGGTCAACTCACGTGGTCATCGGCCTGACCCCCTCGGATTCAATTGACGAATTTTTTTCAGGCATATTTTTGTCCAAAAAAGAGGTTATTTTTTCAGATTTTTATCACTTGTTTTACCCCATAAAATAACTTTTTTCTATAAGTTTTGAGTAAAAATGAATTTCGACCAGGTTTAAAATTCTGAATTTTTTCAGGCCACGTTTCGTGGCCACAAAAAATGGCTACGTTTAAAAGTGCGCACCGGGGCGAAAAAAAAAACGTCGAGAATTTTTTAAAAAAGCAAAATAACGGTAAACTTGTTCTCTTTAAAACGCCACGTGGGAAATTCAATTACCTTTATTTTTGAGTCCGCCGTGTATATTTTAGTGCGGTGAGAAATTTCGACTAGTGCGTACTTTTCTTTTGTCCAGTACTGTATATGATAACGAAGGTAACGACAGTACAGCAGAATTAATGATTATGGGCCAGATGTTTGAACGTACCAGCCAAAAAACGACCTCTCGGATCGATCTTTCCATCGTTGAACCTCGTGCCGCTGCGATCGACGTCCACCGTCGCGAGAACCTTAATCTCCGGATCAGAATTGTTCGCTTTGGGATCCCATGTGATTTGAACGACGTCGGTACCAGCACCGCCGATAAACGTGTTCTTTCGTCCCGCGACCGGAATCGCCACGCCGAGCTGGCCATTTTCTATAAAAAGATTCGTTTGTTTCGTATTTTTTTATTGCAAAATTCTTCATTAATATTTGGAGATTTTTTTAGAAATTCGGTATACTCTATTATCGTTGATTTTTTTTTTATGATTATTTTATATGTATATATTTATCATATTATTTTATTCGGAGTTGAAAACCGTTACAGGTACCGGTGTTTAAGCATAGGCGTTCCCCTCTTGCATCCTGAGCACCCTCCTTAAGGCCTTATATACGCGAAAAATTTCAAAATTTTTCATTTTTTTTTAAATTTTTGATTCCATTAGCCTGAACGGTTAGGAATATTTTAAGCTTTACAGAATTGAAAAATCCCAAAAATTGCTATTCAATAAGGTAAGATTGCATTTATAATAGATACGGCGCGGCGCGCCCGACCGCCAACTTCAAAGCCATTTTTCCACGATTCACTTTTTTCAAACTTGTGAAAGTTCTAACTCTTGAACGAAGGTTCAGATCGCTTTGAAATTTTTACACCATATTCTTAGTATCATCACCTATCGTGTGAACCACAGAAACAAAAATTTCAATGACACAAAAAAATATAAAAAATAAAATACCGACAGAAAATTGAGTAAAAAAATGTTAAGTTTCGAATTTTTATTATAAAATTTTTTTTTAAATAATATTGTTGGTTCACACTGAAGATACATTCATTATGCAATTATAAATATGTTCATTTTTTTTTTCAGACACCCACATCGATGCCGAGAACTTTCACCATCAACGCGCGCGCAAAAAAAAAACCATTGCTTTATTATGTTATATCTCCGCCATTTGTTAATATTTCTGATTTTTTTTTTACATATACTTAACCATGTGCATAAATGATCTGTAAAAAAAATGTTGTCAATATATGCGTCATTTTTTTTTTAACCGCGTCTAGAAAAGTACCTTCGAAAATCGGCGAAATCGCGCATATAAGGCCTTAAGTGGTAAGAATTTCGAAAAATAGCCGGGACGGCAAAATAGGTGAGAGTTAACGGTACATTGTTACCAACTATCGATGGTAAATTGTGCGCAATAGTTGTATTTACTTATGTAGGTATTCGTTATGTTGCTCGTTGCGGGATCGTAACAATAGAGCCTCTGATTTGGTATGTCAACGAAGTAGAGAACTTGATCATCAATGTCCCAGTGTGGTCCCTCGGTCAGTGTGTGCGGATCGGAAATCGCTTCGATGCGGATTTCCGGTTTTCTCGGGCAGCCTCCTGCATCGGTAGACCTTGAAGAATGATTAGAATGCATGTGATTTCGGCGTGATAATCTCTATGTACGGTTTTTCATGCGAGAGTTGTGTCTGTCTCTTTAGGATCTAAAGAGACTATGAGAGACTCTAAAGAGATCTGAGAGAGTATTTATGTCTCTCTATCTCGATCTCTCTATCAAGTAGATAAACGATTCACAATTATCTCTGACAAATCCGCGTTATCGCGAAGAAAAAAAAAAATCGCGACTCTCAACAATCCTTATAACAATAATCATTGAGTACATGAAATCTTCCATGGCTGAAGATTTTTTTTCTCCGATCTATTCTATTTATATTCTGATAAATAGTTGCTCGAGAATAAAATCTTGTGATATATGTCCACCAAGCACTTCATTGGAAATATATATTTTTTATTTCGTATAAAAGTGTGTGTGTATATATATATATATATATGTCAGGTCGGCGAACAATTAAATCTTATGGAAATTTATTTTATAGCAATATAAATATTTCAAATGTAATGTTTTATGTAAATGTAAAAATTTCATGCAGATACGAGGATTTTAATGAACTATAAAATTGAATAACAATATGACTGGCAGTGGGATTTATTCTTTTATTGCATAGTTTTATAGCCAAGGGTCTTAATTTGAATTTGCAACCAAAATTTTGTAAAAATTACGAAAATCAACTGAGTTATGAAGATTTTTGTGAAACCTGCGTTCACCAACTGCGCTACACTTTTCTCTTTTTTCGAAACTATGTTTTTTAAATTCGTCCGATTCACTTCAAATTCAGAAAGAGCATGGTTTATAACATTATCTATCGAATAGATGATTATTCATAGTTGGATATATATAATTGATATTCATCCTAAAATACAACAAAAATGTGCATTTTTTTAAATCAAAATAACTTTATCTTCATGCAACTATACATGGCGCTGCGCTCACTCGACTTTAAAATACCAAAATATGACGAGTTATCGATGTATTTGTCCTTGGAATTTGTTTTCAGTAGGCTTAAAAAGACTTCCAATATTTTTTTGAAGTGCCGAAATTTCAAAGAATACCATTGTCTTTTGACCAGCTGCGTTTCTTCCATTCTTCTCAATGTTCTCATTTGTGGAATAACAACGGTTTTACACAAGTACACGGATTAGTACAAGAATTAAAAAGTAATTTTTGTCGTGAATTTCACGGTAAAAATTACTGTGATATATTTCAATGTGGTGACAAGTGAGAAAAGAATAATAATTCGTATACGACAAGTTTTTTTTAACTCACGTTACAGAAAACTTCAAATACGTAGCTAAAATTTTTCTATACAAGAAGGGTAGCGCGCACGATAATTTTTACCGAGAGCACAATACATTTTCCTATAACACTCATTAAATTTTATAATAAATCTTAAAATAACTGTTGTAAGACGATACTTTTTTATAGACATTTTTGAAAGGCATAAAATAATAAAATGCACAGTAAAATTTCGCTGATATTATATATTTTTTAAATTTAAGTTTTGCGTATTTTGTTACACATCAAAATTTACATTTGATGTGTAACAAAATAATTATATTTGATTTTAATATTATAAGTAGAAAAGTTTTAGATGTTAGATTTTATTCAATTTAAATTAGATTCGATTCGTTCGTATTCTGTAATCATTAGAATTTCATCGTTAGAATATATTTGGTTTTAATATTATAATTAGAAAAATATTAGATGTTAAATTTTATATGATATATTAGATTCTGTTCGATCTATCATTACTTTTTCCTCGCTTGTATTCTATAAGAATTATAATTTCATCATTACATTATACTTGATTTAAATATTATAATTAGAAAATATTAGATATTAGAATAAAAAATATCCTTAACCCAGGTCATAAGTTATCTACATGTTAAATTTCATTGAAATCGGTCAAGCCGTTTTGGCGTGATTGAGTAACAGGCAGACAGACAGACGGACGGACAGACAGACAGACAGACAGACAGAAAGTCAGATTTATAATATTAGTTAGGATAGGATATCGAAAAAATAAAAAAATCGGATACATATCAAAATATCGGATATTTTCGATATTTATAATATCGGATTTTTTCGAACCCTGCTTTCCCCAGAAAAAAAATTGAAATTGCCCAGTTTTTTTAGGCCCCAAGCTTGTGAAGACTCGTCAAAGGTACAGCGCCCCCCCCCCCCCCCCCGCGAGCCCTTTAGCAGTGAGGAAGCTCTTCGGTAAATACTCAACGTAAAACGCTTTCATTAAAATTGATCATTATCTCCCTCAATTCTTCATGTTTACGGGAGAGCATGAATATTAAGGATCGCTGTACATTAAAAAAAAAAACACGTTTGTTGTATTGTTAATGTACAGCAAACGTGTTTGTAAAAAATATACAGAGTTTCTAGCCATTCATCAAACTCCTACGAATTACTAAACCCCGATCGTATCTTCCTCGGCGCTAGAGATCGTACCGCGCGTACCCGGAGGCGCATGCGCAACGCTCGGCTTCACAGACGCAACGCACACACGAGCCTGGTCCGGGTGCGAGTTTGCGCGTGTGGCGTGTAGATCTCCTCCGCGTCTGTCATCGCGTAAGTTACGCGTTTCGTGATAATCGCAAACATATCGAAGGACGAGGAAAACCCGAAAGCGAAGAGTTAATATTTACATGATCGGATGTTGCGTCGAGTAGTCGCTGCTGAACAATCAACGGTATTGAATGCGAGCACCGCTAGACAGAGAAAGAGAAAGAGAGAGAGAGCCAGAGAGAAGATCGCAAACTTTCTCCACCAGATGACGCTTCCAAGACCAGCGATACTTCAAGAATTTGGGTTTGGGTGTCTTTCCCTCTGCCTGTATTTACTTCTCCCCAAAGGGTTCGGAACGCAAATTCTCTCGGCTACCTCGAGCCAGGAACTAACGAGCCAATCGATGTAATAACAATAATTGCGCACACGACGATGTCACGGTCCAACCGAGCGAAGCGAGGATAAAACCAACACTAGACGATTTATCGTTGCTACGCGTATCGCGCGACTGTTTCCTCGCGTCCTGAGAGTGCAATTATTGTAAACGTCGCTAGAGAATTGAATCTTCTATATATATATATATATATTGGCTCGCGGTGTGTCGGGGCGTTCTAATACCAGCTGTCATTATATTATTCTTCGTTTACTTTTTTCTCACATTATCGTAAGCCGCTGCGCGCGATAAGAAACATCGCGGATAACGCAAGCTTTATTTTTCTTCACTTCTTCATTTCAATCGTCTCGATAAGACGCTGTTGAAGGGTAAATAATTCCCACCGTGTTGCAACACGCGCACTCGTTCATCAAGAACTATCGCGGATAAACGATTGTCATTTTTCTTCTTCTTTTTTTGTTTTTTTTTTTTTTTGGTCTCGCTGAGGAGCAAAGAGTCGGAAATTTTGCAGCGATCTTGCGATAAGGAGAGTCTGATTTATCGTTATTTGTTTGTGCGATGAGGTGGCGAGTAACGGTGATAGGGGAGAGAGGGGTGTTTGTATTTTCGAGAGTTTACACGCGTTTCACTTTTACCAAATATTTGTCACTTCGCCGTTTCCGGTTCCGTGAAGACTCGCTCTCCCCCCCCCCCCCCCCTACTTCCCTCTCGGAGCCTTGGTATATTATAATTATATTGAGTATTGATATTTTCCTTACGTATTATTGTTTATATTGAATATTCATATTTTTACGAAGCCGGAAAAATCATCTGGCAAACGTACACAAAATTGGTAAATATTTTCGAATCGAAGGTTTACGAAAAAAAATAAATTAGCACGTTTTCCTTATTTTCCCAAATCTTGAGTGCAATTTTTCCGCAGTTTTTATGGGAGGTTTTCTTTATTTTCGGTGCAAAAAAACTTTAAGGGTGGTAAAGTTCGCCGAAATCCAGCTGAGAAATTATTTTTTTCTTCTCTTACCACGAACGTCTTCGAAGTACGCGTTCAAAATGTTGGCAGGACAACAACTCTATTCTTTATTTCTCTATTCTCAGACATCTTTTCTTCTTAACCCTTAGTGCGCACACCTTCATAGCGAATCATTTCGTGCACATGGGGTCAATTTGACCCCAGGCCATTTTTGATCTCGAATATCTCGGTAACTATGGCGCTTTTCGGAAAAAATGTTGAGTCACTTTTTGCAGTGAATCGATCAAACTTTAAGGCCGCGAAGTTAGATTTCCAAAAAAAAAAAACCTTTTATAATTGTTCAAAAACGTGCTCGAAGTTGATGGTACGCAAAAAAAAGCACTGTTTCGGTAAAAATTCTCGTAAAAACTTCAATTTTGAGTTTTGAAAGAAAGCCTTTTAGGCTTTTACAGACAAGGGTCCATGTTTTGAGGAAAAAAAATAGTCCGCTTTGCAGCCGTTCCAAAAAGTATATTTATCTTGGAGTATGAAGTTGGCCGTTTTTCAGGTTTCGTGAAAGTGGGAAAATGAGAGATTGCAACAAGTATTTTAAGGGGACGCTTACCTGTAAACGCTATTCAGGTACACGGAGAGAATTAAAAAGTAATTTTTGTCGTGAATTTCACGGTAAAAATTACCGTGATATATTTCAATGTGGTGACAAGTGAGAAAAGCATAATAATTCGTATGCGACAAGTTTTTTTTAACTCACGTTACAGAAAATTTCACATACGTAGCTAAAATTTTACTATACAAGAAGGGCAGCGCGCACGATAATTTTTACCGAGAGCACAATACATTTTCCTATAACACTCATTAAATTTTATAATAAATCTTAAAATAACTGTTATAAAGACGATACTTTTTTATAGACATTTTTGAAAGGCATAAAATAATAAAATGCACAGTAAAATTTCGCTGATATTATATATTTTTTAAATTTAAGTTTTGCGTATTTTGTTACACATGAAAATTTACTAGAAAATCTGGTAAAATGTTCTATCTGAAGAAGAAATTTTATTTTATTTTCGTGAAAATCTGTGTTTTACTCAGTAATAATAAGCGAAGTTTCAGGGTTGTCATCTGGTTACCGTTACTGCACGGTAATTTTTAACATTTAATTCTCTCCGTGTAAGAAAAAAATTTTGGGGTCAGGCTGACCCCGGATGCACACTAAGGGTTAAATATCTCAATTCTGGAGCAGGTTTAATGAGAAACATCTCTATTCCAAAATATCTCTTGTCTAAAACATTTCTCTGTCGAAACATCTCTATTCGTAAAGATCACTATGCCACAATAACACACTTCTGAAATATTACTGCTCTTAAATATCTCCATTCTTCAAAATCACATCTGAGATCGAAAACATCTGTATTCCGACAATTTCATGTCACAATATCTCTCTTCCGAAACATCTCTATTCCAAGAGCCTCTTGGCGTTGCACTTGTTTTATTCATGGCCAATATAGTAAATGCAGATTAAAAGCTGGGTTGGAAGAAAAATGGGACGTTACTGTATTACAATCGGTAAGTCTAACCTCTAAGACGAGTCAAAATTTATAGCCTCCTCTGAACACTCGCCGGCACTTAAGGCCTTATATACGCGAAAAATTTCAAAATGTTTAATTTTTTATTTATTTTTGATTCCATTAGCCCGAACGGTTAGGAATATTTTAAGCTCTACAGAACTGGAAAATTCCAAAAATTGTTAAAGTTACAGCATTTAGAGCGCGTAATAGATACCGCGCGGCGCGCCCGACCGCCAACTTCAAAGCCGTTTTTCCACGATTCACTTTTTTGAACCTTGTGAAAGTTCTAACTCTTGAACGAAGGTTCAGATAGCTTCGAAATTTTTACAACATATTCTTAGTATCATCGCCTATCGTGTGAACCACAGAAACAAAAATTTCAATGACACAAAAAAATATAAAAAATAAAATACCGACAGAAAATTGAGTAAAAAAATTTTAAGTTTCGAATTTTTATTATAATAATTTTTTTAAAAATAATATTGTTGGTTCACACTGAAGATACATTCATTATGCAATTATAAATATGTTCATTTTTTTTTTTCAGACACCCACATCGATGCCGAGAACTTTCACCATCAACGCGCGCGCAAAAAAAATACATTGCTTTATTATGTTATATCTCCGCCATTTGTTAATATTTCTGATTTTTTTTTTACATACACTTAACCATGTGCATAAATGATCTGTAAAAAAAATGTTGTCAATATAGGCGTCATTTTTTTTTTAACGGCGTCTAGAAAAGTACCTTCGAAAATCGGCGAAATCGCGTATAACTTTAATTGGCAACTCGGCCTTAACTTTAATTGGCGTTAAAGTATAACTTTAATATAGTATAACTTTGATCGCGTCTAACTTTAATTGGCAAATCGGCCTTAACTTTAATTGGCAACCAAGAAAGAAAAAAATCCTACTACTTTGTCATATTTTTTTTTTTTTTGGACCGAGTTCAGGATGCCGAGATCCCTGAAACCTTTTATATAGCGGCAAAGAGAGAGAGAGAGAGAGAGAGAGAGAGAGAGAGAGAGAGAGAGAGAGAGAGAGAGAGAGAGAGAGAGAGAGAGAGAGAGAGAGAGAGAGAGAGAGAGAGATAGAGAGACAGAGACTCATGATTTGGTTCTGCTTTCACTTACCTTGAGGAAACCGCGCAAACGAATCCAAGCAGCCCAAAGACGAGCACGAGCGATCTCCAATGTCTCATTGCGTTCATCGTGTCTCACGAAATTTCCCTGACGAACAAATTAAAAAGAAAAATAAAACTTGAGTAGAAGATCGAGTGGTAGTGTCGAGTTTAGAAAAAATAAAGGAATGAGCAAACGTTGAGACAAGCCTTAACTTTATATACGAAAGGTCTGCATATATATATGTATGCTTCTTAGCAAAGTGACCGGGATTTCTCGTTACCTCGCAGCGGAGTCTTTATTGCCAATCGCGCATTAAAATATCGCGCGAAAACGAAAATAATGAATTTCTCGTCTCGTTCCCCTTCGCCCGCCTCCTGTCATGAACATGAATGTTATTCTTCAGGCATATATCAGTGGCTTTCGTCGCTTGAATGCAGCAGGTCATGAATTTTCATTGCGCAAAAGAAACAGAATTAGTGTCATTATTGTTTGACTTTTCGTATGCGGCTCTGAGCAGAAGAGGGGAACAAAAAAAAAAACACTCGAGGCTTCTCGGACACATTTTTTTTTTTGCGCTAGTCAGGTCCTGTTATTAACGACACTCGGTTTCGATAAGAACATGAATATTTCGTCTTATCTTATACCGGAAGAAAAATTGCGACGGTAACAGCAGGCGCGGTGGCTCTTCCAGAAGAGCGTAAAATTAACGAAGTCGTACTTGATGAACTTCATCAATAATTGGAAACAATGCCGGTCACAGTAGGAAATTGTATTATTGGGATATTGTGAATATGTTGGGAATTCCAGTGACCAGAGGGCGTAGAAATAATTTGTATTTAACGTTAGTTAAGGGGTAACATCACTAGAATTTTCAAAAAATTGATTCTTTTTATTGGCTCAAGAGACGCATTGAACCATTTAGAATAAGGGAAAAAAGTTTGATACCTGTAAAAAAAAAAAGGCCCGCACACGGGCCAGCCAGCCACTGCCACCGTGCAGTGGCTGGCAACAAGACTTGATGTACATTTTTTTTTACCATTTATTTGTAGCCTTAGACTTGTACTAAGTTACAATGAGTGACCAAATCGTTGCTTGGGAGGCCATTCGCAAAACATCAACGAAAGTTTCAATGATACTGTTTGGAGCTTGACTCTAAAGGCCGACTCAAGTGGAAAAAAAGTATTAAATGTAGCAACTGGTATTGCTGTGTGCAACATTAACGACGGTCTGACTAATATTCTACGAATTATGAAAGTCTGGGAGTTGGATATTGGCCGTCAAGCTTACAATTTTTGTCTTGAAACTGATGCTAGACGGATAAAACACGCTGAGCTGTCCATAAACAGCACAAATTTTTTTGGCCGCCTGCTCCACCTTTTCACCTTGCTCGTAGTGGTACTGAAGAATGTATCGAATTTTCTCTTTTTTTACCTCCATTTTGGAACGCTGTAACACACAACTGGCTTCACCAAACACAAAACTGCCAAAGAACTTTTTTTGAAGCGTAATGTCACCGTTAAATCGCCGTACAGTATGACCCGATGCGATGTATATATCGCGAGATATGGCTCACTAAAGACATATAGTGGAAAACGCTCAGAACTTTTTACTTCACCCAATATTTGAACAGAGAAGGGCAGCTTTGTGGTCCTGGGTTAGCTGATCAATGGTATCAAATTTTGAACAACAAAATTTTTCATTCTTTCACGTCTATAACACATCTCAAAACTTTAAACGCGTTTTTCTCGAAACACAAATTTTTCAAAACGTCACGCAGCATAACTCCAACAATTTGCATTCTATTCACTCCAAATTTTGTTTGGGTTTGTTTGGGTTGCATTCTATTCACTCATTCTATTCACAATTTGCATTCTATTCACTCCAAATTTTGTTTGGGTTGCATTCTATTCACTCATTCTATTCACAATTTGCCTTCTATTCACTCCAAATTTTGTACACATGTGTAAAATAACATTTCGAAGAGAGATCCGTACGGGTTTTTCCATGAGTTAATTATAACATTATTTATTAACATATGAGTGTCCGTTTTTTCTGTCGAAAATTGACTTTTTACCTTAAATGCTTGCCAATTACACAAAAATTAATATTTTCAAAATTTCCTAGGTATTTCTCTAGCTATAGTCATGTAAATTAATAGAAATTTTTACATTTTTTTGTAGATTCAAATTTGCGTCAGCTATACTGCATGCCGCAGAGCGTCTCAGATTTAACATGCCTCGCAAAAATGGCTCCAGCGTCACCATTTTGTATAATTTTTTTAATATAAATTTTTTTTGCTCACTTGAAAATATGACTAATAACATCCTTGAATACTATTATCCTCTTACTTGTCCTTCCATCCAAAAAAAAAAACGCTTAATTGTTGAAGTTTACAGTGATGTTGCCCTTTAAAGAATTTTATATACATTTATATTATTATAATTATTTATATTAAATTCATATATTTATAATTATTTATTTTATAAACGTGTTTAATTGCGAATGTTAATTCGACGTAAACGTATGATAATAATAGTGGTACTATTCATATCGAAATATATTGTTATAACATGCCAGCTCAATAATTGCATCCCTGTAGAATGATTTCGAGGAGGAAACCCTCGTAAACTTTCCAGTCGTTCGATTTTCTTTCGAATTCAGTGAGCCGTAACATAATCGAAATGTCAATGACAAGAAAATCGTTCTTCAGCCTTGAAAACTCGGCCACAAATGATGTCTCCTTCCTTTTTTCACAGCTCTGCCCAATCGTTGCAATATACTAAAAAAAAAAAAACGTAAGAGCATAAATACAAATGATAATCTCCTTGAAAAAGTGAAGAAAAATATTAGTTTTTCGATATCACGTTTGATTTTTAATGTCGTGCTCAATTTATTTATCGTAAAAAATTGAATAATTTATTCCACCGCACGAGGCATCGCCCCACTGCACTTAAGGGGCTATTCTACTATGAAGGCTCAAAAAATAAGCTATTTTGTAATCATTTTTTTTTTTTTTGAAAACTGTTGCATGTATCGGTACAAACTTTTTTTTTTTCGCTTACACTCTTATAGAATAGAAAAGAATTTTGTTGTTGTTGCATATAAATGTATGATTATTTAAAAATTTATAATCCTGTAAAGTCATGAATATATATAGTGAATGCAAGAAACGACGACGTTTTGTTATTTTGCAATATAAAATAACAATTCTAGTTCGGCCGATAGCGACACTTATACAGATTGACAATCTTTTAGAATTTTTTGTTTCAGATTACCTGGAGAGCGCAAATTATCAACGCCAGCGACATACTTTTTTTTTTCATGCCTTTACACGATTATCAATTGTTAAATAATTATACATTTATATGCAACAACAAAAAATTGTTTTCTATTCCCTAAGTGTGTACCTTTAAGCGAAAAAAAATTTTTTTTACCCATACATGCAACAGTTTTCTAGAAAGAAAAAAATGATTAAAAATAGCTCACATTTTGAGCCGTCACAGTAGAATAGCCCCTTTATTCGAGGTAATATTCTTTTTGATCGCCTAAAACTCCTATAAATTTAATGTGCAACGGTCATCTCACTACACGGAGAGAATTAAAAAGTAATTTTTGTCGTGAATTTCACGGTAAAAATTACCGTGATATATTTCAATGTGGTGACAAGTGAGAAAAGCATAATAATTCGTATGCGACAAGTTTTTTTTTAACTCACGTTACAGAAAACTTCAAATACGTAGCTAAAATTTTACTATACAAGAAGGGTAGCGCGCACGATAATTTTTACCGAGAGCACAATACATTTTCCAATAACACTCATTAAATTTTATAATAAATCTTAAAATAACTGTTATAAAGACGATACTTTTTTATAGACATTTTTGAAAGGCATAAAATAATAAAATGCACAGTAAAATTTCGCTGATATTATATATTTTTTAAATTTAAGTTTTGCATATTTTGTTACACATCAAAATTTACTAGAAAATCTGGTAAAATTTTCTATCTAAAGAAGAAATTTTATTTTATTTTCGTGAAAATCTGTGTTTTACTCAGTAATAATAAGCGAAGTTTCAGGCTTGTCATCTGGTTACCGTTACTGCACGGTAATTTTTAACATTTAATTCTCTCCGTGTACTATTGTAAAATTGCAACGTGTCGGTTCATGCGTTTTTCGTAAAACTTTGGTATTCGAAAATTGACGCTTTCAAATTATGCCTGCACTTCGTTTCATCTGAAAAAATAACAAAAAAACGTATTTTTTTCAATGTATAAACAAACGCATTTTTCATAATACCCAAACAAGCGTCAATACGATCGCAAAACTCATATCCGCGACACACGAAAGCAATTTCCTAAATAAATTCCTTTTGAATTTGCCGCCTTGCGCCAAGCGCATGCGCAGAATCAATCGTACTAGCCGTAGATGAGCGCCACGGCCGCGGGGCGTCGCAGGTCGCGGCATCTAGCGTTGCAACGGTACTTTCCGATTGATGGAAATGGCTCGGGACGCCTCGGCGCAATGGCGCCGGTATTCCCGGTCGGCCAACATCATCGGGTCACGTGACAGCGTCGTATTGATACGTGTCGTTGAGAGGAGCCACGATTTCAAGCTCGCCCCTCCGGTTTATCGTAGCACAGTGAGCGCGCACCGTGGCGCACACTTTCCCGTGAACGACGAGTGTGAGGGACGCGTGTTAACAACGACTGGTGTCTCTCGACGTCTCGCGCTTTAACTCGCCTTACGAGCGACGTGTACCAGCCCCCGTTTTTCTTTTAATTTTATGTTTCCCCGTAAAAGTAATAAATTAAATTTGCGACGAAGCCACGAGATTCGAGGATAACGAGATTGTGTGAGCGCGTGGACGAGTTTTGTTGAACGAAATATCCGAGCGATCGTCATGGGGAGTGAGTATACAGAACCGTAAATAAGAGCAAAGTGTTTCGCTCGCTGTAGATTTTCTCTTCTCTGTCTCTCTCTCTCTCTCTCTGTTTCGCGACCGCTTGATGGCACGAAAATTTTCACTACCGTACGGACGACGAATGAAATAGAAAATATGTCGGGCTGAATGGCGAGCGCGTCGTTGAATGTTCCAAAATCGCCGCTCTCCACACTGACAGACGTGTAACGTTTCTTTTTTTATTTCGTCAATTGCAGTCAAATTTCTCGAGGTGATCAAGCCCTTCTGCGGCATACTGCCGGAAATAGCGAAGCCCCAGCGCAAAGTGAGTACTCACGTAAAATCGAAAAAAAAAAAAACGAAAAAAAAAACTACGTACGTTCTATTTTTGGTATCTTTCTCGCGTATTTCGCGGTGTTTCGAGTCTTGAAAATTGACGATTATTAATCTCTTCTCCGCAGATACAATTCAGGGAAAAGGTACTATGGACGGCGATAACGCTATTCATCTTCCTGGTTTGCTGCCAGGTGAGGCGTCCGCTCAAGCAATAACGGAAGAAGCGACAAGAGATCCGATAATAACCGCCATATGTCGCTCTTTTCAGATTCCGCTCTTCGGTATCATGTCTTCGGACAGCGCCGATCCGTTCTACTGGATCCGTGTCATTCTCGCTTCCAACAGAGGCACCCTCATGGAACTCGGCATATCGCCGATCGTCACTTCCGGCCTCATAATGCAACTCTTGGCGGGCGCCAAGATCATAGAGGTCGGCGACACTCCCAAGGACAGGGCGCTGTTCAACGGAGCACAGAAGCGTAAGTATACCTGCGTCCGAATCTTACGAGCGGTGGAGGGAAAGAGGAAGGCTCAATTCCAAAGAAACCGATCGTGACCTAAAATAAAGATCGATTTTCAATCATTTTTTCTGAGGAGAGCGTCGGGATGGTGAGGTCGAGATTTTACACACAATTGATACATAGTCTTGCCATGATTGGGTTTTTTTTTCAATCACAAATATTGATAAACAATGGAGTTGTTGTTATTTAAAGAAAGGGACCAGGGTCATTCCGAATGGAAAATAAGAAAAATGTACTTTTAGTATAACAAAAAGACTTTCGTATGATCAGATGATTTTTTTTTATTGTGAAAATTACGAAAATGGCACGTTGTGGGAAAAAAAGTACTATATTCGACAAGAGAAAACAACTTTGAACATTTGTGATTGACAAATGGGTGAATGTATGGAAAAATTATCCGGTCGTACAATAGAAAATGTTACAAACTAGACTCTGTCTGAATTTCAAGTGAATCGGACAAATATGTACTTTTGGGCCGGTCTTTCCCAACGGGGGGGAATTCCCAAAGGCTCTCTCTCTCCTAGACTTTTACTCCGATTGACTTTAAACTTTGGGAGAATATTCTAGACATATTGTACTATTAGATAATAAAATATAAAAAAATGGATTTTTTGGAATTTTCAAGCTCACGTAACCCCTCAATTTACAAAGTAAACTAATTCGGTGATGATTTTCAGTGTTCGGTATGGTGATCACGGTCGGCCAGGCGATCGTTTACGTGATGACGGGAATGTACGGTGATCCAGCGGTGATCGGACCCGGTGTCTGTTTGCTCATAATAATTCAGCTGTTCGTCGCCGGTCTCATCGTTCTTCTGCTCGACGAGCTTTTGCAAAAGGGTTACGGTCTTGGCAGCGGTATATCGCTCTTCATCGCGACAAATATCTGCGAGACGATCGTGTGGAAGGCGTTCTCACCGGCGACCGTCAATACCGGACGTGGCACGGAATTCGAAGGCGCCGTCATAGCCTTATTCCATTTGTTGGCAACGAGACAGGACAAAGTTCGGGGACTTCGCGAGGCCTTCTATCGTCAAAATCTTCCGAATCTCATGAATCTTCTCGCAACTATATTGGTCTTTGCCATAGTAATATACTTCCAGGTAAGAAAACAAAAACCTCGATATTAATTTATTGAGATTTGTCCACGTTGCTACGTGGTTGTTCGAGTTTCTTATTGGCGTAGCCGAGGGACGCCCCCCCCCCCCCCCCAGAAAAATGATCCAAAATAATTGGAGTCAAATGATCGATTAATTTAATTTAAGTTTCACTCCAGTAAGCATAATAATACATTGTGTACCAAGGAGGCAAATTGGGACTTTTACGCCTCGCGCGATGTTTTCAGTACGTTTCAGTAAATAACAGTCAATAATGCCTCAGCGTATGCAATAATTCCTCGACCTAACGATTGATGGCAGCACCTAACAACAAAGTGGGTAAAAAAAAAAAACTTTTAAGTCCTAGGACGTAAATGACCTCTTTTACGTACCGTTTACACCTACGAAAAAGCGAGAAAAACATTGTTGTGGTACATATATATATAAAAAAAGACTTTCTCAATGCCGTTTCATTTTTTTCCAGGGCTTCCGTGTGGATCTGCCGATAAAGTCAGCCAGATATCGCGGCCAGTACAGCAGCTATCCAATCAAACTGTTCTACACGAGCAACATCCCGATCATTCTTCAATCCGCGCTGGTCTCCAATCTTTACGTGATCTCGCAAATGTTGGCGGTCAAGTTTCAAGGTAACTTGGTCGTCAACTTGCTTGGCGTTTGGTCGGACGTTGGAGGTGGTGGTCCAGCCAGATCTTATCCCGTCGGTGGATTGTGTTATTATCTCTCGCCACCCGAGTCCGTCGGCCACATACTTCAGGATCCCGTTCACGCCATGCTCTACATTCTCTTCATGCTTGGCTCTTGCGCATTCTTCTCGAAAACTTGGATCGAGGTTTCCGGCAGTTCCGCCAAAGACGTAAGTGGACCGTCGCGCTCTCGTAAACCGTCCATTGAGAATAATCGCGTTAACGATATTTGATGTTTTTCATCGGTACGGGATCCTTTCCCCGGACGTGCTCACCTTGCTTCAACGTTCTTATAACGCGTTCAATATGTTCCCGAATAGACGAATGAGATTTCTTAAATAGGATTTCCCAGTGGAGTGAAGGAACGCTTTAACGAGGTTATCCATGGTATTGAAGTTTGCATCGTTGCAGTGCAACGAAAAGATCTTTTTCTTCGTATTGGCCAATGTTTTTTTTCCCACATTTAGGCTACAAAAGTCATTGAAATATTTTTAACGAATCTTATTAGAGATCCATTGCCTCAATCTGTGCCAAAAAGAATTTACATAGTAATCACAATGAAGAAATTAAAAAATAACGAAATGAAGTTTTTTTCGGACTTGATGAAGAAGAAAACAAAGTTTTAGTATCCATTTTTTTCAGACTTTTTTTTTTGATACTTCGAGAACTTGGGACAAAAATGTCGTGCAAAAAAATTATTGAAAAAGTTATGGGCCTCTAAATATCGCGTGGAAAAAAGAGTTGAGGCGGTTGACGTGTTTCCAAAGCTCCCATTCATCTGAAACAGGAATAAAAACAATTTTCTTGACGAATAAGGATGTCATTATGGCAGGTACCAAAGAGAATTTTTTTTAATGGCGACTGTCTGAAAAAAAAGTTACTTTTTCGTATTTTTTCAAAGTTTATAATTTTTTTAAATAGTAATAATAATAATTTCGCAATGTCCGAGGGATAGACGATGGAGGGATATGTACTGAAGGTCCATACCAAATTTGAAGTCAATCGGTTGAATATATCTCGAGATTTTATGTCGAACAAATAGAGAAAAGTAAAAAAAACTAACGCGTTTAAGGTATTATTGGATATTATTAGGTATTATAATAATTGAAGTCAAATTCGACAATATTGGCGCGTGTTTAACGGAAGTTTTGTGACTGTGCATCTGATTCAACTGTCCAACAAACTTAATTAATACGTCCAGATCATCTTATTATTATCAATAATTTCCCAAAAACTTAATATATAGAGAATTTTCCAATGATTGCTATTAATTCATCGTTAAAAAAACGATACTCATTACTTTAATTAATTTCTCGACAATGACTCAGTCGATTTATTTAAAACTTAGCATAATCAATCGCTTGATTCTAAATCTTGGTGATATAATATTTTCCGAATTTACGGCGTTTTAGTTCCATTCGTTTTGCAACCATTAAGAGGTTATACCAGTGTGAACGCTGAAAATTTGGGTGATTTTCGGGAATTTTTTGGAAGAAAAGTACTCAATTAAATGTTTCAGAAAATTAAGAATATATTTGGCTATATTTGACCTATATTACATAATTTTTTCATAGAAAAATATTGAGATCCAAGCGACTTATGCGCTGCCTTCGGAGGCGCCAAAAAAAAAAGTTCCTCCACTGCTGACATGATTTCGGCCGATTGAGTAGTTGAAACCGAAAAAGGAAAAAATGTCGTTAAACTGGAAGGTATTTCCTGTACAATGACGTAGGATTTTCGAAAAATATCAAAATCTAACAAAATGGCATAGTTATGAAAAAAAAGTCTGTTTTCTTGCCTATAAAATGGTCGTTTTTTTCAATGCCAAATCGTCAATTTTCATCCAATCAATAATATCCTACGTCATTGTAGAGTAAATATATTCAAGAGTACTCAGTTCAAATTTCAAGTCAATCGGATAATTGCTCTTTGAGTTACAATGTCAGGAAATTTGAAAAATCTCATTTCGAGAAAAACGCGTTTAAAGATTTAACTATCGATTTTTGCAAGATAAAATGATATTCGCAAGATAAAATGATTTTTACAGGATATTCTTGAAAGTATAAACTGTCGAAAAAGGCAAAAAAAATCGATTTTTTGAAAGTGTCACACTGGTATAGCTCCTTAACGTCTGCAGAAGCTGTTTTCCCGTAAGCTACCGTGTTAAACTCATATGTTTATAACTACTGAATTATTTAGTGAAAAATTCTAAAATAATTAATGTATTATTATTCTATCAAGAACTATAATTTATCAAATTTTCAAAAAATTTTGCGATTTTTTAATATCCATCCAGCAATACCTTAAAGTTTTGAGCACAATTTCAGACAACCGCAACTATCTAAGTGGTATAATGGCATATTATACTTTACATTAATCGGTCATTCCTGCCTCGTAAAGTGTGCCTTCCTCGACTTCGGAATGATGATTTTCTGAAGCTCGTTCTGCCCCTGCGAGCAGTTTTAGCTTCCTTAGAATCTTCCGATTGTCCGATTCGCGCCGCGCGGCCTCTCAATCCGGCTGTATTCAAATTGCTATAACTTTGTAAATATTGGGTATTTCGACATTTCCTTTTAAGGAGATTGAGGTGTTAGCAGAAAAAATGTTGAAAAATCGGACAAATGAAAGTCACATCTTAAAAATGTATGCAACGTTGCCAGATTGGAAAGCGGCTTAGCTTTTGTAACGTACTGTCTCTAACTTTTGGGTAAAAAAGGACTGTAACACCTCAACGTCCTTAAGGATATATTCTTAAAATTCTATACTTCGAGAAAATGTCCCAAAAAAAATACCTCCTCAAAACGTCTTCTTTTCGAGTGTCCAATTTTTAGGCACTCATCATCGATATATGCTCGTAACTAAACCGATGTAATCTCTCGCGTATGATAGGTGGCGAAGCAACTGAAGGAACAACAGATGGTGATGCGAGGACATCGCGACAACTCGATGATCCACGAATTGAATCGTTACATTCCGACCGCGGCCGCATTCGGTGGCCTCTGTATCGGTGCGCTCTCGGTACTCGCCGATTTTCTGGGCGCGATCGGCAGCGGCACCGGTATATTGCTCGCTGTCACGATAATCTACCAGTACTTCGAGATCTTCGTGAAGGAACAGAGTGAAATGGGTGGCATGAGCACGTTACTTTTCTAATCTCGTAACGCAATAGACTCGAAAAGTGAATTCATTTTTTTTTTTATCACGAAGAACTGCATAATAATAATTTATTGTATAAAAAAAAGAAGAAAAAAGCAAAAAGTCGTTGGTGGAAGGAAGAGAGGAAACAGATACGTGGACAAACACGGGGACATGGAAAAGGGCGGGGGGCGCATTACCCGTTGGAACGAGACGCCGAAACGACTGTCGATCGCGAAGCTTAAGGGGCCAACACCACCGTGCTGGAAAGAAATCTGAGAAGGGAGCTCGGAAGTTGATTTTCGAAAAAGAATAAAATTCATTTCATATGGACTATATTAGTTTTTAAGATTGTAAATGAAAAAAAAGAGTACATTTTTCACAATTTTTCATACGAATAGTCGCGCACTGGCAGGCCGAAATTAATTTTTTTCGTTGGGGCTTCGCGTGGTAAATAAAAAAAAATCCAAATGTAAATACAAAACGCTCGAGAAGTACTGAGGATTAAAAAAAAAATCATTTTTTTAGGAAAAATGCATTCATCTTTGCAATTTTTTTTTTTTTCAAAATAAAAATGTTAATTACCAAAAGATTTCGATATTTTGCAGACTTTCACCGTTTCGCAAAAATCGTTGGTACGCCTCAAGGTTTCATTAATGTCTTGAGAAACCGTTATTCAGCTCCTGGCCGATTCTAAAAATAGGATTTTCTTTTTGTGCACGTTTTTGTACTACGAATTGTAAATTTTCGACGCAATTTAATGATTTTATTTTTCGAAATCAACTTCAAAGTCGCCGTATCAGGAATCGGTCTAACGGATCGGTGTTGCCCCTCGACAAGAGTGCAAATCGAGGTATATCTCTGCGCGCTCGCGCGTAAGTCAATGAACGCTCATTCACGGATCATCGAATTCTCGTTCCCTTGGGAGAGAGCGAGAGGGAGGGAGAGAGGGTACGATCTCGGCATGTTCTAGTTCGCGAGGGTGACCGCTCGAAATATTCGATGCGTGAACAAATTGTGAAGAGCCTTAACAGAGAATGAAAAATATACATATGAGTTCGAGATATACGTTTGCTCAACATTGAGACACGACTCATCGTTGCATGTTAAAAGTGCACATTCGAGACACGAAAAGTTCATCAAACGTCAATCGTTGATCCATAATGATCTCCGTATGTTTCGTTTGCTTTTTTTTTCCACGCACCCATAATTCATCGTACGTGCACGGAAGAATCGGGCGAGAGAAAGTTTTTCTTTCATTTTCATACACACACACACACACACACACAGCCCCGGTTAGGTTATATTCGCGTAATTTGCAAGAATATTGTGAAATTAAGGCCCAGAGTAGTCAATCTCATTGTCAAGATGAAGAGTTGTTCTTTCGCACCGTTTGTACGTTTGTTTATCAAAGAAACTGAAGAGAAGTATGGGGGGGGGGCGGAGAAGAAGAGGGGTCTTCCGAGAGCGAATGTAAATTTTGTCGGTGCAAAGCCGCAAGGATATAATAATAATAAATCTCGCGATGTAAATATTATCGTGAAATGTTTTGGAAGGCGCACGCCTTACGAAAACTAATCGGTTGGAAATCAACGAGAGAGAATTCTGTCTCTCGATATGCCGTTGATTGATAAGCGTTGCTCGAGAAGTGTGCAATCCTCGATACAGGACGAAGCGCCTACTAGCGTTCATACTTAAACTTTTTTTTTATAAAGGGTGCGCCCATTTCAATGGACTCGAATATCTTCGAGACTGTTGATCACACGAAAATACGTTTCAGACAATTGTTGAATAGTTTCGAGGGTCCGAGCTGGTGCGAGTCATCTTTTTTTGGGATTGGACGCGTAGAGGGGCGAAGGTCAATTTTGGTTTTTCAAATGGCATATGCTCCGAAACGATGCAGCTGGTTATTCCCTACACAAAATTAACGCATCGATTGGTGCGTTGAAAAATATTACATTAAAAAAAAAACAATGTTGACCGTGTGCGCAGAAAAAAAAAAGACGAGGTGCCTCCTGAAACTGTTAAACTTCTGTCTCGAACATAATTTACTATCAATAGTTTGAAAGATACTCAAATTCGGTCTATTTTGATGGGACATCCTGTATATTTTCTTTAAGGTGTTACACCACTTTGGCGCTCGAAAAAATAGATATAAAAGATACAAAAAAAATGACGCGACTATTAAATATATAAAATAGTTTTTATGTTTCACAAATACATTATAGTTTTATGAACAAATGAATAAAAAAAAATATTTAAAAATGGCAGAGATATAAGTCGTCTAGGTAGCACCCTCTTGAAAATCCTCGCCGATGGTAGAATTTTTTTCTCTGTCAGGCATCGTTTGAAAAATAAAATAAAAAATTAAATTCTCGTGCAGAAAGGTAAGGGAAAACATTTCAAATTTTTTTTTGTAGAAATGATAGCTGTTTGCAAAAAAAAAAAACGAAGAGGTTTACCAAAATGTTGACTTTTGAAAATTAATAAATGAACGCGGCATCCAATAAAAAAAAATTTGTTCATAAAACTGGATTTGTGAAAGATAAAAGTTATTTTATATATTTAATAGTCGTTTCAAATTTTGTTTAAATTTTTATATCTATTTTTCCGAGCACCAAGGTGTGTAACTCCTTCGTCGAAATGAGAAGCGAATAAAACAAGCGACTGATACTCGAAACCGCGTTCATCATCATCATGCATAACGTCATTCCTGTATTATTATAAACGACAATGCAACAAGAAAAATTAACTTTATTTTTCGTTTCTTGTATTTGAGAGAAAGAGCGAGCGAGAGAGAGAGAGAGAGGGTGAGAGGGAGAGAAGAAAAAAACAATGTTCTTTTTATAAAAAATCTTCAAGTTCCTGTATTTGTGTCACTCACCCGTCATTGTCCATTTGACGTTTCTACAAACGACAATTTTTTATAAATTTATACTCGACGCGGTTTTTATTTACACTGTTCTACGCGTTACGTAAAATCTTTAAAAAAAATATATCAAAGGACACGAGAAGAGTTCATTTGTGCTCGTTGTAAAATAAGGTCGCGTAGAGCGGACCCGATTTGTGAATATTCGCGAGGAGGAGAAGTCTCAGGGTGTCGGTGAAACGTATGTTCGGAGTCGAAGTGTCGGTGTCCCGCCAAGCCACGTTCGAACCTTCCGTCAGTGTGAAGAGCGCCGGTGAGGGCACGTTCTCGTGCATGTACGCCCATATGCACTCTCGCATCACGGTGTTTATCTGGACGAAATTCAACAATGGTCGTTAACGCAGCTCTTGGGTAACATTACTTTTTTTTTTTTAACACATTGGGAAATTACGGGTTGCATTGGTTGAAATTGAATGGAACCAAAAACTCTATTTTCGGCAAAACCATAATACCTCCCCCTTTGGGTTTTTTTTTCTTATAAAGGTATTTTTACGTTAAATAATGGAAATGGACGGACAAGCCCAAGCGCATTTTCTATGGCTATTAAAATCCGTTTCCGAACCCTGGTTACCGGACCCAATCGGCCAATTAGCGGCCGAGATATAATTTATCAAAGTTTAGCAAATTCGCAAAACCGGCAATGCTTCGAAAAGGCATTTTTTCGCATTTCGGCTTCTCCAGAATCGCTCTTTCGGTCTAGGCACCTCTACCTAGGCTCATTTTGCGCGGAGTCGATCGAGCTTTCGAATGAATTTTGACCCATCCGTCTAGGACCACTTGCCGATCCGCGGGATCACTCCAAAGTGAGCCTCCTGGATTGCGCCAATTTTCCTTTGGTTGTTGATTTTTGCGATTTTCGGATGGGAGGAAACGAATTATCGGGATGGGTCCAACGGTATTAACTCTGTTAAAATCCTTTTCCGTAAGGGGGGTGATGAATTCCGAATGGTTAATAAGCGGCCGAGATATGGCCGATCGAAAAATCGCGATTTGAGCGTTTCTGCGGAGCCGGCCGGATGGTGGAAAAAATGAAAATTTTCGATTTTTTTTATATTATAGAGTCGTATCCCATGTAAAATGATCGCTGATTGCGTAAATCCCAGTCCTGCCTGCTGAAAATGGATATTTCATCGAAATATTCCGGAAAAATCCTATTTTCGGCAAAACCGTTTGTGTTTTTTTCTTACAAAGCCATTTTCTCGTTAAAGAATGGAGATAAGTTTGCATGGAAAATTTCTTGCATATATCAATTTAACACTTGGTACGAATATTCTTCAAAACAAATAATAAAATGCATATTTTAGGATTTTTTAAAACAACCCTTAATTAGGGGTTATGAAGTTTCTATGGGCCAAATTCTACGCAGGTGAAGCTACGAGCGAAGGCTAATTTACTATATAAATTATTAGATGGCAATGTGACCAGCAATGCCATCACCACAAAGTATTGCATAAATTAGACGATACTTAAAGTCGTAATTTTTTGTTAAAAGTTCGGTAACTTGGCTTGATATTTTACCAGTATACTAGGATGTATTTTTGTCCAATTGTAGACGAAAATCGCTTAATTGTTAAATATTCGGGTTCGTGAAAGGAACACCTTAATTCGAAGGTAGCTCAATATCGTGTTTTTGCATTTGTCTGGGCTCCAAACGAACCCAAACAAAAACGAAAACACTTATTTGTAAAGAAATACTGAGTAAATGTTTACAAGCCTTTTTTGTTCATTATTTCGTCAATCAATTACTCAGTGATTTGATGAATTTGTTTTTGGTAAAGTAGTTCAGACGTACTGTGAATTTCAAATAATTCCTGTTTTAAGGCACTTTTTTTTTGAATGGGCAAAAAGAAAAAGGAATAAAGTACTTTAGGACGAACCTGATTCGGATTGAGAATCGGAAGAACGTCCCTGAGGCAAACCAACGGCGGTGGTAACAATTGTCCAAGTGCCATTACGTTCGCGAGCAACATGCCGTCCGCGGTGTTCCAATTGGCCATAACCGTGGCGGCGATTGCTCTCAATAGAACCGAGCAATACGCGAGGGCCGGTCTGTGCCTCGCCGTTAGCTCGAGAAGTGTCCAGAGCACGGGCACGTCCCGAAACGTTCGTCTTATCTGCAGATCTCGTTCCACCGTGACCTTCGTGAATTCCTCGTCGGGCCACGGCAAACCGTTGTACATAACGTCTGGCGAAACGAGCTCGACCAGTAGCAGACTGACCATCGTCATCGCGTCGAGGTTCACGGGATACGGGCCCGGATCTTCGTTGCTGCAACAGGCCTGTGGAGAGAAAAGAAAAGCAGAAACTTCAAAATTACTCGAGTAATTCAATAGTCGCTGTTGTTACTTGAAAATGACTTCAGTAACTCAAAAATTACTTCACCAAGTTCGAAATTAATTAAATGTTCAACTTGAAAAGTACTTTATTAACTTTGAAATGACTTTAGTAACTTTACAGGTACTTGAGAAACTTAAACATTATTTTCGTTACTTTAAAATTGATTCATTAACATAAAAATGACTCGAAAAGCGTAAAAATGCCTTCGGTATCTCAGAAGTTACTTTAGTGGCTAAAAAATTATCTTACTAACTCAAAAATTACTTCAGTAACGTAAAAATTATTTTAGTATCACAAAAATTATTCCAGCCACTTCGAAATTAATTTAATTTTTAACTTGAAAATTACTTTATTAACTTTAAAATTACTTTAATAACTTTAAAGGTACTTGAGAAGCTCAAAAATTACTTTATAACTCAGGACTAACTTTAGAAACTTTGAAGTACTCTAGTAACTTTAACGTTGACTTAGTAACATAAAATTACTTGAAAAGCGTAAAAATGCCTTCGGTATCTCAGAAGTTACTTTAGTAGTTAAAAAATTATCTTACTAACCCAAAAATTACTTCAGTAACTCAAAAATTACTTTAGTATCACAAAAATTATTTCCGCAACTTCGAAATTAATTAAATTTTTAACTTGAAAAATACTTTATTAACTTCAAAATTAGTTTAATAACTTTAAAAATGGTTTTAGTAACTTAAAAATTATTTTATAACTCAGGATTAACTTTAGAAACTTTAAAATTGATTTAGTAACATAAAAATGACTTAAAAAGCATAAAAATGCCTTCGGTGCTTCGAAAGTTACTTTAGTAGGTAAAAAATTCAGCAACGTCGAAATTAATTTAATTTTTAACTTGAAAATTACTTAATTAACTTTAAAATTATTTTAGTAACTTTAAAGGTACTTGAGAAACGTAAAAATTGTTTTAGTAACTTAAAAATTATTTTATAATTCAGCAATAACTTTAGAAACTTTGAAATTACGCTTGTAACTTTAACGTTGATTTAGTAATATAGAAATGGCTTGAAAAGTGTAAAAATGCCTTCGGTATCTCAGAAGTTACCTTAGTAGCTAAAAAATTACTGCAGTAACTTAAAAACGACTCAAATAACTCGAAAATTACTTGAGTAACTTGAAAGTTACTTTAGTAAACTATGGAGTCACCTTTATAGCGTCGACGAGCATTGTACTATTGAGAGCGATGGTCTCCGTGTCCAAACTGTTTTCCGGCGGCGGTTTTCTCGGTCCCTGTCCGATAACACCGGCGTGAAATACGGACGAGTGTTTCTGGGCGAGCATCGCGCTCGTGCCCTGTTTGTGATTTTGCAAGCGCAATAGCGCGCTGTCGTTTCTCTGCTCGTGATTCATCTTAGCACCGAAATACTTGGCGGGCTCGCTGAAGATGCTGTTGCTGAGGAGTTCTCGAAGCGCGAGTACGCGGGCACAGGAAGAGCGACGGGACAACATCGAGAGGAGTCTCGTGACTCTCTTCACGCCTCGTTCCTTGCGACAGATGTCTGAGGACACGCGAGGCAACGATATCAGACGAATGCATTTTCAATAGTTCGCCTCATCATTGGCGTAGCTAGCATTTTTTCTGAGGGACAGGGGGGGGGGGGCACCCCGACGAGAACTGGTTTTTTTCACAATCATCTCTTTTTTTTAAAATAAAATTGACCTAATAGTACTCAATAAGTACTTAACAAAATTGGGTCGTGCCCACCCCAGCCAGCTTCCGCGGCTACGCCAATGCGTCTCACGGCAGCGACAATTTTCGAGCCTTGCTTACCTTCCTCTCTTATACAGATGAAAAAGTATCGTATGACGGCTCTCGTGACTTTGAGAGTGATCTGTACGCTGTGAGGATGCGGTTTGCTCTCGGATACGCTCAGAAGATCAAGAGTCTCGGCAATGTCGTTGGCGAGCTCGAAGTCGTCAGTTCTCGTGAGAAGTTCCGATATGTGCTCGATATTTAGGGTGACTGCCCGCGATACCAATTTCGATGAGAGGCTCGTAGCTCGCTTTGAATTTTGCCATCTGAGCAAAATCGCGAGATTACGAAACAATTGACGCGCCTCGTGATCCTTGGACGCGTTCGTGTATTGGATGTCACGCAACGATTGTTCCAACGCTTGGGTAAGATAACCGTGGCCGGACAACGGATTCTCAACTTCCGGTTTCACTGCTGGAAATACAACGAGATTCTCCGAGACCAGACGCACCAGAGCGGCAAGGTGAAAGTCCGTTTTGGCGTTTCTCAAGGCGTAGGAAGCGGCCGATACTATCACGGTTGGACTTTGGGCTCCCAGGAGTGACAGAAGCCTAAGAGAGCGAGAGAGAAAAGTAAATACGAATATCTGTATTCTTTACACCTGCTGAAAACAACGCACAACCTAAACCGCTGAAGATAGAAACATGAAATTTGGAAGATACGAGATGTGTAAATTAAGTAATGAGATTGGCAATTTAGCGTTCGACCTGGCGAACATTTGGGACTCGGGACTTGGAGGGGCGGCAGTGCGTTTTAAAAATGAGTGTCATCAATTTCGAGCAACGGTGTGCTATCAGGTTTTGCTTCAGACTTGGGCACAGTGGAACGGAAACTTTTGCAAAACATCAGCAAGTCTACGGAGACAGTTTTTTTGCCAAGGACCCAAATTTTTTTTCGGTTATTTAAGGCATTTTCAGAAGGAAGAGAGTCGATTGAAGATGAACCAAGCAGCGGGAGGCCTTCATCTTCAAGAACCAATGAAAATGTCGACTGAATCTGGGATCTTGTGCATTCAAATCGTCGATTGACGGTCAGATGATTGGGGAAGAGTTGAATTTGACTCACACCACCGTTCATCAGATTTTGACCAATGAATTGGGGATGAGAAAAATTGCTGTCACACAGCAATTTCAATAAACGAGTTTTTGGCCAGTAAAAACATTCCTGTGGCTCCTCAGCCTCCTTATTCGCCTGATTTAAGTCCTTGTGACTTTTTCCTCTTCCTGAGATTAAAAAAATCACCTCAAGGGACGTTATTTTGGGACACTCGAAAACATTCAAACGACTCTAACCGTCCAGCTGGAGACTATTCCATTATCCAAGTTGCAGCACTGCTATGAGGATTGGAAGAATCGTCTCCAGCGCTTGCTGGAGGTCTCCAGACTTGCCAAGGAAATTATTGTAAGGCTTTAGACCATTCTAGGATTTTCTAAAAATCGATTTTTTTTTGTGGAAATGTACCTTAGTACCTATAAAATTATATTCCAAAAGATTATGGGTGTGAAAAATCTCTAAGTACTCGATTTTCGAATTCTAAGCGCAACCCCTCTTGATTCATGTCGTGACTCTCTACTAACTTTAAGCGCGTTTATCTCGAAACTACATTTTTCGAGTCGGCCGGACTCATAACTCAAACAAATTTCAACCGATTCACTTGAAATTTTAACTGTATATTTAGAATTACATTTTCTGAGGCACTACGTAGGATTTTTTTATTATATTGCATAGTTCCTTTTTTATAAACAATTTTCTGACGATTTTCTCATGGCATTTTATACTTTTTGTTTTAGAAATGCGCCATTTTGACAAAAAAACAATATATCAAAAAAAAATCCTACGTACTTCTATAGCTATTCTTATATATAATCGAAAAAACTTTAGTGTCTCATCATAACTCAAAAATTATAGGAGTTGTTGGTCCGGCCGTTGATCTTCCAGAAATAAAGGAGTCATCGGAAAAATGCTGCACAGTCGCCATTTTGCCATGTATCGCTGTGAAAAAATAATTTTGTATAGTCAATTACGTGTATAATAAAACCCCTATTTTGAAATTCCGATTTATTTTATGGTTTCGCTGAAAAAAAATCACAAAATATACCCTTTTTTTGCCTCTAGAGTGGCCTAAGGCCTTTAGGGAGACAATATTGAATTGTAATTCTTTTCCAATAAAAAAAAAGGTAAATCTGCAGAATTAGGGCTGCAGCTCAAAACCGCTCCAAGTTTTTTTCTAATGTTTGTTATCACTAAAAAAATGATATCCCATGTAATATTGTGGCGGGGGAGGCCGAAATTTCCCATAAAATCCATAAGTTATGGGATTTTGAAATTTACTAAAACGGGGGACAAAATAACGTATTTGCGGACATTTCACATTTATGTTGAGGGTGGGGTATTTGAAAATAAACCTTCGTCAGTCACACACACACACATATAGGCGCACACACACACCCACACACACACATTGTAAGAAGGAATGAAAAGAGACACAGCATAATAACATTATGAGAAGGTAAATATATTTGTAATGCCAGTATTCTCGAAATAATGGATTGCGACGGATGTATTATTTCGCTTACCGATGCTATTATAAAATTTCAAAATCCCATAGGTTTAGCAATTTTGCCATAATTTATGGGAAATTTTGGCCTCCCCCACCATAATATTACATGGGATATCATTTTTTAATGATAACAAACGCTACAAAAAAATTTGGAGCGGTTTTGAGCTGCAGCCCTGATTCTGTAAATTTACCAAAAAAAAAAAAAAATGAAAAAATCAGTCTCATTACTTAATTTACACACCTCATATGTTTCTTAGATGGTGTAGAGGTTCACTAAGAAAGGATTTTTCGAAAACCAACTCTTAAGGGGGTAAAACGGGGTGTAAAGTTTGTATGGAAAATTGTATATTCTCCAAAAGAAATAATAAAACGCATATTTTAGAATTGTTTAAAACAACCTCTAATAAGGGGTTCAACTGGTAATAAAGTTTCTCTGGGCCAAATTCCACACGGCGAAGCCACGGCCGAAAGCTAGTATTTATATATTCGTCGCCTACCTGACGGCAGTCTGGACACGAAGAGGATTGCCGTCCAGTAAGAGCGGCACGACCAGACTCAGATCCTGCTTTATCGAGACCAAAAGAGCGATACCCGTCGAATGCGGACCCTTCATTCGCATCGAAAGATCAATTTCCTGAAGTATCATCTCGAGGATCTCGCGACAAACGTTTTTCACGGATAGGGCTGCGTTGACACCGTGATAACCGACGTTGCTCGTGTTGAGACAAGTATCGAGAAGAATACTTATTATCTGGGAGGCTCCTTGCTCGCATGCGAGGGCGAGACGTACCGTAAGGTCGATCAGTATGTCCGCCTGGTTGTCGAAATATTTGCACCAGTCCGAGGCGAATACGGCCAGTCGCGGTATCACGTCCGGTCTTACCGGAAAAACTGCAGCATCGATGGCGCAACACACGAATATTAATATTTGACTCAATAAGGATTGTGATACGTTTGTTCGATGCTTAAGGCAGTATTCTAGTCTAGAAATTGGGAAAAAAATCGGTCTTGGCATTTTCTTAAAGTATAAACTATTAAGAATATATGTTATCGAAAGGAAATTTCGAAATTCTCAATATTTACGAAGTTAAAACGATTTGAATACGGCCGGATTGAGAGGCTGCACCAGCGCGAATTGGACAATCAGAAGATTCTTAGGAACCTTATACTGCTCGCACGGAAGAACGAGCTTTAGAAAATCATCATTTCGAAGTCGAGGAAGGCACACGAGGCAGGAATTTGCGGTTGTCTGAAATTGTACTCGAAACTTGAAACGCTTTTATTCTCGAAACAACTTTTTTCAACCTGGTCAACATAAAATCTCGAGTTCTATTCAACTGATTGACTTTAAATTTGGTATCGACCTTCAGTACATATCCCGCTATTGCCCCGACTTCGGACATCGCGAAATTATTATTATTACTATTTTAAAAAAAAGTTACGCTTTGATAAAAATATGAAAAATGAACTTTTTTTCAGACAGTTGCCATTAAAAAAAATTCTCTTTCGTACCTGCTATAATAACATTCTTATTGATCACGAAAATTAGTTTTTTTTCTGTTTCAGACTAGCTTTTGCCCGCGACTTTGACGGCGTGGATCTCGAAATAAATGGAAATTGAAAACTTAAAAGAAATAAGTAGAAATAAGTGAGCTGGTCATCGCCCTCGGAACTTCCATACAAACTGTCATCCCCTATTTTACCCTTTTAGGGGATGATTTTATAAAAACGTTCAAACATTCCATTCCTAATTTACAAGCAAACGACTAAATACCAATTTTCATGGATTTAACTAAAAAAATGACGGATTTGTATACAAACTCACATTACCTATTTTACCCCCTTAGAGGTTAGTTTAAAAAAAAACCATTATTCGTGGGATGTTACATCATAAAAGGAAACTACTGTCTAAATTTCACGTTTTTATCTTCAGCGCTTTAGGTTGTACGTCGGATTTTTCAGTCAGTCAGAGTCAGGATTTGTCTTTTTATATGTGTTGATGAATGAGAGCTTTGGAATCATGTCAACCGCCTCAACACTTTTTTCTTCACGGCCTTATTTAGAGGCCGATAACTTTATCAATGTTTTTTACGTTCTTGAAACGTCAATAAATTTTATTGATGAGTTTCTTTAAGTTTTTTCGGGCTTGACGAAAAAAATGCCCTAAATTTAGGCCTCTGGACTAGGATACTGCCTTAAATTTCACATGAATTTTATTTTATACCCGACACGAGTGTTCGAAGGTGCAAGCCCTGTATTCTTTTTTCGGTCATGTTCTAATGTCCATGTGAGAGATCCGCAAAAATACTCACGTGTTTGCAGTACGACCGTGGTTATAACTTTGAGCAAGATTTGCGAGACCGACGCAAGTTTCAGAAGAAACGGTACAGTGGCAACTTTTTGCTTTCTCGTCGCGATGTCGTCCTCGATATTCTCGTCCAAGCTCCACTGCAACGAATCGCAATACTTGAGGGCTTACGTCTAGAAATTTTTGCAAATATCAATTTTTTCCTTTCGACGGATTTTCAAAAATATAACATTTCAAAAATATACTCTGAAAATTTCAAAGCGATCCGGTCAATTTCAATTCGAATCGGTGATCACGATATCCAAAAAAGTCACTGCACCAATCCATTTGAAATTTCACAAGTTTGTTTTTGTTTGAAAGTTTGAAAATTTTCAACTAACATGAAATTGAAAAGCATAGTCGAATAATTACACGTAATAAGATATCGTTGAATTTTATTATACGAAATAAAATCCTGTAAGTTCAAAACTTGCACATTGCTTGTTCATTAATTTATCTCGTTTCGAGAGCCGACAATACAAGCAAATTTTCGTTTTCTAATATTTTCAGAAACTCTACGAACCTTGAACAATTCGAGCAGAGCCGTTCTTATCTCATAAAAGTGACTGCCGGCCAAATGGCCGAGTATACCGACCACCGAGTTCAAGACTTGATTGTGCTCGATCTTTTGAGCCCCCGTGATCGAAAAGTCCTTCAGGCCCCAGTTCAGCAATCGCGCAATGATCATACCGGGAAAGCAACTACCAACGTGCGCGGCCACCCAGTCGAAGTAAGGATTGTAGCTCGATATGGACTCCGTGAGGGCCGACATACAGGACTCCGCGGCTGTGTCGCCCAAACAGCGAACGCAATGAGCCGAGAGATCGACAAGAATTCTTGCTCCTCGGAACATCAACCAGTGCCTCAGATAGTCACTTATCTGCGACTCGCTCGTCAAGTTTCCACGTTTCGCAAAGGCGCACGAAAGCTTTCCTAGTTCAAGCAGCGAATAACTGACCAATTAAAATAACAATAACTATTACTAAATTTATATAGAAGCAATATTACGTGGTTGTGTATGAAACCGGCCGCCGGTAATACATGACGTTAGATACACTATTTTATGGAATTAAAAGTTGGCAGCACATATGATGAGAGCTACATAGAGTCTTGCTACAACGTCATAAGTGACATTTCTGCGACACGTTAACGTCATCTCTTTTGTCTTCACAATGGCAAGTTTTCTTCCAAATAAGTTACATTTACGGAAATAAACAAAACGCTTAACGCTTATGAAACTTTAGGTACGATTTCAGGGTGTCTAAATTTGACCAGAACTCAAATTTCATGACATTTAAGAGGATTTTTAAGGCAAGGAATATGGATTTTTTTCATGACTTTTAAAGTCCCCGCACACTGCAGACTTTCTATCGGCCGATAGTTGAGTCTGGCTGGGCTGTTAGCGCGCACACTGGGCCAATCAAACAGTCTGGTTGGTGGTGAGTGCGCACACCAGCCAACGGTCGGCCGTTTTTTCTCAATTAATTTACTGGTTGGTAAGGTGCTCTTGAAGAGAGCGGTCGCGTAATGAAAATCAATATAATATTATCCAGGAATGTTATCATTGCTTTTATACAACGGAGAAGAATCAAGAGGAGAAAGCGAGATCATTGGGTGCATCCCATCTACAGTGATAGATTATTGCAAGGAAAGTTTTACACGATGCATTCCGAGTTACTAGAACTCTCGAAAAAAAAAATCGCTTTTTATGGAACGAGCGTAACCAGCTTCAATGAACTTTTCAAATTAATTGGGCCAGCAATAGCGAAAGAGGATACAAATTTTAAACTTTCTATACCTGTGGAGGAGAGAGAAGAGAGAACTCAAACGAATATTATTTATTACCTTTTATTAGAATAAAAATTACAAAGTGATCGGCTGAGTGGACCGACTAGACAATCGGCAAGTGTGCGGGCGTGAAACGTGCAATTCAGTTTGAAGGTAATCATGTAGCCCATCCAACTTATTTATCGGCCGATACAAAATCGTTATAATGTGCGCACTTATCGGCCGATAAAAAGTCTGCGGTGTGCGGGGACACTTGGTATGACTTTTCGGTATAAAAGTCCAATTTATTAATCTTTAGTGCGACTCATTTTCTAAACTTTTATATTTATATGTTGCTCTTCGAAACAGATGTGTGTTGTATGCCAATAAAAAGGATACGTAATAAACGAAATGTCACCAAACTGTACAATTCCATGTGTAGTAAAAAATTGGCAGACAAACATTGTTCCAAGTTTGCTGCAAAAAATATATATTTTGGGAACATTTGGAAAAATATTACATACATTTAGGCACTTTGAGTAATATCATCTAGTCGCTTTACACGAATAATTAAAAAAAAAACGAATATGTTGAGATAACGAATGATTTTTTTTTCGACTATCTTTTTCGCTAATACCGTAGATTGTGGCAAATCCATGAAAATTTGAAATTATTTTCGATAAATTATTATAAAAATCGGCCATGACAATGAGCGCTGCAGAGAGCTTAAAAAAATCAGGTAGACTTGTAATTTTTCGTGAAATTTCATGACTTTTTCAGGGTCGAGTGTAATTTCATGACGTTTAAGACTTTTCAGGTCGGTAGACACCCTGGATTTATTACTTAATTAGACTGTACCAATAAATGTTTTCACTGAAATATATTGCAAAATGTGCGACGCCGTGTTTTATATTGACTTTTTACTGGAATGCAATGAAATATAATTTTTTTTTAATGGAACATATTTAATGATTAAAATCGATTTTTTTGGTGAATATTTCACGTTTGAAATTTATTCGATTGTCGCTACAAAATTATGCATGGGCCCAATATTATTACAATTTTAATCGAGACCACGGTAATGACACAACTATTAGTATTAATATTCCCACATCTAGAATTAATATTAATTTCACAGCTATCGATGCATATACTTGTGCAACATTACCGAGAAGATCCAGGGACCACGAGGCTATCAGCGGCGCCCAAGCCTCTGGATTTTCGTCCACTATTTTAACGAGGGTCGAATGCACGTGCGGTATAGTAGTATCCATAATGGGTTCCTCCGGACTTGCAGCTCCCGGGTGGCTCTGAATGAAAGGTCAATCTTCAAATAAACTTACATGCCCTGATGAACGCTGGTAACAATAGTAGTAATAGTAGGCGCAAGTAAACTTTTCATCTATGCGTAAAATAGAAATTGTCTCTTCTCCAGTTCATGACGATGAGAAATTCGATTTTTTTAAAACATAATTTGCATCCTTAAAGTGTTTGGAACACGGGAGTAAAGGATATTTTCATATCTCAAGTAATGCATCCAAAATTAATCATTAAGCATTTCAATTTTAGTGTCGAAACTCCTTAAGGTATTACTGGATGGACCATCGGGCAAAAAGTTAGTCCAAAATGGACGAATCGTGAATTTACAAGTCTAGATCATGTTGTACATGTTTAGTGTTACAAATAGCTAATTTAATAATAAATTAACACTTAGAAATATTAATTTTTCGATTTTTATAATAATTGAAGTCAAATTCGGCGATATTCGCTTGTGCTTGACTGAGGTTTTGTCAGTGAATGTACATCTGTTTCAACTGTCCAACGAATAAATGTCTCAATTTTTTAATTTAATTAATACGTTCAGATCATCTTATTATTATCAATAATTACCCAAAAACTCAATATATATTGAGTTTTTCAACGACTGCTATTAATTCATCGTTAAAAAATGCGGTACTCCTCATTATTTTAATTAATTTCTCAACAATTACTCAGTCCATTTATTTGAAACTTAGCATCATCAATCGCTTGATCCTTTAGGATCAAGATTTTAGGATAAAGATTTATCTTGATGATATAATATTTTCCGAATTTACGGCGATTTAGTTTTATTCGTTTTGCAATCATTAACGTCTGCAGAAGCTCTTTTTCCCATAAGCGACTGTGTTAAATTAATATGTTTATAACTACTCAATTATATAGTGAAAAATTCGAAAATAATTCATGTACTATTATTCTATCGATAACTATCATTCCTCAAATTTTCAAGAATTTTGGCGATTTTTTAAATATCCATCCAGTAAAACCTCAAAGCTATGTGTCACACCGTCCGAGCGGCCATGAGTGCGAGAAAGATAGCCAATTTGCAGATTCCCAGTGTTCTCAGAGACGGCTGATATTTCGGGAAAAAGAAGAGAAACATCGTTCGCTCTGCTGAATATCCGAACAACGTCTTTCTCTTCGTTTGCCCGAAATGTGATCCGTTCACAAGAAAACTTGGCCGTAGGATTTTTATCGACCGGACGTGCAAGCCGTGTCCTTAAGGGGTTACGTGGGTTTGAACATTTCAAAAAATCCATTTTTTTAAATTTTATTATCCAATAGTACAATATGTCTAGAATATTCTCCCAAGGTTTTAAGTCAGTCGGAGTAAAAGTCTAGGAGAGAGAGCCTTTGGGAATTCCTCCCGTTGGGAAAGATCGGCCGGGAGCGACGCAGGTATACGCATTTTTCTCAAAACACTATTTTTGAGGTCGGTGGAGACGATTTCTCAAAAACGAATGCACCGATCTTATTGAAATTTTGCACACTTCTTCGAAATAGCATTGACTAGTGATTGAACGAAGGTTTTTTTTTTCGATTACAACTAATTTTACAAGGCTATACGTAGTGTAAATTGTACCAAAAATTGAACTATTGTGAGTACAAATTAATTCGGTCCGTTTTCAAGAGATGGCTCTGGCTGTTATGAATGTTTCATAGAGACAGCTGATTTCGGTGGTTTCAGAGAGGTTAGACATCTGTCAATAACATTCAGTTTATATCGCTTTGAGTTTCATTAAAAACCTTGTTTTTTACTGTGTTGAATATGTCAAATTTTGTGTTAACTAAGCAGCATTTGCGGGAAGTTTTACTTTTCTGCTTTAATCGGAAAAAAAGTGCAGCTGAAGCGCATCGAATGCTTGTTGAAGTTTATGGTGATGATGCTCCAACTGATAAATCATGTAGGGAATGATTTCGACGCTTTAAGAACGGTGATTTCAGCGTTGAAGACAAGCCTCGCTCTGGACAGCAAAATGAGCCAATGAGCTGCTACAACCTGGCGATTCCATTACGGGCGATCGGTATAAACTACAATTGATTCGTTTGAGCCGTGCATTACGAGAAAAACAGCTGGAATACGAGCAAAGACATGACAAAATTATTATTCTGCATGACAACGCTCAGCCTCACGTCGCAAAAGTCGTAAAAAAATATTTGGAAACGCTCAAATGGGATATTTTACCGCACCCGCCGTATTCTCCGGACATTGCTCCTTCCGATTACTCGTTGTTCCGACGGATGCAGCAGGATTTAGCAGGTCACCGGTTCACTTCTTTAGCAGAAATCGAAAATTGGCTCAAAACTTGGATCGCCTCAAAAGACGAGACTTTTTTTCGAGATGGAATTCGAAAATTGCCTGAGAGGTGGGAAAAAGTAGTAGCCAGCGATGGACAATACTTTGATTAATCTATACATACCTTTTATTTTGAAATGGATTTTTTACCACAAAAAAACGGACCAAATTAATTTGTACTCCCAATATTTTGCATACAACTCTGCCAAAAATTAAAATTTCAATTTTTTTTTAAAATCCTTCGTTCAATCGCGAGCTATACTTATCTACTAACAGAAAAAAATTCGTTTTTTAATTTCAGATAAAGCTATCATGAGTTATCCTGACCACCACGAGGATACTTTTTTTTGAGGGGTCTCCAGAAACCAGGTCCCACCGGCTGAATTTCCCTAATTTTTGGATAACATTTTTTAAAAATATTATCGAAATGTTGCTCCTTTATGTGCTTAACATTTTCAATAAAATAATTTATATATTATGTTTAAAAAAAATAAAGAAAATATGCTTCTTTTTGGCTTCGAAACCCACGCAACTTCTTAAGGTCGAGTGTCACACCGACCGAGCGGCCATGAGTGCGAGAGAGATAGCTGATTTGCAGATTCCCAATGATTTCTGAAACGGTTGATTTTTGGGAAAAAAGAAAGGAAACACGTTCCGCTCTTTTCAACGACGAACAACAGCTTTCTCTTCTTTTGCCCGAAATATGATCCGTCTAGGAGAAAACTTGGCAGTAGGATTTTTACCGACTGGACGTGTGACACATGGCCTTAAGGCGTCTTACTGTGCTTCGCGTCCTCATAAATTGCCATGTTCGTCACGATTATTCGAGTCGTAAGTATCAACGGTAAGGATGACACGCATGGTCGGTGCGCGGCTGCGCCGATCTTCCGTGTCGAGCCACATTCCCCAGGCCGATACTCGGATCGGTGACTGCTCAGCCGCGCACCGAGAAATGTTAGATACGTTAACGTTAACGTTAACGTTAAGCAACAAATATGTCGCAACGAGTATGGAATACTCGTTTTGTTGGTTATGGTAATTCGATTTACCTCCATATTTCGCAGCTGGCGGCTGCAGGCGTAAAAAAATATTTTACTTATGTATTCGAGGACGGCTTCTCGCGAGCCTGGCAAATGCCTAAGGAGAACAAGCGCGCCCCGCGTTACCTCCGCCACGTCCGTTCTATGAGGCTTTCTCACCGACTCCTGTATGAATTTTCTAACCTCCGTCGTTATTTCCTCGGGCGTGAGGCTTTCCTTTATTTCTGGCATTCTTGACCAAACGAGTCCGCAACGCGAACTACAATCGTTTTCTTCTTTTTTCTCTTCTTACTTCGTTTAAAGACAATTCCTCGCGCGGTTTATTTTATAAACAATCGCGAGCTAACTTTTCGCCTTCGTGTCTGCCGTGGGCTGCGTAATTTTCGTATTTTTCTTTTGATTTGTTGACAGATGTGAACTGTGCGGCGGTTCGATCGCAGTGCCGTCAACCGGAAGGCAAGAAAATGGAAATTTTCGTATATGTGTACGGTGGGGTCAATTTACCGGTAAATAATATTTACTATTTTTGGGACAAAATTGGAGGTCAATTTACCGGTAAATTATATTTTCCATCTTTAGCTCTGTGCACTTGGCAATCCGACTTTGACTTTTCGATGTTTTTTTAATTCGTAATCGTTTGTGGGTCGTTTGAGGTTGATTGTGAGATTAAATAAAATGTTTGTGAGATCGTTATATACTCGAAAAATGAGAATTGAAAATTAGTGGTAAGTTGCAAATTGACTTTGACTTTTCGATGTTTTTTTTTTTTTATCGATTGTGGGTCGTTTGTGGTTGATTGTGAGATAAAGGGTTTGTGAGAGCGTTATTTACGTGAAAAATGAGAATTGAAAATTGTCGGTAAGTTACCGACCCGACTACCGGTGAATGAGCCAGTAATTATTTTGACCGCCAGTTTTAATTGATCTCCCAATCAATCACAAGTGTCCCACAAACGATTTAAATTTGAAAAATACATCGAACGGGCAAAGTCGAGTTGCTCACTCACCGGTTGTCGGGTCGGTAACTTACCGACAATTTTCAATTCTCATTTTTCAAGTAAATAACGCTCTCACAAACGTTCTAATTGATCTCACAATCAACCACAAACGACTCACAATCGATAAAAAAAAACATCGAAAAGTCGAAGTCAATTTGTCAACTTACCAGAATTTTCAATTTTCATTTTTCAAGCAAATAACGGTCTCACAAACGTTTTAATTGATCTCACAATCAATGACAAACAACCCACAAACGTTTACAAATTAAAAAACATCGAAAAGTCAAAGTCGGATCGTCAAGTTCACAGAGCCGCTTAGTTCAGCCACGTCGTCAGCTGTGATTCAATGGGTAAGGCAGTGCCCGGTAGAGTGGTTACCATTTGCGGGTCAAAACGCGTGCAAGAAATACCTTCAGCACCGATCGCTGATTATCACAGTGATGTTGGAGCCGAATAACCACGATATCGGTAAAAACACTTGGATTAAATTATTCCTTCATTAGCGTTGCCTACAATTGCGATATAATAGAATTATCATATATTATAGTATTATGCCAATTGAAAACAGAAAAATCTTTCATACTTTCATATTTATGCATAATAATGTGGAATTGAATATGTAAAACAACATTTAAAAAAAAGTAAAGGGTCTATAAGATTCTTGCCAAAATTCTGTATCGAATGAGAAAACTTTTACGACGATCGGTTGTGCCGTTACGGAGAAAATACAAATTGCGTTTTCGAAGTGGGCGACGCGTTCGAAGCTACATACGTCATCTCTCGCTTCGAAATTTTAAAGTCAATTTTCTCCGGAATGGCGCAATCAATCGGGGCGAAGTTTGGACAGCGCATTCCGAGGAATGGCAAGAAGTACCTGCGGACGTTACTTTCGCACAAATGTTGACCGTTTCGAAGGATACACAGATGAGAATTCGCGGCTACTTGCCCTGCGTTCATGGCGGCTCGGTCGTGATGTTAACAGAAAGATTTCTTTTTTACAAAATGCATTCCGATCGACTTGCCCATGCAAAGATGGTATTTATTTTTGATAACGTCAAAAATGGCGATTGGACCGATCATTTCTAATCAACACTTATTCACAATTTATGTGAATATAGGCTTAAGGATATAAAGGGCCCGACATTCTTCCATGAAGATAATGCAGCTCTTTGAACGCTCGTACGAGCGCGAACCGTTCGCGCGACCATAAAATGGAGAATACATAGAAGCAGTAAGGCGAGGGCGGGGATATTGTTCGATGGATGGCTGCTCGAAGCTAAACATTTACGCTCGAAGTTAGCGAAGCATAAAGTCGTTTCTCTCGGATTTTATATGGACGTAGGGATTTTTGTGACGGGGCATTACTCCACACGGAGGCTCTCACGTTTCAAACGCCACGAGCACGCGGGCCCTAATTTACGAGGTTATTATTATTTTTTTTTTCCGTGTCAATGTGCGGCCCTCGCACCCGTCGCGCGGAATATTGAGCTTCGAGTTTCCGCCGCGCGAGGGAGCCACACGACACTCGGGACACGCGAAACGTGCCAGAGTGGTAATAACTCGTAATATCCGTGTGACAAACGAATTAATGATAAAATAAAAAGGGGTGAAGCGGAGGATCGGAGATCTTACTGTTAGATTAATAATTGTCGGGCAAAGGCTCTTATTGTCCGAAGCATGAAGACTCGAGCGTACAAGTCTCAATAGTGATTCGTAAAATTGTAAGAAACCGGTGGCGCTGTTGTCTATTCGAACCGATACGCTATCAGGTGAGGCACGGTCTCACGTACAGGTTTGGAAACTTCGTTAGTTCACATTGTTCCATTGTCGAAGCTCGACGCTAGAGTCGCGGCAATCGAGGGGTGTCGTGTGCGACAGAGACAACAATAGCCACGCATTCGCGTTATAGCCTAACCTATACAACAACGGTAATATATTTAACCCCACTGTATAAATTATGAAAACTGAAACTGACCTCTGGAATAACATCCCTATTCGCGTCATGTTTGACGTACTTTCAGCGAATGTTATCGTTCTTCAAAATGCTTCTCACAAACGAGAATGCGAAGACGTATTGTCGTAGAAACACGGGCAAAACCAAAGAAAATCTCACTAAACGTCATGTTCTGTTTACGATATAATACAATGTACCCTCTAGCGGAAGAAATTGGCGGTAAGGTTCCCTGTAGTCCAGTCACCCCCCAACACCGAAATTTCATCGAGTTTCCATACCTGTATGTAAGACCGTGCCCCATACTGCGTGTATCCTTTCTCGTATTTTTCCCACTATTATGTAAATTCTTATATTAAGGCGAAGTAGAAGGTGTACCACGTGACATACAAGTGCGAGAGAGATAGCTAAAATTTTCGAACCGAGATTTCTCAAAGATCAATAATTTTTAGGGCAAAAGAAAATCGTCAAGCTCCGTGTCAGGATATTCTCCAGAGCCTGATGCTTTGTTTTTCCTCAAAAACCTTTACCATTTATGAGAAAACTGGGTTGAAAAATTTGTGAGGTTATGTTGACCTTGTACATGCCCACGGTTTTACACACAGGTCTGGAAACGCCAGTGGTGGGGATACGTTCGCTTAACGTAATTTTTTCGTTTCGATTTGCGGCCACGAGGTGCGTAACGATAGATCGGTACGATGTGCAACGCAGACAGACCACGGGACAGAGTACCATTCTGTCTCTTTTTCTACCACATGTAACGCATGCGCTGTAAACCGTAACTCCATTACTCTCATTTGTTCCGTGCTTTGTAAACAATATTTAATTTACGGACGAAGAAAGTACAATTACACGTTCTACACGATTAAAGATAACTAACTAATCAACGCTTCATCGGATTTACGTGCAAAAGTAAATTGAACATTTGCAAAATTTAGGTGATTCCGATGAGAATGAATGACATTTCGGTATCGCTGTCACAAAGGTGATTTGGCCAAGTGGATTCGTTTCGCGCTTACACTCATAGTATTTTGGGTTCAATTCCCTAATCGCCGTTTGTATTGTTCAATATTGTTCAATGTTTTTTCACACTGTGAAAAGCGAGCACTTTTCTTTCATCGATTTATATCCTGTTTTGCACTTCGGTGCCGCACATACTCTACCCATGTTGACGATAATCTATTATTAAAATGGGACAAAACATAATATTTAACACCTTTTCTTCGCATAATAAACAAAATGCATAAAAAAATACTATTAAAAGTGTAGGAGAAAACTACGAGCAAACATGTAAATATGTTTTCGATCTAGTACTGAGGTTATGTCACGCATCGGGCCTCATCGTACCGATCTGTAGCAGCGACGCGCAGTGGCGTTGAGGCGAATGAACAACTTGCTCAATAAAGGTTAGAATTCCTCATCACCGAAATTCGCCTTTGTTTCCAGACCTGTATATAAAACCGTGATTAAAACGCCAAAATACCGACAAAAGCTTTGGATTTACAACGCTAGTGGCGCCACGTTTACTTCTAACCTGTCCCTCTACCAATTTTGCACCTTCCCTTTACGTGTAAAATCAACGAGACGGTGATATAAAAAAAAAAAAAAAAAAAAAACGGAGCCATAATCGTGGCCAAGCGTTACGAGCATCGCGACGATAGAACGTTAAAAACGATTGAAATGGAAAACAATTGAACAATCGCTCGTTCGTTGTTGCCAAACACGGCTCATTGTGCTTGCGGCCCAACAATGGTCGGAGTCACGCGTATATAGCCAACATTAGTCGTCCATAACTCCTTTTTTTTTTTCTTCCTTTTTTCATCAACAGTGAATATCGTTGAACCGCCCGAGATAATCTGTAGCTTTGACACGGTGTTGAAAAATATCCGGTCGACACTCGCTGACTAATCTTCCATTCTCTCTCCCCCCGGCCCCGCTCCGCGCTCATTTCCACCCTCTAGAGTCATTTGCTCGCACGATTTTTTTTTTCTCAGCCTTAGAGCGACATAAAAAATAGACGCTATATTTATCGCGTCTTTATTAGCCAAGCGCTACGCATACAGGGTGTCCCGCTTCAAACGGCATCACGAAATATCTCGGGTATGGTAAGTCCGATGGAAAAACTTGTCGAACGAAAGTTGTAGGATTTCGAGGAAGAAGTTACGTGGCCGTGACGATGTTCAAGGTCACACGTAGGTCAACATGAGTTCTTCGCGAGGGGATGTAATTTTTTTGAAGGCTACAATGGGGTCAGGCCGTCGGGGTTGAAGGACGAGGAGAGCGCCCTATGCAGAGCTTGGACTACCCGTGCAGAAATTTCTTAGGGATACCTAAGTTCTCATTACATCACAAGCGGGATATGATACGGGTATCCTAGAAGGGGTATCCTCATCGGAATCCAGATGGCGTCCACTACGTAGCACAAGGCAGGGACGTGGTGACAAGAATTTGAAATACGTATTAAATACATTTTTCTTAGCCCCGGTGCGTTGGTCTAGTACAGGGGGCTGGCACGGATTGATACTTTTGCTATGCAAAATGATCGCTTTTTTTAGTGTCCTACTCTGCCACTTGCAGCGCTAGTTGTATCCTAACAAAGCTGATGCGCGCGCAAGAGCTACGTATTGTAACGTTGCGAAATCGTAACGTTGCAAAGAATAAAGAGACTATCCGAGAAGAGTGTGGTAAGCGGGCTGGCGTAGCTCAGTGGTCAGAGCAGTCGACCGGAAATCGAAAGGTCCCGGGTTCGAATCCCGGCTCAGAAGCGCCTCGCATTTTTTTCGGATAGTTCTCTGGAGTTTTTTCCGGGGTTACAAATGGCGCCCAACAGCGGCCACAGCAATCGTTGATTGCCGTGAAAAAGAATCCACTCCCTGAGGTTTTTCCAGCGTAGGCCGGAGGGGGTAGCCTCGCCGGATGGGTACAGTTTGGGCCGCCGAACTTTGAGGAAAACAAAAATTGGGTATAGTTCCGGTCCACACTTTTTAGAGTATACCGAATATCGAGTCGACCCGTTAGCGACGGATCGACTCTGACAGGGGGGGAGTTGTTAACGTTGCGAAATCGGTAACGTTGCAAAGAATAAAGAGACTATCCGAGAAGCGTGTGTGGTAAGCGGGCTGGCGTAGCTCAGTGGTCAGAGCAGTCGACCGGAAATCGAAAGGTCCCGGGTTCGAATCCCGGCTCAGAAGCGCCTCGCATTTTTTTCGGATAGTTCTCTGGAGTTTTTTCCGGGGTTACAAATGGCGCCCAACAGCGGCCACAGCAATCGTTGATTGCCGTGAAAAAGAATCCACTCCCTGAGGTTTTTCCAGCGTAGGCCGGAGGGGGTAGCCTCGCCGGATGGGTACAGTTTGGGCCGCCGAACTTTGAGGAAAACAAAAATTGGGTATAGTTCCGGTCCACACTTTTTAGAGTATACCGAATATCGAGTCGACCCGTTAGCGACGGATCGACTCTGACAGGGGGGGAGTTGTTAACGTTGCGAAATCGGTAACGTTGCAAAGAATAAAGAGACTATCCGAGAAAAAGTATGGTAAGCGGGCTGGCGTAGCTCAGTGGTCAGAGCAGTCGACCGGATATCGAAAGGTCTCCCGGGTTCGAATCCCGGCCCAGAAGCGCCTCGCATTTTTTTCGGATAGTTCTCTGGAGTTTTTTTCCGGGGTTACAAATGGCGCCCAACAGCGGCCACAGCAATCGTTGATTGCCGTGAAAAAGAATCCACTCCCTGAGGTTTTTCCAGCGTAGGCCGGAGGGGGTAGCCTCGCCGGATGGGTACAGTTTGGGCCGCCGAACTTTGAGGAAAACAAAAATTGGGTATAGTTCCGGTCCACACTTTTCAGAGTATACCGAATATCGAGTCGACCCGTTAGCGACGGATCGACTCTGACAGGGGGGGAGTTGTTAACGTTGCGAAATCGGTAACGTTGCAAAGAATAAAGAGACTATCCGAGAAAAAGTATGGTAAGCGGGCTGGCGTAGCTCAGTGGTCAGAGCAGTCGACCGGAAATCGAAAGGTCCCGGGTTCGAATCCCGGCCCAGAAGCGCCCCCGCATTTTTTTCGGATAGTTCTCTTGAGTTTTTTCCGGGGTTACAGTATATATACACAGGCACACATATAATCGAGCAATACCCATATAACACCAACGCATACATTGATGGTGTTATATGGTATAAATGTATACACAAACCATTTATTATGCTACCATAATTGTTTTATTAATTTATCTATTATTCATTAATTCTCGATTGACCATTAGTCTATTGACTAATGATCGTGACAACAAACAATCATGAAGATAAATATGATAACGAAACTATTTGGTACGAAATTATAAATTTCTCAAAAGGTCATTACTCAATTTAAAAATAGAGCTCCAGCTTTCATCATATGCTCATATGACGAGAACTGAAACACGTTTAAAAATTTATTCACTAATAATATTTTCAAGAACCGATTATTTGGCGATAAATAATTATATCGTCCATACGTACCTCCATGGTTGTGTACTGACATACTTATGTTTGTATACTCGTCCAACTTTCACATTGTCATTATTTATAGCCTCTTTCCATAGTCTTTGAATGCCAGTATCGGCTGGTACGTTGATAAAATCCACGTTTTCAATATTTTGCGGGTACCCTGAGGTACAACCGGGCACAATACACGGCATTAGTGCACAGTTACGAACAATTTCATCAATTCCGCACCGCGGTTTAACCTCCAAATGTCAAAATGGTGGTTTTGTATGTGGTGCGGGCGCCCGCGCAATAGGAATATTGTAAGGTAACTACCAGCGCCACAGGTGGAACTAAAATAAGCGGTCAAATAGCATAGCATTTTTATACACAGTAGGGGATAGGCCGTGTCAGCTCCCTGGTCTAGTGGTTAGCCTGCTGGCCAGCGGATCGGGGAAGGTCGCAGGTTCAAATCCCAGTCGCGCGTCACTTTCGTCGTGAAATGTTTTTCTTCCATATTTGTCGGCGAAAGACGACTAGTTTCGTGACTGGGAGGCGCGAACTTGGGATCCGGCTGTATCGCGGTATAGGTTTTCCGCAGTTTCCCTATTCCCATAGCAGACATGTAATGGTGAATTCGATACAGAGGGGGAAGTCGGCTGCGGCCGCAAGGTCGGGGTGGGGGGGGGGGGGGGTGGAATGGTAGGAATACGGCGAGTTATGCGGAATGGGAGATATGAGGGGCGGGGGTAGTGGAATGGGCGATAGAGGGGGGATGTGGAATGGGAGGCAGAACGAAGTTGAGGTGGGTTGGGGCTCGTAAAAAGGGGAAGATCTTGTATGGCTGGAACCAAATACCAATGCATTCTTCTTAGCAAATTAAATACATGTTTTCTTAGTTTGAAAGATCTCCATTTAATTTAAATATAATTACTTAGAATAAATAACCTATATTACTTTTCTCCAGGAAATAAAAATCTTTCAAGGTCTATATATTGTTTTTTTTTTCGAAATTTTATTATTAAAATATATACGTTTTGACAGTTATACCGTAGCACAATTTTTTACCTAATCTTTTTCAGATCCTTGAATAAATGATTTGAGAAAACGTACAGCGTCTCCAGTTGATACGGTTCGGCATCTCCTGGTGATTTTTACATTCATCCTTGGGATCCTATTCGATGTCGAACTAGATCTTGTTCTAGAAGTTCGGGATTCTAGCCTGGATCCTATGCAGAGTTTCTATTTGGATTCTGATTAGAGTCCTTAATAGTTCCGGATTAGGATCCTGGCTGGAATCCGATTTGCGAGCGTTACATTTCGTTCCCGGATCCGAACAGATGTCCGACTGGATCCCGATTGAGAAAACCAGAAATCTAGTTTGAATCGGACTGTAGCCATGACAATATTTCTGCACGGGATAACGTCGTTCGGAAAATTGTTCGTTCAGTCATAGTTCGTTTTTTTTGTGCCACTCGCCGAAAGGCGCGATCCTTCGATGTGGGCCAAGTGAAAACTGGAGCAATTACGTGGAGCGATAAGTGCGGATTCGGCACAATGAGATCGCGAAGCAACGCGCGGTTGCGATATTCGAAATGGCGGCATACGAGCCCGGCCAAAGCTCTCTCTCTCTCTCTCTCTCTCTCTCTCTCTCTCTCTCTCTCTCTATATATATATATATATATATATATATATATATATATATATATATATATTAGATGAAGTAAAAAGTTCTGAGCGTTTTATCGCTTTATTTTGACGATGAAATTAACATAGTTAGGATTATACGATTTAGATCAAATATGCGCCGTTTTGTTCGATAACTTTTGTCCATTTTGAAGGCAATTTCATAATTCCGCGATTGAAGAAGTCCTCGTCCCTATTGGCAAAAAACTTGACCAGCTCATTTTCACAAGCCTCTCTTGAGGCCAGTTTTGTACCATCAAGAAAATTTTGCAAATGCTTGAAAAGGTGATAATCGCTTGGTGCCAGGTCTGGACTATACGGCGGGTGCGATAGAACCTCCCATCCAAGCTCTCGGAGCTTCCGGCGCGTCGTTAAAGATCTGTGCGGCCTGGCGTGGTCTTGATGGGACACAACACCCTTCCTATTGGCCAATTCTGGCCGCTTCTGGTCGATCGCCAGCTTCAATCTGGTCAGTTGTTGACAGTAGAGGTCCGAATTGAGTGTTTGGCCCGATGGGAGCAGCTCATAGTGGATGATTCCCTTCCAATCCCACCAAACACACAGCAAAACCTTCTTGGCCGTTAGTCCGGGCTTGGCGATCGTTTGGGCCGGCTCACCGCGATTGGACCACGGTCTTTTTCGGCTGTTGTTCTCGTGTGTGACCCATTTTTCATCGCCAGTCACCATCCGCTTCAAAAAAGGGTCGATTTCCTTACGTTTCAGCAAAGAATCGCAGACATTATCACACGAATTGACGCAAAAGAACCTTTTGGGCCGAATTGATGTCTGCGATTCTTTGCTGAAACGCAACGAAATCGACCCATTTTTGAAGCGGATGGTGACTGGCGATGAAAAATGGGTCACATACGAGAACAACAGCCGAAAAAGATCGTGATCCAATCGCGGTGAGCCGGCCCAAACGATCGCCAAGCTCGGACTAACGGCCAAGAAGGTTTTGTTGTGTGTTTGGTGGGTTTGGAAGGTAATCATCCACTATGAGCTGCTCCCATCGGGCCAAACACTCAATTCGGACCTCTACTGTCAACGACTGACCAGATTGAAGCAGGCGATCGACCAGAAGCGGCCAGAATTGGCCAATAGGAAGGGTGTTGCGTTCCATCAAGACAACGCCAGGCCGCACACATCTTTAACGACGCGCCAGAAGCTCCGAGAGCTTGGATGGAAGGTTCTATCGTACCCGCCTTATAGTCCAAACCTGGCACCAAGCGATTATCACCTTTTCAAGCATTTGCAAAATTTTCCTGATGGTACTAAACTGGCCTCAAGGGAGGCTTGTGAAAATGAGCTGGTCAAGTGTTTTTACCAATAGGGACGAGGACTATCTTCAATCGCGGAATTATGAAATTGCCTTCGAAATGGACAAAAGTTATCGAACAAAACGGCGCATATTTGATCTAAATCGGATAATCCTATGTCAATTTCATCGTCGAAATAAAGCGAAAAAAACGCTCAGAACTTTTTACTTCATCTAATATATATAGTTTTCATTTTTTTTTCCAGCTTCCTTTGTCGACCTTGCGACAAGTCCTGTAACGGATCAACTCGGCAAAGAGGTCGTATCCTGTGGTGGCGTGGCGTTCCGAAGGTTGAAAGCGCGCGCATCGACGTGACGCGTGAGGTTATTATATCCCGGCGCGAGTTGAGAACTCACTCGACTCGCTCGACGGGTTGGAACGTGTGGGCCAATGTATTTCGAGTGAAGCTTTACGGAATGGTCCAATCAACAAGCGAGGTGGGATCCTAGGGAGAACGTGAAAAACGCCCCATTATGGCGAACGCATTTCCGTTCCCTACCTGTGATCTCCGTAGGTTCGTTCACACTGGGTATAACGTGTGTATACTGGAGAACGTAGCAGCTGTGTAGCTTACCAACATTTCAATATTGTTTTTTTTTTTTAAATTCGTATATATTTTTTTTTTCGGCATAAATTGCTGAAATTGACCTGGTGAACTTAGAAATATGATGTTGAGACGATACGTCGATATTGGCAATTTTGGTGTTGGCAATTTTTTAGGTGAGGCTGAGTATTTTTGGAGGAGGCTGCGCGAGAGGAAATCTTTAAGACGGGAACGTTTTTAAAATTTTTTTTTTATAGCAGAGCTTTACAGTCCAGGTTCTTGACTCTAATTTGGAAGAAAGATCCATGCAGAAATTTGTTGGGATGCCCCCCCCCCCCCCAGATCCTTTCACATACCTATAGGGATTTGATAGGGACGCTGCACGTAGGGAGTCCACATTGGAATCCAATTGGATTGCCGTGGTTATTTCCCGATCGAAGTCGTTTGAGAGTTTTCATTTGAAATTAGCAATCGTAATTTGTTGGCTCTTCACATAAAAAAAAAAATTAATCCTTTCGTGATACCGTTTACAAATTTGTCGGGAAGTTCCAAGATGCACTCACAACTTTATAGGGATTTGTCAGGGACACCGCGCATAGGGAATCCTCATTGGCATCCAATTGGATTCTTCACTGTTCCCCCCGTTTAACGCCGTTTGCGAATTCGCACCACGTTTGAATCGTAAATATGTGAAAAGTCACGAGAAAAAGTTTGGCGTGTTGAAACATAAGCTTGCACGCTTTGATATACTTTTTAAAGCGAATCATACATTTTTAACATAAGTTTTATACTTTTTCAAGTTCCACTTATTTTGCATACCTGTATATTTTTTTTTAGAAAATTCAACGAACAGAACGCGATGGGATCCATCAAGAATCGTAATGCTGTTGAAGTTCGCATCTTTGGAATGCAATGAAAATAATTTTTTTTTCTATTTTCGTTATTCTCCATTTTTATTGTTATCCAACATTTTTTTCGATAGATTTGTGTTGTACGTCTCTGAGAAAAATCTTTTTAAAAGTTTTCCGTAGATTTGAAATGTGAAAAAGATAAGGATTATTTTCGTTGCGTTCCGACGTTGTAAATTTCAATATCACGAATCGTATGGGATTCTCTTTGATAATGTGGCAATCGTCTAGGATTTAAATTAGATTTGTACATTGGATTCCAATGAGGAATCCCGATTAGAAGCCAATGTAACACATGGGTCATTAAGTCCCGGGACTGACAGACAGATGGCGCCGCGAATGCCATGCCGCTTTTGTTTTTCGATAATACCAACGTTCAAAAGATACGTGTAAAAAATTTCATGACATTCGGTTCAGTCGTTGTCGAGATATTCAAGGTTACGTGACGCTACATTTGTTTTTGCTTAAACGATGAATAAAAACGAGTTTCGTGTGTTAATCAAAGACTGTTTTTTAATGGGAAAAAATAGCGTTCAAGGTCAGCAATGGCTTGAAAAGTGTTACCGGGAAAAGTGCCCATCGAAAACAACCATTTGCCGATGGTATGCGGATTTTAAACGCGGCTGAACAACCACCGACGACGCGGAGCGCTCAAGTCGTCCAATTGAGGTGGCTATGTCTGAAAACATCCAAAAAAATTCGGAAAATTCTTATGTCCGATCGTAAAGTGAAGTTGCAAGAGACAGATGACATCCTAAAGATGTCAAAAGCCACCGTGTTCAAAATTGTGCATGAAAATTTGGGTATGAAAAAAAAACTTTTGTCCAAGCGGATGCCGCGTGTTTGCTCACAGTGGAACAAAAACAACAACGAATCGATGATTCGGAGCGCTGTTTGAAGCTGTTTACGCGTGATAAAAAGGATTTTTTGCGTCGGTACATAACAACGGATGAAACATGGATTCATCGCTATACGCCGGAGAGTCGAAAAGAGCGTCAGCCGAGTGGAGAGGAGAGCCTATTTTGAGGCAAAAGACAAATCGTTCTGTAAGAAAGGCATCGAAAGTTTAGAAAAACGTTGGAATGATTGTATCGCTATGGAAGGTGACTATGTTGATGAATAAAGTCGAATTTTGCAAAAAAAAAATGTGTTTTTACTGATTAGTCCCGGGACTTAATGACCCATGTGTTACGAGAGTGAAGTTTTAGTATAGGGATCCAATGCGATGACCTATCGAATCCCTAAAAGGAATTAGGGACAAGTATGAGAATCCAATTGGATGCCTACGAAAATTTCTGCACGGGCACTGCAAACGTATTGTCATGGATATAGTCCGACTCGGACTTGAATCCTGGTTTCTCAATTGGGATCCAGTCGAATATCGGATCGGATCCGGGAACGAAATGTAGCGCTCGTAAATTGGATTCCAGCCAGAATCCTAATCCGGAATTCGTAAGGCCTTAGGCCTCTCTAGAGGCCAAAAAGGGCATATTTTGTGATGTTTTTTTTCAGCGAAACCATAAAATAAATCGGAATTACAAAATAGAGGTTTTATTATACACGTAATTGACTATAAAAAATTATTTTTTCACAGCGATACATGTCAAAATGGCGACTGTACAGCATTTTTCCGATGACGCCTTTGTTTCTGGAGGGTCAACGGCCGGACCAACAGCTCCTATCATTTTTGAGTTATGATGAGGCACTAAAGTTTTTTCGATTATATATAAGTATAGCTATAGAAGTACTTAGGATTTTTTGATATATTGTTTTTTGTGAAAATGGCGCATTTCTAAAACAAAAAGTATAAAATGCCATGAGAAAATCGTCAGAAAATTGTTTATAAAAAAGGAACTGTGCAATATAATAAAAAAATATCATACTTAGTGCCACAGAAAATGTAATTATAAATATACAGTTAAGATTTCAAATGAATCGGTTGGCATTTATTTGAGTTATGAGTCCGGCCGACTTGAAAAATGTACACGGAGAGAATTAAATGTTAAAAATTACCGTGCAGTAACGGTAACCATAGATGACAACCCTGAAACTTCGCTTATTATTACTGAGTAAAACACAGATTTTCACGAAAATAAAATAAAATTTCTTCTTCAAATAGAAAATTTTACCAGATTTTCTAGTAAATTTTCATGTGTAACAAAATACGCAAAACTTAAATTTAAAAAAATATATAATATCAGCGAAATTTTACAGTGCATTTTATTATTTTATGCCTTTCAAAAAACTCTATAAAAAAGTATCGTCTTTATAACAGTTATTTTAAGATTTATTATAAAATTTAATGAGTGTTATAGGAAAATGTATTGTGCTCTCGGTAAAAATTATCGTGCGCGTTATCCTTCTTGTATAGTAACATTTTAGCTACGTATTTGAAATTTTCTGTAACGCGAGTTAAAAAAAACTTGTCGCATACGAATTATTATGCTTTTCTCACTTGTCACCACATTGAAATATATCACGGTAATTTTTACCGTGAAATTCACGACAAAAATTACTTTTTAATTCTCTCCGTGTAGTTTTGAGATAAACGCGTTTGAAGTTAGTAGAAAGTCACGACATGAATCTAGAGGGGTTGCGCTAGAATTCGAAAATCGAGTACTTAGAGATTTTTCACACCCATAATCTTTTGGAATATAATTTTATAGGGACTGAGGTATATTTTAAACAAAAAAAAATTGAAATTTCAGAAAAGTATACGGCCAGGGCAAAATTTTATTATTATACTGAAGGAACCTTTTTTTATTTTCCATTTCAGATAATGGACGAAAAAGAAAGTGGACAATTAAGGACCATTTACTGGTTAATATATAAGCTCGCGTTTCCTCCGCTTTTCTTTGAGGAATTTTTGCGAAATTTTCGCTTTACCTTTTGTGAGGACGACCGAATAGACGAATAAAGTCGTTTGGAACATCGAGCGACATAGAACATCGCCTCAAAGCGTAAGGTCTTTTAAATCGCGACCAAGTAACGCGCTCTCTCAATTTCCGCGTTCTCCAAAATGGCCACCAAGGGACGCGAGCCCTCGATATTCGCGTTCTCCAAAATGGCGTCCGACGCACGCGCACCTTTAATTCCCGCGTTCGCCAAAATGGCGACCGCGAGACTCGTACCCTCAATCTCCGCGTTCTCCAAAATGGCGACTGAGACGCTCACCCTCGATCCTCGCGTTCTCCAAAATGGCCACCAAGGCACGCGCGTCCTCATTTTCACGCGTTCTGCCAAAATATCCACCGAGAAATGTGCACACCGAATCCACGCGTTCTCCAAAATAGCCACCAAGGCACGCGGCGCTCTCTATTTTCACGTTCTCCAAAATGGCAATCCACGCACCAAACCGTTACAAGAAGCAAAAAACAAATGAAATAAAAAAGAAAAACGAAACGCACTTCAACCATTCTCCAAGTGAATCGTAATTTTAGCCAAAGTGCATTTTTCCTTTCACCCAAACATGATGCAATAATACAATAACTCATTGTCAGCCATTGTTTTCTTGCTGACAGTGGCTGTGCCACTTGATTCGACTGGTGCACAACATTGAAAATGTCACTTCACAGTTACGACAAACTTTACCCAATTGCCTCGATAAAAATGCACGACGACTCGAGTGCAACGTAAGCTCGTTGTCGGTTGCATAATTGCCCGAGTTGATACACGTGCGCCCGGTGGCCTCGTTAATTAACTGGCACTCACGTTGTACGAATATAGGTTAACGCGGAGCAAGAAACAAAAGATTAATCGTGATTTTCGCCATACGAGATGCTACCAAGGTAAAACCGTGCACTAAAAAAAAAAAAAAAAATTCTCCTTGAACAAATTTCGCGGTCTCGGATTTCCAATAAAATTTGGAGTCAACGTGACGATCTTTCGTAAATCAATGAACATTAATCGACGAATTGATACACGTATAATCATTGTTATTATTTTTACTTGTATAATAGCAACAATAATATTAATAAGAGAAATAATAAGAAGCTATTATTATTGCAGTTACATCATTTTGGCAAATAATAATATAATAATTTGGAGGGAGCGGGGGGGGGGGGCGGTTTAAGTCGATTGCATCTCGAGGAAATCCCTGGTCGAGAGGGATGACCCCATGTCAAGTTTGTAATTCAGAAAATATACTATTATAACATTTTGTACGGTGCAGGGTGCACATATGGACACCTTAAGGCTTAAATCATTCTAGAAGAGAAACTATTTTAAGAAAACAAGAATAATAACACCATTGTAATTGTTTTATTATATTTCGTGACGGTTAAAAAAAATAGAAAAAATCTATTTGATAGAACATTCTATAAGTAAGTATTTATTAGTGGTATGAAGCAAAATACGTGAACACATCAAACAAATGTTAATCATTTAAAAATTATGGGATAAATCAGGGGGGAGGGAGGGGTCCAATTTGAAGAAAAAACCACCTCACGTAATTAATGGACGTCCCCTAAATCCCGGCGCAACGAATATGGTCAAAAGATTTTTTCCCCATTTTTACCTTGATAAAAAATAATTATCATAGAAGAAACAATAATAATCATAATAACAGTTAATTAAATGAATAAATGTGGACAATGGATTAAAAATAAATAAAAAATAAGACCAACAACACTAGATAAGGATAATAATAATGACGATGGATACCGATAACGATAATGATACCTGACGATAATAATAATAACGATTAAAATAATAACAAATAGGTAAATATGAATAAAATGAAATACGGTAAAAAATTAAATATGGTAAGATACCAATAACAATAATGATACCTAACGATAATAATAATAATAACGATTAAAACAATAATAATAAATACGTGAATAAAATAAAATTAAATAAAGGTAAATAAATAATGATAAATAATTAAAAAAATGGATAATTGTTATTCAATATTGCCAGATAATTCAATCAATCATTTTTACCAACAATATTGAAATAAATTAATGTTTTTTTCGTATTTTTTTTTCTATTATTATTAATAACAATAATGATACCTAACGATAATATTAATAATGATTAAAACAATAATAATAAATACGTGAATAAAATAAAATTGAATAAAGGTAAATAAATAATAATAAATAATAAAAAAAAATTGATAATTGTTATTCAATATTGCCAGATAATTCTATGAATTATTTTTACCAACAATATTGAAATAAATTAATGTTTTTCGTATTTTTTTTCTATTATTATTATTTTTACGAGTATTGAATTTTGGTTAATAAAGTGGTGAATAAAAATGTTTGCGCTTGCTAGATTGGACGATATCCGAGGGGGAGGAGAATGAATCGTGGGAGCTCGTCGCGGGGGCAGAGAACGCCCGTCTCGATCTTGCGTGAATTAATGTTTGTACGTATGTGTTAGAGTTTGTAATTGTGTGTGTGGGTGTGTGTGTGTGTGGCTCCGCCTCCGCTCGAAGGTTTTACCGAACGCGGTCTCCAGTCCAGATTCGTCACGAAATATCGTTCTCGTCGTCGTCGTCGTCGTCGTCGTCGTCGTCGTTGCTTTTAATCTCGCTTCGGTATCGTTTCTCGACGGCTGTGCGACTTTCGAAAGCCGTCGGTCCTCGTGCGAGCAATTTTTCGAGAGCACACGCACTCGACTCAATAGTTCGCGATATTTTCGGCTCTCCCGCAAGTGTCGCGCTGCGGATTGGCGCCTTTTTTTTTATTTGCCTTTGTTCGTTGAATTTGGAATTTTGAATTGGCTGTTTTTATTTTTTTTAAATTTTTTGTTGGTTTGGTTTCGTCAGGCTTGAATTAAAAGTGACGGAACTCGCGGGGGCGGATGAGTGACGGAAATTTTCACGGTGTGATTTAATTTGTTGAACAAACGCTGGAATATTTGAACGCTGCGCGCGGCTAGGTGAGAAATAATTTTTGTTTTTTTTTTTTCGTTTATTTTTTACGGATATGAAAGAGTGGAGCTTCTTCTTATTTTTATTTTTATGCAATATTTTTCGCGGTGACAAATGAAATGGTGCAGATATTTGTAACAATTTATTGTTAATAAGTTGCAATAATTAGTGGCGGTTATTCGTTGTTTTTTTTTTTTATTATTATAGGACAAATTTGATTAACGAAGTTTGTTTTTGGAGTCGAGAAAACGGGGATTATTGAGGATGGGAAAAAATGCGGAGGCAGGAAATTTTGGTAAAGCAAAATTATACGAACGAATCGATAGAATAAAAGCGAATATGTGCTTTTCTTTTTTATTGACACGCGGATGAGAGATTTTTTTTCGTCAGGGATAATGAAGATTGAGCAATCGATGGAAAAGACGAAAAAATTAATTTCTAATTAAATTAATCGTAAAATATTGAGCAATTGGTAATAAAATGCCTGCGGATGAGAATTATTCTCAAAAGAAATTAAAATATCGAGCAATTGAAGGAAAAAAAAAGGTGATGAGAAAATATTTCGTGGAGTATAAAAAAATTGGAGTGAATATGAAAATGGAATAGATAGAATATGAAATAAAGGAAAGAAATATGAAAAGAAAAAAAAGATGAAATAAAAAAAATAAATAGAATATGAATTAAAATATCGAGTAATTGAAGGAAAAAAAAGGTGATGAGAAAATATTTCGTGGAGTATAAAAAAATTGGAATGAATATGAAAATGGAATAGATAGGATATGAAAAAAAGAAAGAAATATGAAAAGAAAAAAAATATGAAATAAAAAAAAGAAATAGAATATGAAATAAAACATTTGGATAGAATATGAAATAAAGGAAAGAAATATGAAGCGAAAAAAAAATAAATGGAATATGAAATAGAAAATGTAGATACAATATGAAAATGGAATATAGATAGAATATAGATAGATAGAATATGAAGTAAAAGAAAGAAACATGAAAATAAGAGAAATATGAAATGAAAAATTTAGACAGAGTATGAAAAAATGAATGTCAAGAGCAATTTATAAAAATGCGAATGACACAGTTCTTGGATGAATGAAATTCCGAGACAACTCTAAAAGAAATCATTGTTGAATTAAGTGCAATGGAAAAGAAAACAAACCTCAATAAAAAGTGAACAATGAAACGCAATTGAAAGATAATAATGAAGGGAAATT